>JALMQS010000074.1:5008989-5539244 GCA_024734495.1 Forficula auricularia | reverse complement strand
CTATTATTTCATTAGGCCTGCCCTGAACTAAATAAATCTCTCTTCTACTCAGACTCTAACTCCGGCTGCGGCTCCGATAAATCAAATTTAAAATCTCCGGTTTCTGTAAACCCACCTCCGTAACATCCCTAGTGATACTCATTTAAGGAACAATGGAGTGATGTTTGCATGAGACAGGCTCGAATTTATCTACTTTTTTTAATTGTATATTTATTGAGTGTATATCCTTAGATATTAAAACTTGCTTGGTCAATGTAGAATCGTTGCCGGTATCGAATTCCACGGCCGCAGGTAACGGAGCAGCTACTCCACTCTCCCCACGAAGACACTTCACAACCTGGCTTAGAGGGCGTCTAATTCGGAGGTGGCGGCCGAGCCCTCGCCGTCGCCACCCGATAGATCCCCCTCTTTGGCTCCTTCACAAGATTTTTCGTATAATCTCTGTCTACAAAACAAAAACGAAGATTTCAAAATAATATAGGTAGGCAAGGAATGAACCCAAGGCTGTGTCTTTTATTAATATAAATATTATTAACCTCCAACTTGAAAAAAAGACGGATGACATGATTATTGGAGCTGCGAAATGAGCTCATATTTTTATTGAAAATTCAAAATTATAAATTTAATAACTTTTTCAAAATTCGAATACGCCGCGCTTTTTTAATTAATTTCAAAATATACATTTAACATTTATTCGGTCTTAAATTCGATATAATTATTTCTAAAATGATTTAATATAATAAATTCAATTAAAAAACATTGACCGGGAAATACCAAATGATTATTCAAATATTTATTTTGACTCCCGGAAACCTTATTTAAGCCGAGATCCCACTCTGAACAAGCCTCTTGCTCAAATCCATCTTTCCGTGTACAAATGTCCTATATATGTGGACCATAATTTTGTCGCGTTGCCTTTAGATTGTATGAGTTTTGAGCATAATGATCGGACGATAAGGTAGGCTTTTAATTGATATTACTTGTGTTTAGAAATTTTTTATGTTGTAATCTTTACTTATAAATGTTTTTTGTGTATAAGGTCCGACGTCTTACCGGGATGATAAACCCGAATTAAAAAGATCTCCGAGGGACCGTATCCATCTACCAGCAACGCTATTCAAGCTTTCGTTGCAAACTGGGATATTGGCTACCCACACACAGCAAAGACCTTGATCTTAAAAATCAATTTAACTAAATTTTTATCGTTTTTCTTCAAACTTTACTTGTTTCCATTTGTTAATAAAATCATTTAAAACCAAATTGCTTTCTTTTAATTTCTTTACCTGATAATCTAAACATATTCATTTATCACCTTTTGAAAGATAGTTAATCCTATTATTTTACAGTCCACTAATTATTAATTGAAACCACAACAATTTTAATTGAACACTAATTTTTTAAACCCGAGCTTCAGAAACTTAATTTTTTAGAAGCTGACAGCTCCAATTATGATGCGTTTTTTAATGATAGAATATATTATCGAAATAAGCTTACGTGTTCTGATGTGGCCATCCACTTGACTTTCCATACAACCTGGCCCCTCACTTATATTTAATAAAATTATTTATAATCATGTAGGGGAAGGGGGGTTAGTTATTGCATTTTTAGACTTCTGGGGTCCCACTGATTATGTATACAAAATATGGTTGAGTTTGCTCAAACGGCCTGCCTAGATTTTTAATTTTTAACCCCTCCCCTCACCCCCTTAATTTTGGGTCGATATGCACCAAAATATAATCAGCTCTTAATCTCAATGGACCAAAACTACGTGTGAAATTTGGTTTCGATATTCACGCTAGTTTTTGAGCTAGCTCGTCCACAAAAATTTGGTAACGCACAGACTAACTAACAGACATTTTGACATAATAATTATTATCTCGAAAAATATAATTTTTTCGATGTTCACTTATTAGGGCTTTTTGTAGAGCGAAATGTCATGGTTTCGCTCAATTTTTTTAATCAAAAATAGTTTTAGTCGTTTTTTGAGATATTTCGAAAAAAAGAAGGAAAAAAACACTTTTTTCATGCACGGTTACAATGAGGGAGAAGGGTTTCTTCGTCTTTTTCAAACGCCATAGGTATAGGATTTTGAGCGTCGGTGATTACTATGGAAAGTATCCTTTCCAGTGTAAATAATTTTCCTGGGGAAACTTTTTCAGAGGGGTGCTTTTCCATTCCCTTCCCCTGAATTTTGTGAGCACCTTATATTTTTGACAAAGATAAAAATGACTAAGGCGAGATTCGATCCCGAGTAAACTCGGTCCAAAGTAAAGCGCTTGATTCCCGTTATTTTGATAATTATAATTCTAACTTTTTAGAACTCGTTTTTTTTACTTTTCAGTGACTTTGAAATTATTGCTCCAATTACTTACTCTATCTTCGAAAGTAGAATATTATTTATAATGATATTAATTATACTAAAAGTGAATCCTTTCAAAATTCAGTCTCAAATAAATAATAAGAAATTAAGTAAAATTACGACGTAGGTTTCACATAAAATAAAACAAAAATGAGTTTTTTATCAGTTACAGTCCATCTTCAGGGATTGAAAACTGAACTCAAAATTAGAAATATGTGTACGATAATTTTTTGGGGACAGGTGTGGTAAAGGAAAGAGGGGGGGTTAGGAGAGGTCGTACTGAAAATTAGTATTTCTCGAATAGAAGAAACAAGTGGTTTTGTTTGGCAGTTTGGAAATATATATATAGGATGGGCCATCTAACGTTTGGAATTTGAATCGGCTATAACAAAAAAACTAATGGATATTTTTTCAAAATTATAAATTTATTAGCAAAGATTGAAAATTTTCATTTAAGAATAAAACACAACTTTATTCAAATGACTGCCACGGCTGGCTTGACAGTACTCCATCCGATCAACCCAATTGAAAATGTACTGAAAAATTGGGTTGATCGGATGCGAGGATACCTGTCAAGTCAGCCGTGGCAGTCATTTATGAGATGATGTTGTGTTTCATTCTTAAATGAAAATGTCCAATCTTTCTTATAATCGCTCATAATTTTGAAAAATATTCATTAGCTTTTTTTTTTATAGCCGATTCAGAAATTCCAAAAGTTAAATGGCCCACCCTGTACCTGGATTTATAAAAGAAAAGAGAAAGGAAGGTGGAAAAATACTGTTAATACTAAAATGAAATGTCCGAAAAATAGAAAGAATGTTTAGATGTTTATATTACAAGATATTCTTATTATTAAAAATGTTTCACCTTGAACCAACATCTCCTTAAAAGTTACTCAAATAAATAAATATTTATGTCAATCAAAAGACACAACCCCTTAGATCTAAAAAATACCTGGTCAAATATAGTCTTGCCATTGGCTTCATTTCACGTCCAGTTGTGTCGTAGAAAGGTGAATCTGGATCATTTGGAAAATTGGAACGGATTGCCCGGATGCGATCTTGAGGTTGCGTTGGACTATCTTCATCCTGTAAAACAACATTAAGTTATATTTCGTAATATTTTTAAATTTTAGTATCAATTAACTCTAGTCATTTTTTCTCTTAAAGCTACAAACACTAGCAAACTAAATATAAGCTTAATAAACAACTAAAATATTGCAACAAAGAACAATTATTAATAAATTGAGAAATAAATTGCTATCCAGAGAAAAATATTCTGGAAATAAAAAATGTTAATTGACACCATTCATAATTTTTAATTATTGATTTGTTCCCTTACCGTATAGGTGATACCACTATCCGTTCCAGCATCCCAGGGGAAGAGATCAAGTTCGGCGCTCCAAACCCAGGAACAATTTTTTAGACAGAGTTCGAGACCAGATACCCCAACGATCCAGTCAGGCGAGGGCGCTACATAATTTATATATAGATAGAAAATAAAATGTAAGTGTAAAATATTTTAGAATACATCAATAGATAATAGATTTATTAATAATGACCCAGTTGTTTAAGTTTTTAAGTGAAGCTTAAAAAAAATTACAAAACGTAAGTATAAGTCAGAATTGATCCTTACAATTCCAGGGGTCGGATAAGAGTCGAAGGCTTCTCATGGATATAGATCTTAAATAATTGAAATTATGGGTTGCTGGAAAGACGGGGCGAGAAGTGAGTTTCAGTTCAGTTTCAAGACCAGGGATGTCCACCCTTGTGGCTTACACGGGCCAAATTTAAAGAAAAAAAATATATTTCGGACCGCGGATAAAATATTATAATTCTATTCATATTTATCTTCTCGCTACATACCTACATACAAAAGTGATATTATGTATTAGTATTTGTTTATATTTTTCCTGGCTAGATAATTAATATAAAATTCTAATAAAGAGACAATATTCAATTTTTCTTTCAGATCGGTATCTATGGTAATTGTTGTTCTAGAATCAGTAAGATTGCAAGAAGAAATTTTATTTCTAAGGAGTCGAAAATAGACCAAATGATGAGTCTGTTTCCAAATTTTGGAAATCTAGTTCCAGATTCAAAAATTTAAAATTAGCACTTTTATTTTTGAAAACTTCACAGTAAGATTTTTCAGATTTCTTATTTTAGAAAAAAAAAATAATCAGAGCCAAATTGTTGAGTGTTTTTCCAGTATCTACATATAAATCTCAATGTTTTGAGGAATTTTGTGACTTTATATTGGGCCACGGGTTTTAACTTCAGATAGGATTAAAGAAGGATGTGAGGAATGATAATTTATTTTATAAAGGGTCACGGATACAACTCAATCCCTGACTCATTCATTATCCTAGTCATCTATGTGGAGAACTTGCAAAGATCTAAAAGACAAGTCCTGGCAAGTTTTTGTCCAGAAGAGAAATTATCAATTAATTGTAGATTGTTCTAGAAAACCCCATTCCTTGTCTAGAATGATAACTACACACTTGGTAAGTGTCGTAACTTAAAAATTAGTGAAATAATAAATATTTTAGAAAATGAAAATATGAGAATTTTTAAATATTCGAAACTTCATTTTTTTTTTCTTATATAGTTGAGCTTATAATTTTGCTTTTAGTGAATTTTATTCTTGAAAAAAGCTTCACGTATTGTACAAATGTATATTCATATTTCGAAAAAGGGAATAAATATATCTCTACATATAAATCTCAATGTTTTAGGAAGTTTATGATTTTATGTTGGGCCACAATCATTATTGCAGTGCTGGGCCGCATGCGGTCCACGGGCCATGGGTTGGACAGTCCTGCTCTAGACATCATAGAGATAAACGAATTGGAGAATTCGTTTGTTCGATTCGTATAATTTGACCGCTGAGAAGTGTTAAATGTTTGAAAATCGCATCGCAAATTTCGCATGCAAACCTAAATTCAGACTTTAAGCAAACTAATGACATTATCTCATCAGAACAAAAGTTATGGCAGTATCTTTAAAAAATAAAAAAGGGAAAGGATAGGGATAATGAGCCA
Organism: Forficula auricularia; assembly: GCA_024734495.1. NCBI lineage: Eukaryota > Metazoa > Arthropoda > Insecta > Dermaptera > Forficulidae > Forficula > Forficula auricularia. The sequence continues at coordinate 5,533,842 of JALMQS010000074.1, read as the reverse complement.
GGGAATATTATATTAGTTTGGCAAGATTGAATTATTGGATAAAAATACTTGGTAGGTTTCGTATTAAGATACTAAAATAAAACGAATTTATTTTTGGAGAGACTTTAATCTCGATATATATACTTCGGGTAGTAACCCATCGCTCAGTTACTTTCTATTGCTCCCGACGATGGGTTAGCCATTCGAACCAGATATATCGAGATTAAAATCTCTCCAAAAATAAATTCGTTTTATTTTAATATCTTAATGTGAAACATACCAAGAATTTTTTATCCAATAATTTAAAAAATGTTTCAGCAAGTACGAAGACCAAATTTCTTAAAAACTATTGAAGATTGAATTACTTATTGTTCACTTCTGTATTCCATCTAGGGTGAAAGAACAAATACTTGGAGGCCCTTGTCGACTGATGTAGATTTTCTTATTCTGAAATCTTTTTTTTTTTTTTTTCTAAATTTATAACACGAATAATTATGAATAGTATCAAATGATTTTTGTTTTACAAAATATTATAAGAAACATAGTATTGTCGGAAAAGGGATTTCTGAGTCTCCAAAGACTTAAGCGAGCCATTAAATTAATAAATCTATTATATTTATGCACTTTGTAACATGAATAAAATAAATCGATAGTTACCTATCATGGAAACAAATGAGACAAGGTGGTGTCTGTGATCAACACGAAACACTGCGAAAGTTTTGCTTGTAACATTCGGGTGACTCACCCCCCGAGCTTTGATGATTGTGCGGATTTGATCACTCCGAGCTTTCAATTCGGATTCAAGCATTCGGGTGGCTCCACGTTCAGCTACCTATGGAAATTAACAATTCTCAGAAATATTTTTTATTAAAGATTTATTAATCATTTACAAAAATATATTATTATTATACTATATAATATTCATCTAGATTAATTTGTAACAACGCTTAGAGAAATTTCTCTAAAAAAAATTACGCTCTTGCCTAGAAACCGACGAACTCTTGAACTATAGTCATTGGCTCTACCGATTACTCCATTGCGACATTAATATTTATATCTTGATTTTTCTTACTAAAACTAGATATTTTTGATTTGGACTTTGTGTCGAGATAATATTGTATTCATTTGAACTCGAATGAAAATGAAAAAACACCAATAGATTTTAAATTAAGAGACATTAAATATATATTAATTAACGAGGCAAATTTGAAATATAATTGTCAGCGCGGCTCCAATCGATTTTCATTAACCAGGCAAATTTGAAATTCTAATTTCTAATTTGGACTCGAATTTTGAAATGAAAGACTCCAATTCATTTTGAATTAAGAAACATTAAATATATTGATCATTATTCCTCCTCCCCCCCCTCGCCACTCAAAAGTTAAAGAGGCGAAACTTTTAAGAGACGATGTATTTTCGGTAGTTTACCGGTATACATTTGGAGTGTGGTTTTTTAAGAGGAATAAAATTTTTGGACCGAGACGCTGCCCGCCAGGGCACCAGCCCGGAGGGCCGAGCTTCGAGGGCGTGCCGAAGGCACGCACGAAAAGATCGTAAATATATATCTACAGGGTGTCAGGTATCACAAGGACAAACCGTGAACACGCGCCAGTTTATGACGGTCCATAACCTAATTTTTTTTTTAATATCTTAAAAGTCTCATGTTTTCGAGTTATAGATATTTTTTTCAAATTGGTGAAAATCGCTACCCTGCCCTGAGATACTGTGACTACAAATTGCCATATATCATTATTCTAATTTTTGTTACGCACCAGAATTCAAAATGAAACCATACTATACTTTTAGAGAAAAAAAAATACTTTTGCAAAACTTGAGTTTGAAAAATTTTTGATCAGCTAACTTTTGAATCCCCCCAGACACACACATCCAGTCCAAAATTTTGATCTCAATAAAAAAATGTATATTTTAGATAAACAATTTTTGTATAATATTATAAAACATAGAGAAAGCTTAGGCCAAAGAAAATTGGCTAAAGTGAAAGTCCAAGTTAAAAGTCCGACCATAGGAGTTAAATAACAACAATACATACTATTTACAACAATTCACAAACTGCATATTTTCATAAAAAGTTTACTCATTTATTTATTTTTGACCTCTTCAGAGTAAGACCCCGACAAAATTAAAGGCAGGTCAATCTATAAAATATGATGGGCTACAGAGGAATATTAAAGGTGAATTTACAGTGGGTGGCCAAATTATAATACTCAAATGATTTTTATCAAGTATTCAAAATTTTCAAAAAATCTAGTAGTAATCTAGTCTAATAACTCTTTTGGACTGGCCTAGCTGGACTGGAAATTTGCAAAGATAAAATAATTAGTAACAAAAGGACTTGATAGAAAATATTATTAAAGCATGGCACAATACATGTGTCTAATAATCTATAAGTTTTTTTTTCTATTCACTTATCTTTGGGCTTTTTCTAATTATAATATGTTTATGTTATCACCTATCTTTTCCTATTGTCCTTTGTTCATTTATACTTTATTTTTATGTTATTTTTTTCATACTTTACAATTTATATACATGTACTTGTGATTTGTTAAAAAGGGTGTGACTGTCCGTTAAATAAATAAATAAATAAATAAATACACCTGCACTTCAAGAAATAGCCAAAAAATGCATTGCCAACATATACCGCAGCGAATACAAAATGGGATTCCTCGAAAGTGAGGATTCAATAAATATTGAAATTTTATTTTGAATTGTATTTGTATTATTGAATTTGTATTGTCCTAGCCTAATAAACCTATACAGATAACAATTGAAACGATATCATGAGTTTAATATTAAGCTAAGCCCTTAAAAAAGTATGAAAGATATTATTTTTCAAATGAGTATAATAATTTGGTGACCCAATGTAGTAGGATCGTTGATAAATTTTGTATATAAAATATAGATTAGAATGATTATTATGGAGAAGAATAAATGCCTTTTTGAGAAGTCCAATAGTTGACGTAGGATAGAATCGAATAGGTGGTTCCGTCAAACCAATCTTAGAATTATGCTTGATGATGGCGGTAATAATTATTATAATTAAATATTTCTTACCTCACGTAATCCTTCAGAAGCATATCCGCCATATTCCCAAAATCGGTAATTATTTGTATGACTTGCTCCAATGACATCCGAAAAACGAGTCAACCAGGAATTACTTGGGAAATCCTAAAATAATATGAGTGTACAAAATAGGAAAATATTAAAAATCACAAAAAAATTAAATTATTTTAATGTGTATGTACCTTGGGGTGAGTGTGTCTTGACCAGAGTCCCTCGAAGGTGAGTTCATACTTTGCTTCGTCACACGCACAACAAGGATCAAGTACTGGTGGTTGTCTTCGCGGATCGGCTGCATCCGACGTCAAATCTGGACAGAGGCGTACCGAGAGAGGACCGTCGTCTCGATACCACACATCTCGGTATTCAACAACTGTAGCTCGGAGAGCAACGCATCCGTTACCAGGGCCTGGGGCTCGCCAATATACTTGTATCTAGACATTTAGAAACTAGTATAAGATAAATCTCATAGTAGAATAATTTGTTATCTATAAGAAGAATATGGCCAACATAATGTATGGCCAGGAAAAGCCCTGTGATGATTTGAACCTCTAATCATATCCCTAATAGGGAACTGAAATTTCATCAAGCTGTTAAAAGTAAACGTTTTCAAGGCTCGGTATGCTCTACAACGATTCGATTGCTCCCATAAATTGATTCGATCTTTTCCTGATTTAGCTCTGAAGGTAGAAAGTCCAAAATCTAATTAGTCCTTTATTTTGGAATCAAAAACATTCTGCTGAGGGAACAAATATTTATTGAGCTTCCGTTCTCAAGTTATAAAGAATATCCAGATAAACACACAAACAGAAAAAATAATGCTTAGAAATAGTTTTTCTTCACGTTTCAGACATGAAATTCCGTATAAATAGACGAATCTGAGAAGAGAGGCTGGTCGCCTACATGATGGGTGAGTGCTCGCAGGCAAGCAGGCTGAATCAATGAATAAATCTCAAAGTAAGTTCATTTCTTATCTAACTAACATAAATAATTTTTTTTAATTAGAGACAAATGAAGCCAAAAGTAAAAGATTTCAAGGTATGCTCTACATCGATTCGGTTGCTATATAGTATATATTGATTCGATCTTTTCCTGATTTTTTTTCCGAAGCTATAGAAAGAAAATTAGTTCTTTGATTTGGAATTAAAAAATGTTTGTTGCTGGAACAAATATTTTATAAGAATATTTCGGATTAGATCACCCATGGATTATTTGTTATCCACGATCACAATTCATAATAAAAACCCGAAACGTTTTAATATTTTAACAAATTGTTTAATTTCCCCATTGGTGGTTTAATTAGTTGAATTTCAGTAAAAATTCTCGAAAAACATCATACCTAATTAATTTTTTGTGCTTAATACAGATATCTAGAATAGCATCCATGGAGAACAGTAAGCAGCTGTAGGTTTTATCTTTTTAATTAAATTATATCTTTCATCTTTTCTATTAAATCTAATTCTTTGCCATTATATTTTCTCGTCCTATTTTAAAACTATCTAAAAATGGAAGAAAAAATTAGAACGAATTTTTGGATGCATTACCTATAAACATTATTAAGGCCTATCTTCAAATAAATATGATTTAATGACTAAGTTTATGAGGCAAGTGATATTTAGAATAAAAAAATATTTTTCCTGAGAGTAATAATATTAAAAAATTGAGCGAAAAAGAGAATTTTTTCAAACCTCGGTACGCTGTTTGTAAATTTTAGTGATTTAGAAATTTTTTTTCGGAGATCAGTTTAAGCCAGAAATTTAAAACTTGCCAGAGATGTGCAGTTGATTAATACAAATTGGGTCTGATTTCAGCTTTTTAGTTCCAACCATTCATAGCGCCAATATGACAATTCGATTTCTTCTGACTTTTGAATCAAAAGTTCTGAAGCTAAAAAGACCTAATTCTAATCAGTTTTTCGTTTTGGAAATACTAAATAAAATTACATTTAAAAATTTTCTATTTTCAGAGTTTATCTAATTGAAGTTTCATGATTTTTTTAATGCGATTGAATGCAAGTGGCGCACCAAGATGATGTCGTCTCTAGAGATTTTGAAAAACCCTAGTATTATCGAGAGAAGAAACTGATCAAGGAAAAAGTTTACTTTTAGTCTACAGCAGATATGTCCAACCCAAAATCGTTGCGGTCCAATGAAAAAAACCGAAATGTGAACTGAGCCACAATACAAGAAATAAATTTAAATTCAATAATGGGCCCACCGGAAACTTAGAAGGAATTTTAGATTTATTAAAATTATTAAGAAAAATATTTTTAAAATAGGTACAATATACAAAATGTCTTTATTATTTTATGCAATACAAAGTTTCACATATATTTATAAATTTATTATTTAAATATAGTAGTCTTATTTTTAACTAATGTAATTCCTATCTGTATGAAATTTAATGTGAGATTTGTTTTTCAATTGTATCAGCAATTTTTATTTTACCATACAGGGTATGGTCAAGTATTGTAATCGTGCATGAAAAAAGTGGTTTTTTTTCCTTCTTTTTTTCGAAATATCTAAAAAACGGCTGAAACTATTTCGATTAAAAAAATTGAGCAAAACCATGGCATTTCGGTCTACAAAAAAAGTCTAATAAGTGAACATCGAAAAAAATTATATTTTTTGAGATAATAATTGTTTTGTCGAAATGTCTGTTAGTTAGTCTGTGCGTTACCAAATTTTTGTGGACGAGCTAGCTCAAAAACTAGTGTGAATATCGAAACCAAATTTCACACGTAGTTTTGGTCCATTGAGATTAAGAGCTGATTAGATTTTGGTGAATATCGACCCAAAATTAAGGGTGGGTCGAGGGGGTTAAAAATTAAAAATCTAGGCCGTTTGAGCAAACTCAACCAAATTTTGTATACATAATCAGAGGACCCCCAGAAGTCTAAAAATGCAAAAACTAACCGCCCAAAATGGTGGGGGAGGTCAAAAAATGAAAATCTAGGCCATTGTAGCAAACTCAACCAAATTTTGTATACATAATCAGTGGGCCCCCAGAAGTCTAAAAATGGAAAAACTAACCCACCCCTTACAAGAATATAAATAATTTTATTAAATATTAAATATAAGTGAGGGTTGTATGGTAAAGTCAAGTGGATGGCCATATCAGAACACGTCAGCTTATTTTAATATTAACTTAATTCTAACGAAGTTGATTTGTTAAATTTTGATCTGTAAGTTTGCTACGATTACACTTCACAATTTTCATTTTTGAAAAAAAAGATTCGCACAGATACGGTTCAAAAAAGCAGCTATAATATATGTAGTGCTAGTTGTGTTAAATTAGGAAACTTATCTACTTGGATATATTTTTAATAAAATTCAATTTTATTATTTGTCTCAAACATGTATTTCAAATTAATACTCAATTGGAGATCTATCAATTCCATTTGTAAGTTTGCTGGGGCAGAATCCACTTCAATACTAAAAGGGCTTATAAAAATATTGAAAAACATTTCATACTTTTGTAGATAAGCGAATCTGTCTGTAAAAGTGGACTGTCTGTTTATGAAATATATTTTGTTGAGAAGTTGGGCTACTTTTAAACACATATAGGTCTCAATATTTCCGAAAGCTGATTGTTTTGTGGAAATGAAGGCTCTTGAGGCGATATAATGACATTAACTCTTCAAGTATATTGTACCAAATGATTGCTATTCATAATATTTACTCAAAATTGTAAAAGATTAATTACTTCCGCTGTTTGTCGATATCAGAAATCTAATAAAATGTGAGAAATAAGATACCTATGTGTATCCCATAAATCCCTCCGTTTTATTTTACAATGATTTACATTGTAAATTTTACAATAACAAAAATGTTTATAGTGATCATATATCTTATATACATTATACATTCTATGTTTTATATACTATTATTTTAACTATATTCGCAAAATCTATAAGGGCCGCAGGCCGCGGTTTGGACATAGCTGGTTTACAGTGAACTTTTAATGCAGTCTTTCATAATAAAAAGATTCCCCAGCTCTGTACTATTTTTTAAAATAGCCAAGTTTGATATAAAATAATAAATAAATTGATCTGAATGGATGTTACCTCGCTCTTTGGCATGCTGGATGTCTGGGTGACCATATCTGGACACCGCTCACTAAACCTGGTGAGAGCATCGTGGGTGAGGACGAATTGGCCGGAAGCGCTACTCGTGATCCCTTCATCCTCCTCTCCAGGCGATGCCTCGGACACAAGCTGGAAGCCAGTAAATTTCAGAGGAACATGGTTTGTGCGGGCGCCCACCAGCGAAACTGAAAATTACATTCAACCAATCAAATTAATTACCTTTCTCTATATTTATCTATATCTAAATTTAAGAGACTAAGTACTTTATAGTCTTCAAACTTATGGGCTTATTTGACACGCTTTATAAGTTTAATAAATGTGTTGAGTGTTGCTTAGCAACGTGCAACAGTTAGAGGAGGAGTGTTATAATACTATATAATATTCATCTAGATTAATTTGTAACAACGCTTAGAGAAATTTCTCTAAAAAAATTACGCTCTTGCCTAGAATCAAACCGACGAACTCTTGAACTATAGTCATTGGCTCTACCGATTACTCCATTGCGACATTAATATTTCTTTCTTGATTTCTCTTACTAAAACTAGATATTTTTGATTTGGACTTTGTGTCGAGATAATATTGTATATCATTTGAACTCGAATGAAAATGAAAAAACACCAATAGATTTTAAATTAAGAAACATTGAATATATATTAATTATACGAGGCATTAATTTGAAATATAATTGTCAGCGCGGCTCAATCGATTTTCATTAACCAGGCAAATTTGAAATTCTAATTCACTATTCATCTTAGATTAATTTGTAACAACGCTTAGAGAAATTTCTTGTAAATATAAGTTACGCTCTTGCCTAGAATCAAACCGACGAACTCTTGAACTATAGTCATTGGCTCTACCGATTACTCCATTGCGACATTATTATTTCTTTCTTGATTTCTCTTACTAAAACTAGATATTTTTGATTTGGACTTTGTGTCGAGATAATATTGTATTCATTTGAACTCGAATGAAAATGAAAAAACACCAATAGATTTTAAATTAAGAAACATTGAATATATATTAATTAACGAGGCAAATTTGAAATATAATTGTCAGCGCGGCTCCAATCGATTTTCATTAACCAGGCAAATTTGAAATTCTAATTTCTAATTTGGACTCGAATTTTGAAATGAAAGACTCCAATTCATTTTGAATTAAGAAACATTAAATATATTGATCATTATTCCTCCTCCCCCCCCCCTCGCCACTCAAAAGTTAAAGAGGCGAAACTTTTAAGAGACGATGTATTTTTGGTAGTTTACCGGTATACATTTGGAGTGTGGTTTTTTAAGAGGAATAAAATTTTGGAACCGAGACGCTGCCCGCCAGGGCACCAGCCCGGAGGGCCGAGCTTCGAGGGCGTGCGAAGCCACGCACGAAAAGCTCGTATTTATTTACTATTTGGTCGAGCCTTTGGCGACTTTTCTTGTGCCTTGGTGCCGTCTTCTTTTGCGCCTCTTTATCGCGTCTTTGGTGAAGCCATCCGGGAGCATCCTGGTTTACTCTGTCCTTCATATGTTATATAATAGAACATATGGAAATCGTTACTCATGTTCATCTTATGAGTTGAGTTTCGCTAGTTATTATTTTTATTATTTTCTATTTCACTTCTGTTGTAGCTTTGGCCGCAACAAATGTAATAAATTAGATAAATCATTTTTTATTTATTTTATATTAATTCACTATTAGGGTGGGTCGAAAAAACTGAATTTTTTTTTCGAAAACACTTTAGTGCGAAAAGTTTTCCTATTGTAATAGAAGAAAAATGGCATAAAAATTAACATAGGTTAACATCTTCCGCTCGCTCATCGAACTTGAAACTTATGAAAAATTGCCAAAATCATATATTTTTTAATTTTTTTTTATTACTTAAAATTTTTTAAATAAACACACTAGTGTTTAATGCTTGTTTTATGGTTTAAATAACCTAAATAAATTAAATTCTAAAGTAAAAAAATATATTATTGATCAGAATTTAATTTATAAACTATAAAACAAGCATAAAAAACTAGGGTATGTTTATTTAAAAAATTTCAACTACTAAAATAATTTTAAAATATCGTAATTTTTGCAATTTTTCATAAGTTTCCACTATCTTTTCTGTATCAGGAATTGGGGAACTCAACTGATTTATTTTATTTTAAAGTTCAAGAAAATGGAAAATTCTTGTTCGCAAAAATAGCAGCAATGCAGCACATGAAACTCGAAATCTTTTGCGGATATTAATTCATTAATAATTTTTTTTTTAATACAATCGAATGCAACAAAGGGAGCACCAGTAGAGATGCAGCCCCTATGGATCTCGAAAGACCCTTGAATTACCGAAAAAAAGGGAAAGTTAGTTAGGGGTTTTTATTAGGCCTTTATTACTCCCAAGATTACCTCACTCTTGTATATTTTATTACTCCTGCTATTAATCTCTAAATACATATAATGTCTTTAAAATTGTAACTACTAGCTAGTAGTAATCGTGCTTTTAGAAAATGAAGAATGAAATATCTTAACTAGAATAATTTTCTCATTCTATTAGGGGAATATTTTAACTAAATATTTTAATTTAATTTAATTTGAAGAAAAAACGGATTTTAAAAACATGAAAATTCCTCAAAAAACTCATCAAAATAATTATTAATTCAATTCCTGCATACAATTTTAGAAATAACAATGAGTAAAATAATTTCCGACTCTTCCCCCAATTATTTGTCGCTACTACATATAAAAATGTTATTTAGTTCTACAATAAAAAATCAGAATCAACTTGGAATAGGATTTGAAGAGATAAGTAAAATCCATTTCATTCCAGATCTATTATTTAATAAAGTAATTAGTAAAACGCTTAGTCATTAGAATTTCATTAATTTACTTCCTATTGGAAAACAGTTAAGCCGCGAAGCTGATAACATTGATAATAATAATTCCAAGGAGATTTATTAAAGAATTAATTTAATGGGAAAGCTTAACTTTACAAGGAAAAGGGAAATAAAAAAATAGTATCTAGTAGTACGAGTGGAGTAGGTAGAATATATCATTTGATAATGCTTTGTTTTAGAGCTTGATCATTTATAATAATAATAAGAAAAAGAAATAGTAATGGAAATAAAAAAACAATCATTTAAAAGCGTACAGGATCCCTTTTGTACAAGTTCGAAGCGATTTATTTTCAAAATTCATTTGTCATCGTCCAAAAGAAGAAAAGGATTTAATAGGTAAACATTAATTTAAAATAGGACAGTCGTTTTATTGAGATAAAAAATATTGGCAAAAAGAAACACACTTACTAGAGAAGTTTGCTTCATTTACAATTTTTCACTCCTGGTTTTTAGTGCTCCGCAGTTATCAATACATTCTTATGATTTCGTTCTGATCTATCATAAACTAGTATCTCAAACAATTTACCATCTATTGTAATGAATTTCAAAGTCATCCCGATGTCACGAAAAATCGTAATCAAAATTGAAATGAAAATTACTAATGAAAAAAAAATTAAGCAATAACCATTTGATACTTATTGAGCCTAAGACATAATGAGAAATCCGTGAAAATAATTTTACTTGGTTTCACCTCCTTGAAGATTGGATTTCTAGAAATCATTTCATAGTAATCTTAGTGGGTCTTAGAGACATGGAAGTCTTCAAATTTATAATACTCCCGAAATTTTATGTTTTTATATAAATTATATTGATAGATAGTAGGGTGGTTCTTATTTTAGGTTTTCGGATTTTCGCTGACAAGGACTCATATGGTTCGAAATAAATAAAAAAAATATCCCATTCTAGTCTCATTGTTATAGTTTGCTCAGCATGAGTTCTCATATAAATATGGGGTTTTTGCCATTGAAAGATCTGAAAGATTCAGTCAAGTAATGGTTCAATAGTTTGAAACTTTGTAGACTTTATCCTTATATTAGTAGCTATCACTCAGAATTTATAGAGAATTTTAGCTATTATAATTTGGAGTCTATAACTTAGTAACACTAAGTAATTGAGCAGTATTTTATTCTCTGTAACTCCAAAATTATAATAGATAAAAATCTTTAATAATTCTGATAGATAGCTAGTATTATAAGGACAAAGTCTACAGAGTTTCAAATTGTTTGAACAATTACTTTGGCCGGAATAAAAATCTGATATTTAATACCAAAAACCCCATGTTATTTAGATGAGAAACTTACATCGCTGGGGGCACAGGTTATAATTGAGATAGAGACTTGAAACTTGGGGGATATTTTTTTATTTATTTCGAAACATGCGAGGCCTTGTCAGCGTAAAAATTCGAAAATACCCAAAATAAGGACCACCCTAATGGATAGTAAATATATATTAATACTAACTACTTAATATAAAGCGCTTATGATCGTGATAGTCCCTAGGCAGCTAGGAAAACCCGAACAGTAGCGAGAATGTCCGAAGACATCATGACCAACTCCGTCAGGTGCCTTCGGGCCGAAGGCTATTAATACAATAAAATTTCACGCACCTCTGGTACGTTCATGGACTTTTAATATTCTATTAAACAAGTTATCTTGTTTTTATTTTGACAACACATCGTTATGACCGTAACAATCTAACACTGTACTCCTCTTGTTATTTTAAAAAGTTCGAATATAAATGAGAGTAGTTTAGTGTGAGTACTTTCGAGGAAAATTGTTTTGTTTGTAGAAGAATAATTAATTTGAATTATGAGTGAAATGTTTCAGAGAACGGTTTAAGCTAAAAAGCTGAAACTTGGCGGAGAGTCTGCTTATTATTTCAAACTACTAAGTCAAATTTCAGGGGGGTCGAGCTGAATCCCACCCAAACTCAGGTGAAGGAGAGTGGGGGGTCCTGGCAAATATCATGTATTTTTTCGCAAGAAACAGTGTAAAATTACGAGAAAACCGGGTTCATATTAATAATAATAATAATAATAATAATAGTTAGTCTTAACTAGTCTTAATAAAAATAATTAAGCAAATTATACTTTTTAAATAAATCCAACGCAATCAAGCACAGATTAACCTATTTACACTAAAAGTACGCATTTTGAAAAATCTCACGTGAGATTAGGGGGGCGGGTTCGAGACAAATCTCACGACATCTCACCAAGAGGAGGGGGGTCAAATAATCGCCAAAATCGCCTAACGTAATTTAGGGACGCCCCTTAGCTACAATCGTTAAAATCTTTCCATCTAACGTTATAGTTTTATTTTCTACATTTTCCATCCTGAAATTCTGATGGTAAAAGCCTTAAAATCTGATAGATTTTTAGTTTGGGAAATAGAAAAATTTTGCCCCCAGAATAAATTTTCTACTCCCTTTTATTATTGAATTATCATGGTTATCGGAATCCAGGCACACGGATAGAAAATGAATTTTCACCACGATTCCAGCACGTTTTATAATATCGAATAAAAAAAGAAGTAAATAAATTAAAAAATTTTGAGTGATGTTTTTGCCAAGCTTACTTAAGTAAAGCTAAAGAACCCTTGGTATGGTAAATGAGTCCCACTCGCAATTGGCCAGTTTTTTGTTTTTATTTATTTAATGCGAGGGGGAGAGTCAGGCGAGAGCAGAAATGCGGTAATGGTTTCGTGTATACAACTTGATTCCATAAAAGATAAAAGAAATAAAAACGTGAAATTATTTTTTTTCTCTCTCTATAGAAAAAGAGGAAAAGATGAGGAAAGGCAATTTTGTAGCCAATCTCGGTTTTACTTTGGGGCTCTGTAATAACTTTGTTGGAGGGAGATTGTGTTGCCAAAAGCACCTGGCTCTGTTTAGATCCCATTCAAGTGTGATTAACAGACCATTCAAGTACAAGGTGTTACCCAACTTGGACAGTTATTTATTTCCGATAGCCGGGCTTTTTCGCTTTCTAGTGAATTCCCACAAATCTTAATCCAAGCCAAAAGCCATGATGATTAATAAGAAAAGTTCATTTTCAAAAACCCTATTGAATTTGTATTATGTCAGGTATAAATCTAAAATACTAATCGATAAAATCTTTACTCTTCAGGAAAATAAGAGGATTAAAATAGAAGGGGATTCAAATCTTGCAAATAAATTTGATTTCCTATTGAACCAGCAATTTCATCAAACCCTTAGACAAGGGGAAGTTATGAGCTGTATGGAACCTCCTTTTTCATAATTATTATTATTTTTTTTTCAGCAAACAGTTTAAGCTATAAATCTGAAAATTTTCATTTTTGTCCACCCCCCCCCTCCCCCATTTTCAAGGGGTTGAAAGATAGAAAGTTTGGATTTTTGGAATTTTTTCTTTATTTGTGTCACAAACTCTAATAGGAGGCGAAATTTCATGATGCTGGAATGATTGGAAGTACCCTAAAGGTTTTGATGACCTGTCCGTCAGTCACTCAGTCAGTGAGTGCCAAAATTAGCTATTTTGGGTGGTTAGTTTTTGCATTTCTAGCCTTCAGAGGAACCACAGAATATGTATACAAAATTTGGTTGAGTTTGGTCCAAAGGACTAGAATTTTCATTTTTGACACTCTCCCCATTTTGGAGGGGTTGAAAGATAGAAAGTTTGGATTTTTGGAATTTTTCCTTTTTTTGTGTCACAAACTCTACTAGCGGGCGAAATTTCATGTTGCTGGTATGATTAAAAGTACCCTTTAGGATTTGATGACCTGTCAGTCAGTTAGTCAGTGATTGCCAAAATTAGCTATTTTTGGTGGTTAGTTTTTGCAAATTTAGCATTCAGGGGAACCACAAAATATGTATACAAAATTTGGTTGAGTTTGGTCGAACGGGCTAGAATTTTCATTTTTGACCTTCCTCACATTTTGAAAGTGTTGAAAGATTTAGATAGTGCGTGAACCCAGATATATGTCTAATTTCAGCTCATTAACTATAATCGTTGGAGAGCTAATTATGTGAGGTTTTTTTTAGTTTGGAATTATAAAAGATATAAAAACTAGAATGAACTTTCTACGACTTTTCCGTTCTTGGAGTTATCTTTCATTGGAATCCAGACAAATAATTTTAATATTAAATAGGAATTTGTGATAGTAGCAGTTTATAAATAATTCTACCCAATAATTGATTATCAATCAATTAAAGCTTCTTAAATTAGTTTTAAATAAGAAATGAAGAAAAATGATATTCTACTTTTTCAAGGAGGTTCATTTTTTGAAATAAAAGTGTTTTAAATATTTTTTAAATCTATATTTTATTAATTACATGTTACATAGCCACAATTGACAATTTGTTAGACCCTCTCATTTAAAACATAGCTCTTTTTGGCATTCGAATTCGTTGCCGCCAAGCCGCATTGATATTTCAGATGAAAAATGACCTCGTTTAATTAACATAATAATAAATGGCTTTCGTTTATTATATCAAAGAATGTATTATTAAAGATTTATTATGTTCAATTGATATTGATTTAATGTACGATTAATATTTTTTTAGGGGTTCCTAAATCTAGCCTAGCTTTTAAGTTAAATGATTGATAAATACTAGAACTGTGCGATATCCTAATGATGCTTACTCTTAGTTTATTAAATATAGGATCGTAGCGTGTGCATGTGCTATGGGAGAAGCCATTGCAGGGGAACAGTTTATTGGATGGAAGTCCAAAGTAAAGTTATATTTTTAAAGAGAAATAAATTTAATACTCGTATATGTGTAAGTTTTCCAAGAATTTTTTCTACTTTCTGAGGTTAGGTCCTACACATACAAACTTTCCTTCTATTTAATATTACTTTACCATACAGGGTATGGTCAAGTATTGTAATCGTGCATGAAAAAAGTGGTTTTTTCCTTCTTTTTTTCAAAATATCTAAAAAACGGCTGAAATTATTTCGATTAAAAAAATTGAGCGAAACCATGGCATTTCGGTCTACAAAAAAGCTCAAATAAGTGAACATCGAAAAAATTATATTTTTCGAGATAATAATTGTTTTGTCAAAATGTCTGTTAGTTAGTTAGTTAGTTAGTCTGTGCGTTACCAAATTTGTGGACGAGCTAGCTCAAAAACTAGTGTAGTTTTGGTCCATTGAGATTAAGAGCTGATTAGATTTTGGTGCATATCGACCCAAAATTAAGGGGGGTCGAGGGGGGTTAAAAATTAAAAATCTAGGTCGTTTGAGCAAACTCAACCAAATTTTGTATACATAATCAGTAGACCCCCAGAAGTCTAAAAATGCAAAATCTAACCGCCCAAAATGGGGGGGGCGTCAAAAAATGAAAATCTTGGCCATTTACCAAACTCAACCAAATTTTGTATACATAATCAGTCGGTCCCCAGAAGTCTAAAAATGCAAAAACCAACCGCCCGAAATGGGGGGGGGGGGAGCGGAGGGTCAAAAAATGAAAATCTTGGCCATTTACCAAACTAAACCAAATTTTGTATACATAATCAGTGGGTCCCAAGAAGTCTAAAAATGCAAAAACTAACCGTCCGAAATGGGGGGGGGGGGGGCGGAGGGTCAAAAAATGAAAACCTTTATCATTTACCAAACTTAACCAAATTTTGTATACATAATCAGTGGGTCCCAGGAATCTAAAAATGCAAAAACTCCACCCCCCCCCCTACATGATTATAAATAATTTTATTAAATATTAAATATAAGTGAGGGGCCAGGTTGTATGGTAAAGTCAAGTGGATGGCCACATCAGAACACGTCAGCTTATTTTTATATTATATCGTCGGCTTAGAGTATAAACCTGCTAACTCCATTTTTTATCATATATGACATATTAATACCGTTAGAAAGAAAAGGAGATGCAGCATAGTCCAAGTAAAAGTGCAACTTAAAATTACGATCGTAAGTTGTAGAAAAAAATGTGAAAAATTGTTTCTTTCCATAACAACAATATTAAATTTTGTTTGTTTTTTCTCTGCCCTGTAAAATTTCCTTGTTGTGAGTTAGCAGGTTTACACTCTAAGGCGACGATATATATTAATATTTTTATATTCATTTTTTCATGAAACACAATCTTTAGGTACGTTTGATATGATACGTCTAAAGCGTCTGTCTATGTAACTATTTTGGCCGCTTTGAGTTGAACAGATGGCAGCACTTGATAGCAACGCCTGTATTTAGACAACCACAACAGACGCTATCACTGTGAATAATCCTCTGTGAAATTCAAATAAAGGCCTATACCAGGGTTGTCCAACCCGTGGTCCGCGGGCCGCATGCGGCCCAGCACTGCAATGATTGTGGCCTAACATTGAGATTGTATGTAACTAGAGATTAATTTATTCCCTTTTTCGAAATATGAATGTACATTTGTACAATACATGAAGCTTTTTTCAAGAATAAAATTCACTAAAAGCAAAATTATACGCTCAACTATGTATTATATATAAGATAAGAAAAATAATAAAGTTTCGAATATTTAAAAATTCTTCTTGTTATCATATTTTAATTTTCCAAAATATTTATTATTTCAGTAATTTATATTCTACTACACTAACAAAGTTTATAGTACAAGGAGACAAAAGGAATTGGGGTTTTCTAGAACAATCACAATTAATTGATAATTTCTCTCCTGAACTAAAACTTGTCAGGACTTGTCTTTTAGATCTTTGCACGTTCTTATATGTCAATAGATAATTTATAGTCAAGGATTATTATATCCGTGACCCTTTTAAAAAATAAATTATCATTCCTCATATCCTTTAATCCCAGTATTTATATATTCGAGAAGCTATTTTCAAGTATAATATTTACGAAGTGTAAAAATAGAAGCTTACTATGAGGTAAAAAAATAATAAAGTTCTTATTTCTACATTATTAACTATCGTTTTTGAATAACAAATATCAATAGAATTATAATATTTTGTCCGAGACAATTTTTTTTCTTCAAATATGGCCCGTGTAGGCCAAATGGTTGGACATACCTGGCCTAGATATTTACTTGATTATTAGGAGATATCCCAAAAAAGTTTTCACGAACCTTTGGTCAAAGGAATTTATTTTGTAATCATCTCTCCTTAAAGTCCCTTTCATAGACAATTCATTTTACTAAATCTACTTTTTTGTTTTTATATTTTAAGTCTCGTATATTTTATTCTATTTTCGGGCTCATTGACTAAATAAATGGAAGCTGGCCAAGACAATATGGATAGCAACATGTGGCACGGCTTATTCATGGGAGGTTGATCTTCTACACAATAACATTGAGGATTGGACATTTTCCAAATTCTTGTATTTCAAATATATTTGTATTTTGTATTTCAAATACAATCAAACTAGGTATTTTGTTTTTAGTATATAATCAAGTATTTTGAATTTCTAGAATATTCATTCGGCGACTGATGGTGAAATTACAAAATTGATTAAAATTTTAAGGTTTATTCAGAACATTTAGGACTTCTAATTCTCTAACTGTTTTCATAGATATAAAAGATGTAGTTGAGTCAAATCAGTCACTTGAAAATTTAAATCTATGCTTATACGATTAACTTTTCAGTAGGATAAAATTCTAATTTTTACTGATATATTACTTATTTTTATAAAAAGATTCAAAATAATCAAAATTCATTTTTTTTCAAAAAATTATTAAAAAAATAAATATATGAGATCAAACGTTCAAAAAATACTCAATTTTTGGGGAAATTTCGATATCAAATTTTTACATTATATCGTAAAAATTTCACTGTGTCAATTACTATATTGAGTAAGTAAAATATTTAATAATTTTACAAATGTGTGTGCGTGTGTGTCAAGAGAACCTATTTGGATCAT
This sequence comes from Forficula auricularia, assembly GCA_024734495.1. Taxonomy (NCBI): domain Eukaryota; kingdom Metazoa; phylum Arthropoda; class Insecta; order Dermaptera; family Forficulidae; genus Forficula; species Forficula auricularia. The sequence continues at coordinate 5,516,002 of JALMQS010000074.1, read as the reverse complement.
TTTAGATTATAGAAAGAGATTATTTTATAAATTAAAGTCTAAGTAATTTTTACTCAATTTATAGTTAAGAAGAGATACTAATACTAAAATGAAGTTCCAGCTGAGTGGAAGAATAAATTCTCCACTTGAATGACTTTGTTTTCATTAATAGGATTTCACCTAATGTCTTCCACTCATTAAAAAAGAGGGTGAAATCTGCCTTACCATCAGTTTTCAATTATAAAATTTAATTTAATCTCTATGCAATTTATGTATGTAGATATATCCTAAAATTATAATAAAACGTTGGAGCAATAACATTTTATCTTACGAAAAGGGCAATTATACAAAGAAAGCCCGGATGAACTTTTGTGGAATTCGGGCTCCGTGAAACAACCCTTCTAACATAATAAAAATAATGCTTAACATCTCAGATTTAGTAGATGACCATCTCTCTTGATTTTCTTTAGAAATTTTATTATTATTATTAATTTAATTAAATTAGCGAACGAAGAAAAGATTTTTGTATTATAGACAAAAAGATCAGCCAGGATTCGAACCTGGGATCTTTGCATATGTACTGCAATGCTTTGTCATAAGAGCTTTAGCTCCTATATCCACTAAGCTACTGATCCCTGAACCCAAACTAATACCAAATGTCTATATGAATTATGGAATTTCTTTAATCTCTTCCTCGTTCATTTTTCACAGCTCTGTAGTGGCCGGACTATATTTTTAATCTATTCTCAAACGCCTCCCAATCAATCACAAACCCTAGGGTCGAAAATAATTTTTTCTTTGCCCCGGGACGCAATCACAATGAGGCCTCGTCATAAGACAATTATTAATTTAATTAAATTAACGAACGAAGAAAAGATTTTTGTATTATAGACAAAAGGATCAGCCAGGATTATTATTATTTTTATTTGTTGTGTTTGGACCCTTGAGATCACGCAAAGCTTGATGTTTCTTTCTGGTTGGACCTTCCACGCCTCTATCTTTTTCCGGAACGTGTTATCGAGTTCCATGGTCAGGTAATTTTTCCTGGCCGGATGAGTGTGTTGATGTTAAAGGTGCCCAGGTATGTATGGATTTTTTGTGTTATTCTTCCATTGTTTCTTCCTTGATTTCGTGATGGTCCGGATCCCCCAGAATCTGAATGCCCGGTTGCCACTCTAGGGTGGGTGGATTGGTTACCACCTGGTGTAATGTTGTTTTTGCCTCTCACGATTCATGGTTGCTTGTTACGAAATTTTGTCCTGCGCATGCGCGAGGTTTTGTAGAACCAAAGATTGTCAGTTTCTGGAGCCGAGGGGCCGGTTATTTATTATTTTCAAATAAATTCACTTTGCTTCTTGCTGGGATCGAACTGATGAAGTCTAGTTTGATGTTCTCCTAATCGGATTAGAAAAGTTGGTGATTTAACCGATTGCGCTACCGACCCCTCCTTTAGAAATATTAATATACACAAATTTATTTTCTGTAATAATTTTATAAGCAAAAGTAATATACAATATTATAATGTAATATAAATATTTTTAAATACTATAAAAAGCTTTAGTAAATATTTAAAATTTGCCTTACAATAATAAACAATTAAAAATTAGCCATGATGAATATAATTTTAATGGTCAAGCAAACAACGAGAATTTAGAAAAGTAATCAATACTAAATGTTATTTCCATTAATAAATTAATTGTTAAAGTACAAGTTACACTGTATTGGAGAATTCTTTCGGGTGGGTAGGCCCATAGTGAAATTAGAAAATTCATAACTGCCCGGATAGCAAATTGGCGCTCGGGTTCGACTCCTGAAGGTGGGAAACCTTCTGACATATATAAATAACACTAAATTGAAAGCAGAACTTTTATATATTGAAAGATACAATAAATAAATAATTATCTATTAAGATCTTTGATTAAATTGCCATTATTTATCTACTCATTTGATTAAAATATAAGTATAAAGCCTGGAGATGTTCTTTTTGAAAAAAATCTCATCTATTTTCCAAAAATAAAACACTCAAAAGTTTATATTAAAAATTTATAGTTAATTATCAACGTTTCGGTTTAAATATCGATTGAGTCAATTCAACTCTTAAAATTAATCCTCTTTTCACTACTGAGTTAGTTTTATGAAATAGAGTTATGTTTTTTGAGAGATAGTGGGAGACAAATATTGTTGTTAAAAATTGAAAAAATATTGACCTCTATTTCTAATACCATATTTAAAAATATTTATTATAAATTAAAATACTAGATGATGTTTCATAAATAAAAAACAAATATTATTTTGAAAATAAATATTTATATACCTTGCAAAGCCTAAAAGAAAATACAACATTTTAGATGTGTAAAAAGCAAAAATGATTTTGTTTGACATCATTGTATATACTAAAACATTCGTATATCTTAATTTTAAGTAAAATAAATGACGCGCGAAACATGACAAGTTTTTTTTTATAAAACAAACTCATCCCATTAGAAAGAATCTGCGTAAATAATTGTTTAATTGTCCTTCCATTTGCAAAATAAAAAAGAAGAAACATTTAATTAAAATTTATTTGTAAAAATTAATTTTATCATTTCTATTCAGTCAATGACGTCAAATAGTGGTCAGTTGAGCGTCATCAAAAATGCGGGAAACTCTCAATTCATAAAAATTGAAATATTCTTCAAAACAATAAAATGGAATGAATATCAAATTAAATACTTAGTTAAAAACAAAGAGAGAGACAATGACGTTTGTCTTTCAATTGGACAAAACAGATTAATTACATTTTAAATTGATAATGCATTTGAAATTTTGAAAAATACCGTGTGCCTCTCGTAGAAAATGTTAATTCATTTTTCAATGATTTCCGCCCCTTGACTTGGTGGATGGAAATGTTCACACTCGTCTGGAATTAGCTTTTTCTAAATACATTATTGGCGCAATGTATCTATATTTTTCATAAAAACAAATTCTATAGTGGTTTCTATAAAATAGGGGTGCCCTCAGGGGGGGGGGGGTTATAACGCAGAGATTGAAATTTCTGTTGGGGGGGGGGGGTTGAAAATTGTTGCATTCTATCATTATAAGCTAAAAATAAAAACGGTCAAGTCTTATAAAATCAAGAAAAGGTAATAAAAAGATCTTCTAATTCTTACGCTTTTTCTTATCTATATCAACGACCTTCTAACTTGCCCTCCAATACGGTACATTGTTACGCAAATGACAGCACCCTACATAACGCCCCTGCATCCCATAAAAACCGCGCAGACATTGCCTCCTCAATTAATTTAGACTTATGCAAACTTAAAAACTGGGGATCCCAAAATTTAGTTAACTTCAATGCAGTGAAAACTCAGTTATTTCTTATTTCTAGGCGCGTCGACAGAAACCTCCCAAACATATCATTCGACTCAAACTCCCTAGAATTCAGGGATAAAATTTCAATGCTAGGCGTAACTCTAGGGTCTGACCTTTCATGGAATGACTATATCTCAACCACTGTTAAAGCTGTATTATCCCCCCTAAAGCCCTCTTTACGAGAAACACGCGGTTTTCGAACGCTCAGAACCCCTTCGCTTTCAAATTGGATAAAAATCGAACAAGCCCTTTCGCCAACTCTTTTATCCCTATGACCTCCAGAGACTGGAACTCGCTCCCTGCCACCAGCTTTCCCGCGACTTATAACCTTCAGCTTTTTAAGACCCGTTTTAAGACAGATACCTTCGACCCCCGCCCAGCCCATAAAATTCTTTCTTCTTCTTTTCACGATGGAGGGGCCAACCCAGGCCTTTAGGGGTTGCACCTTTTTTGTATAACTCCTTCTCTCATCATTTTAATAAAAAAGTGAATAAAATCTGTGTGTGTGTGTGTGTGAGGGGGGGGGGGTACTTTTTGAAACCAATTTTCAGGTCACATTCTCTTTTAAATTATCCATATTAGGGATACATATGTTTAAAAAGGAATGTGACCTGAAAATTGGTTTTAATTTTTTACTGACTCTCGGCTAAGAAAAAAAATTCTATATCCATGCGATACTGACCCCATGAAAAATAATATTTATAATTAAAAAAAGACTGATGATGAAGGCCAAGTCTTCGAAACTATAGTTTCAAACAAACAAATAATATATATACAGACATATTTTTTTTATATATGTGTGTATGTTTATTTGCATCAAGCAGAAGACAACCTCTTTGTTTCTCTTTATGAATCAACAACTCTGCTACTCTCGGCAAAATAAAAACTTTTCAATTAAATAATGTAAATTCATTTTCTTAAACATACTATAATTTCCTTTTTAATAAAACAATTTAGTAGAAGTAAGGCATTATCCAAAAAAGTTTAATTGCGAAAAACTTCTTTAAGATTAATATATTATCAAGTATCAAAGCATATTAATATTCAGTTATTTTATTTTTTATTTTCAAAATTACTTTCTTTTATTAGTTATCCTGATATTGAAAAACTCTAAATATTAACCCTTTGCTTTTAAACATTTCAATATTTCGAGAGAAAAAAAAATAGACGTAATATGATACTGGGGGCACTTGAAAGGTTTTTTCTCTTGGCTGTTTGTTTGTTCATTTATCCATCCATCCAGCCATCCATCGAATCTATTTTACCCTTTTCATCATTGAAACCAGAGAATAATATTATGACCACAACACAATCGATTGTATTATAATTTCAATTTTGTTTTATGGTATGATCAAACATGCTTGAATAATATCAAGCAAATGATTGGCAAATTTATTACAACTCATAAGCATCTCTATTGTGTGATGGCTTATTGAAACGAAATCCAATTCAATTTTCTAAGCTAAAATTTGTCAAAAACAAACTGATTGTTTGCTCCCAATCCATAATAATAGATTAATCGATCTACAGAGTAAACCCGGGTAAATATGGATTATGCACAGCAACATAAAACTTATGCCAAAAATGCTTTTCCAATTTGATGGATTGTGATTGTTGATTTTTGCATCACTAATTCTGCAAAGTCCTAAAGATAACTGTATAAAATTATCACAAAGAGAAACAAAGAGGCTGTCCTCTGCTTGATGCAAATAAACATACACATATATATCGAAATTATATATCTGTATATTTATTTATTTATTTATTTTGGCTCAGTTTACATACACAGTTTAAATATATATTAAAATTAATACATATTGAACCTTAACAATATTTATCAATTAAAATTAGAATCAAAATTCAAATCATGAACCCAACTATATGTATTATATTAAAATGAAATAAAATAAAATTTAACCCTCTGTAAGATTAATCTTGAGTCGAGGGTTAAATTTTAAGAAAAATTAACAGAAAAATTCAAAAACATAAATTTAATAAATTACTTTAAATTAAAGACATAAAAGAACAAAAGCAAATTAAAAAGTAAAACAACATAAAATAAAGTAAATCAAAATAAAATAAAATAAAAACGTCATACAAAATCACATTCTTAGAAAGCCAGAATTAATTAAAAAACTCTTTATATATTATTTATTTGTTTGAGACTATAGTTTCGAAGACTTGGTCTTCATCATCAGTCTTTTTATTTTACCATACAGGGTATTGTCAAGTATTGTAATCGTGCATGAAAAAAGTGTTTTTTTTTCCTTCTTTTTTTCGAAATATCTCAAAAACGGCTGAAACTATTTTGATTAAAAAACTGAGCGAAACCATGGCATTTCGGTCTACAAAAAACCCCTTATAAGTGAACATTGAAAAAATTATATTGTTCGAGATAATAATTTTCTCGTCAAAATGTCTGTTAGGCTGTCTGTTAGTCTGTTTGTTAGTCTGTCTGTTAGTCTGTGCGTTACCAAATTTTGTGGACGAGTTAGCTCAAAAACTAGTTTTAATATCTAAACCAAATTTGACACGTAATTTTGGTCCATTGAGATTAAGAGCTGATTAGATTTTGGTGCATATCGACCCAAAATTAAAGGGTGTGGAGGGGGGGGGGGCAAAAATTAAAAATCTAGGCCATTTACCAAACTCAACCAAATTTTGTATACATAATCAGTGGGACCCCAGAAGACTAAAAAACTAACCCCCCTCCTCTACATGAATATAAATAATTTTGATTAAATATTAAATATAAGTGAGGGGCCAGGTTGTATGGTAAAGTCGAATGGATGGCCACATCAGAACACGTCAGCTTATTTTTTAATTATAAATATTATTTTTCATGGAGTCAAAATTCATTCATCAAATTAAAATTTTTACTGGCTACCAGCTAAGTAAAGATCGAAAATTTTCTAATATCCATACGGTATTGGCCCCATGAAAAATAATATTTATATTAGAAAAGTGGTGTTTGACGAGGGTCTTGAAAACCTTGGAAACAGGTGGAATGTCTTCGTTAGGAAAAAGAAATACAAGATTTCTTAGAGTCTAACCATGTATTCTAAATACTTCTGTTCTTGAATTTCTTTTCCTAACGAACAATTCCATCTGTTTCTTCAAAGTTTACAAGAAGCCTCATCAAAGACCAAATTTCTAATTTAAAACATTTATAGTACCCTATCTAATAATATTTATAATTAAAAAAGACTGATGATGAAGACCAATTCTTCGAAACTATAGTCTCAAACAAATAAATAATATATATATATACAGATATATAATTTCGATATATATGTGTTGTATGTTTATTTGCATCAAACAGAGGACACCCTCTTTTTTCTTCTTTGTGAATCAACAACTCTGCTACTCTAGGAAAAACCAAAAACTTTTCAATGTATAAAATTATTCATAAGAATTTTGCTGGCTTGGTGTGTACAGGATATTTTAATTTTTTATTGTTAAAGGATAAATAAATTGAATTGCTTCTTTCAGTAATTTATTTCATTATTACAAATAGTTAATCCAAATATTTCGAGAGCGCTATCGGTATCTCTCCCCTCAGTGGAAACCACTCCCCCACCAATGTGCCGACCCCATCAGTTTGTACAGAACATTGATATCATCAAGCTTTTATCATTAAGCTTTTATCAATGTTCTGCTACAACATGATGAGATCCTATTGTTGGTACAATTCATTGAGAGAGATGCAGCACTCTCGAAATACTTGGATTATCCATTTGAATAATAAAATAAATTACTGGAAAGAAGCAATTCAATTTATTTATCCTTTAACAATAAAAAAGTATAAAATTATGTCTAGATCAAGCAAATGGTATAAAATTTTAATTCTTGGACACCCTATTTTGAATTGATTTTTGCTTATATCGTGTCACCACAAATTCTGTTCTATAAAATTTCAAGAAAATCGGATCGGTAGAATTGGGTCAATATTCACTAATAAAATTCTACCTAGAGGGACACATATAAAGAGATGGACTGAAGGACAAACAGAGGTTCCAAATTAAATAAGAGCGAGGAAAATGTTTATTTAATTATTTAACCTGAACAATGGCAGAATACAATTTTATAAGAATTCATATTTTGTAAAGAATTAAATTTCAAAAGATTCTCTTGCCGTGAGTAAACATCGCTATTGAATCAAATAATGTTGGATAATATGGTATAAGTCAATTTAAAAGTACCCATTTTTCATTAATTAAAAAATTATAAAATAAACTGCAACGGATCGTTGCTAAACTTTATCCAAATTCATTTGAAATATTAATATGTTTGTTCCTTTATTATTAATCAGATATCACTTGCAATTTGTAGATCATATTGACATTAATTCAAAAATAATTCTCATTTAAGAGTCGAGGAACAACCATTCCACACTGGATTTTTGACATTTCGGTTATTATTGTAACCATTGCTGAAGACATAGAGGAATCGACTTAAAATCAAAAATAGCCATCGATTCTCATCTAATACTTGAGGAATAACAATTCTACATTAGGTTTTTGACGTTTCGATTATTATTGGTAACCATTGCTGAAGACATGGAGGAATCGACTTAAAATCAAAAATAACGATCGATTCTCATCTAATACTAGAGGAATAACCTTATTTGCATTCCATTTTGATGTTTTGACTATTAATGGCAACCTCTATTGAAAACGTGGAAGAATCGACTTAAAAGTCAAAAAAAGGCTAAATTCATAATAAACGCTCAAAACAATTCATTTTCTCATCAATTTAAATTATTTTAATTTTAGTCAGACTAACTACGTTTTCCATCAGGGTTATAAATAATAGTTAAAACATCAAAAATAGATACAAATAGTTATTCTCAATAAATAAAATCGTTGCAATTTTATATCAATTCTCCATGTCTTATCATGGATTTTTAATAATAATCAAAACACGTCAAAACCTAATAGAATTGTTATTCTAATCTGGCTAACAAGTATTCTGCGTAAAAATTTTGATTTTATTTAATAAATTCAGATTTTGTAGCGCTATGTTTCTAACTTTCAAGTCTGAAGCCAGAAGAGCTTCGACAGTGTTGATTAAACAATACCTCAAACTCCGTTCTCAGAAAGGTCTATAGCATTGAACAGGGAATTTTACCTCTCTGAGGTGTACTGTTCTTATTGGGACAATCCTCGTTTCATTAATAATAAATTTTGAATTAAAAAAAAAAATTTCCAAAACCCTGCAGTTGAGACACTATGCAGAGTAGCTCTACCAAACACAAGAACATAGTTGAAAAATAAAATAATCATATATATAATTTTAAATATATATACGCCTACTGTCCAGGCACTAATATAGTCTCCAACAATGTATAGTAATCTTGCTGTTATTTTTTATGTTAATCTTCACTCTTTTTCTATTTGTTCACACTGATTTGAGCTTCAAATGTGTCTGCCTATCCATTATATGCTACATTATTCGTTTATTATTATAACTCATAAGTGTAGGAGAAGACAAAATGTCAGATCAAGAAAGACTAAATCAGAAAGGACTATATAGTGAAAGGAAAAGACCAACACTGTCAGAGAATGACACAGACAAACCAAAATAGCAATCCAAAACACCAATGCTACCCAGTGTTAAGTTAAAATTCCCGTATTTCAAGAAATAATACGTCCGACAGCAATCAAAAAAGCAGGACCCGGGACAGGACAAATGAAAATTCACACAATGGATCCTCATCCTCATATTAGTTCAACCCATTCAGAGCTCAGACCTAAGCAGAACATAACAAAAACACTAAAGCTGTTGCTTTCAACAGTGAACACTAGTTGGATCTGCGTGATAACCATTGGCTATGATCGACATCTCAGGCCAATCAATTCTGACAAACCCCTCAATGGCAATAAAAATAAAAAATAACAATAAATTAACAGTTATTCAGGCCAACCTTGCCCTTGGGCAGTAATCATGCAAAATATCCAGATTAAAATGTGCAGCTGTAGACATACCAAACCCCACGAGACCTCAGAAATACTGAAATGCAAGAAAAATACGTGTAAACAAAATGGCATCAATCAAAAATGATAAAAGATATGACTCCTAGTTCTGGAACTCATGGAGAACTCTTCAAAATGATAAGCTTAATACATGGAAAACCAAGACAAGTGATATCATCAGTGCAAAGATAAATACAAAACCAATAAACCCAGACTAGTTATGAATATCCAGCACAATGGCCTCTGGGACCATGGAAACAGACAGTTAAAAAATGGCTACAACACAGCCATAAAAATGGATCAAACACTCTGAAAACAACTATCAAAGAATTGGTTATCATGAAATAGTGATGGTCTCAAAATATCAAACCAAAACAATATCAAACATATAAAACTGGCAAAATGGCCTCAAACCAAATCCTCAATGACAAACAGGAATGGATCATCTGACTACTTTTGAATGGCTAAAAAATAAAATCCTTTAAACAAAAGACTGAGCAAAATAGTCTTCAAAGTCATTAGGATGATACTATTAAATACCCCAGCGAATTCAATGGCGCAGAACTCACAGAGCAAAACACAGCAAACTACAATCTGATTCAACACAAAAGATTCGAACGAACTTACAAACAAGCCAAAGGATAGACAACACATTCAGAATTATCATTATCAACCAGTCTAAGAAAATTTTCAAGTAGCTACATCTTCGTTCTCTGTTATGATCATGACTATGACATCAAAGTCTGTTTTGGTATCAGAGATTCGGACATTTGTAAAACACTGTGGAGAATACAGAGGAAACCTGTGCCCACTGCGCCTCAAGAGGACAGGAATCTGGAATGCCCCTCTAAACTCTTGGCTTCAGTGCCATGGGCAGGACAGGCCATGTAACCCATTCGTTAAATCTAGGATCTGCCCGGTCTACCTAAACTTGTCAAAATAAGCGTCAGGAAAACCAATTCTAAAAGTGTCAGATATACACCAAAAGACCAGACAGCTGCATATAAGTTGAAAGTTATTCAACTAAGCGCACAGAGATCCAAAACAGTAGCGGCGGAAGTTAGACATCAGACCAATGCAGGGGTCGACGTTGTCCTCCTCAGGGACAACACTAAACAATAAAACAAAATGATAATCAATGTCTCTCTATGGGTGAGGAAAGCTGTAAACTTTTAGGTGGGACCAAATGTCCCAGGAAAAGCCAAAATTTGAGGTCATGATCAAAACAAAATTCTTATAAACACCAGACTCATGGTGGAAGCAAACATCATTCTGGCAGTGCAACTCAGTCTCCAGAATCGACTATGTCATGCCTTTAACTGATTCCTCTTTCAGAAATGCAGTCAGAACCTGGAATCTCATTGAGTCCAACTCACAAAATTCAGCATCCAACGAAAAAGTGCTAAATTTGTGCAGAAACACAATGAAATCAGTATTCTCACTCTGTTCATTATGCTGGGTGAAAATATAAATTTTCATCCAATCAACACAGTATAATGATCTGTAATAGGCCCACCATACTAGCCTGCTTGGGATCATCTATATAGATGAACCCTCTCTTCAAGTTCACCAAAATCTACCTGTTCAGAGAAGTGGGTTCAATCAACATACAGTTTCAGATCTGGCACTCCTATAACCTTCAAATCAATTGAAAAAAATTGGTCAATCACTCTCTCGAATATAGGTATTAGATATAATCTAAAAACACCATCAATAGGATCTATTTAGAATCTGTGGCCTCAACACCATGAGATAAATTCTGCAAATTAAATCAATACCTCTGAATGGACACCAAAATTCAACATAAAGTCAAACGCAAATAACGAAGATCAAAAACAAAAAGCACCCAATACAGGTCCCTGATGAATGAAGAAGTCCTCTGAATAACAGTGAACAACAGTCAAAACATTCAATAACACAAAAGGCAGTCAGTCCTATCCTACTAAGATAGACTGACAAACAGACAAAAATTCAGAATAAATATGCAGCTAATAAAAAATTCAAAATGATACAGCAGACTTTATCACAGTTAGAGAATAAAGAACCTAGGACTTCTATAAAATCATGAAACCAATAACAAAGTGCTTGGTCTCACACAGACGGACAGATCCTCAAACTCAGTGAACTAGGAAGCAAATGCTCTCAATGGACTTGGTTCTTAAAAATGGCTCCCACGTCAGGACCATTATTGCAGACCATTAACGGAACCACCCATCGTGGGGACAATTAAAACTCAGTCCTCCAGGATGGAAAAGACCATCCAAGGTATAGACGTGAATATATCCAAGTGTAAATTTTCAGAAGACCTAGGCAAAGTCCTCCGTATTATTTTCAACATGCCACACAGACCAGACCTTTCCAAATCCATGGAGGTGTAAGAACTCAGTGCTACCAAAAACAGCAACAGGACCCAAGTCTGGAATATTGGACCATCTACCTACCTTCGATCAGACTATTCGAAGATATCTCAGGATGAATCTGAATGAATTCATCATCCTGAATCAGATAATAGGTCGATCAAGTTCAAAAAGGACTATCAACTGATGGTCTCTCTTGCAAGTCCACTAGCTGATCAGAGCAGATCAAAACATCAAAAAACCAATACAAAAAAATCAGGAGGCAGTTCCTGGGATAGACATAGACATCAAAGGGCAAACAATAATTATCCACCAGACATATCACTCAGAAGGTTGTCAAAGCAGGCCATCGGTACCTACAAAGTATTAAAATCATACTTCCTCAAATGCGTAGAATGGTATTGAAACGGGACCACTAAGCAACCTGACAGAGGATTTAGGACTTAAACTATGGGCCTTGACTGGGATGGACTGTTGGATGAATATCAACTGATGAACAGAACTGAATCCGAAGACGGCATACACGCCACCGCGTATGCAGACGATCTAGCCCTGATAATTTACAAAATCAGAACAAATGGATTAAATCAAGCTAGCAATAACCTAGCAACAAAGTGGGTACCAAAATGTGAACGGCTAGCTTGCAGGCATCAATGGGAATCCTCTTTTTCACACCGCCAAGTTAATAACAAGTCATTCTGTCAAATCAACGATAAAAACAACCGTTTAAAAAAAGAAGCCAAATATTTGGGAATCTGGCTGGGACAAAGTCTATTCACATTTCAAAAAGTAAACATCAACTCTTTCACATCACATCATCAATCCTTTGACTGAAATAGGATCTTCAATCCAAAAACAGTGTATCTATGGAAAAGTCTATACCTTCCAATTGCTACATATGGGCTATCGTTGTAGCAAATCCTGAGCAATGTCTCAACAACACAATGAATGATCAGTCAAGTCATTCATCGATAAGAGCATACTAAGAGCTATCTCAACAACAGCACTTCAAAGTGTGTAGATATATCCTCTAATCAAAAATACTAACCTTAAAACACAAATCGAAAAACATCAACACCACATTAGATGATATGATTCTTCAACGAATCCGCAGACTATATCGAACATAGATACTCTACAAAACTGGTCTCAAATGAGCGGGTGTGTAAGGTGGGGTCAGGTGACAGGTCACCTTCGTGATTCTTCCACGATGTCCTTCCAGAATGTCTAGTGGTGCTAAATCCCGACCATGTTCGCCTATTCTCCTCGGCGGTTCTGCAGGTCATCGTCTTCGCCCGCGAGGCGCAGCAGACACCTGATCCGAGCTGCCCTCAATGTTCAAACACTGGAAGAAACTGTCGAGCACATTCTCTGAATGCCCTCCTGCGGATCTCACGGTCCCTGAACCTTCAAGTAACAGGACAACCTTTAAAGTCGTAAGATCAAACGATCTATTCAGTGAGTTCGGCTTCTTCGCTGGACTGTGCCCCACACCGCGGACTCTTATGCAACAACTAAGGGCCTCGCCGGGTGCTTTTTGGCTTCGGCGAGGAAGTAGGACCGACGCGCTTGAAATGCAGTGCTCCTGTCGCTCCTTCTCTCTCGCTCTTATAGTCAGTGGGCTGACCAACTATTATTGAATAATGGGGACGGGGTTTCTGAAGTCGCCCCTTCTCAAACATCTTAATATATATATAAAGTTCGCTGGTTGAAAATGTTAGGCAATACTGTTGTATATGGAACGTGAAATTCTAACCAACAGGGTTAGAACACACAAATAAATGGCTAGCAAATGATTCTTCTTCCAACATGAAGAAAATTAGCAGCACGGTATAGATACTTTCCACTAGATTATAAATGATAGCTAATCACATAAAACCTAGTATAGTAAATGGAGGAATCGGAAGTTCACCTCCTCGCGGTAACATACGAGCAATATGGGGTGGCTAAGTAACTCTCCTGCGATTCACTAAGCTCGACAAGTTATGGATATGAAATCAATATCAAGATCCTTGTCGTAAACAGTTCAATTAATCAATATGGATTCGGTAATGAAGCTTTCCGGTTTGTCGCAACTCCTCGAACATATCAAAGCAGTATGTAATGTAATTGGTATGGTGTATTCATTTATAAGTATTAGATGAGAATCAATCGCTATTTTTGATTTTAAGTCGATTCCTCCATGTCTTCAGCAATGGTTACTAATAAAAACCGAAACGTCAAAAATCCAATATAGAATGATTATTCCTCAAGTACTAGATGAGAATCAATCGCTATTTTTGGTTTAAAGTCGATTTCTCTATGTCTTCAGCAATGGTTACTAATAAAAACCGAAACGTCAAAAATCCAATATAGAATGATTATTCCTCAAGTACTAGATGAGAATCAATCGCTATTTTTGGTTTAAAGTCGATTTCTCTATGTCTTCAACAATGGTTACTAATAAAAACCGAAACGTCAAAAATCCAATATAGAATGATTATTCCTCAAGTACTAGATGAGAATCAATCGCTATTTTGGTTTAAAATCGATTTCTCTATGTCTTCAGCAATGGTTACTAATAAAAACCGAAACGTCAAAAATCCAATATAGAATGATTATTCCTCAAGTACTAGATGAGAATCAATCGCTATTTTTTGGTTTAAAATCGATTTCTCTGTCTTCAGCAAAGGTAACGGATAAGAAAACAACGCAGTTGCTATGGTTACTCATAAAAATTCCTCCCAAATTTTTAGCATTTCACAGAGAGAAGCCTATCCATTCTTACTTAAGCAAGGCTAAATGAGCTATATTAAACTTTCAAATGAATAAATTTTAAAGAATTAAAAAAATTAAAAAAGTACCATCTTACTCTAGAGTAAAGTACTTTAAAATATAATTTTACTAAAAACTTTATTTAACCTTTTTTGTGGTCCCCAAGGTACTTAATTAGGATATTAAATTTCATCAAAATTGGTTAAGTCATTTTCAAGATATTTAGAAAAAACTAAAAAAGTACTGAAATAAAGTACTAATGTTTGTGGGCCGATATGTACCAAAAACTAATCAGCGCTTCATTTTGTTAAACTAATGGTAGGTTTTCAATTTCATTTCAATCAGTGCAACGGTGTGGAAAAAATCGTGGGCCAAAAAAACGATACATACATACATCCATACATACATACATCCGCACGCACTAAATGAAAAAATCGCACTTTTTGGCCTCTCGACGAGACCCCATGTAATTTTTGGCAAAACCGTCACGTGCTAAAATTCAACCTAATTGAATACTACAATTTGTGACTTTAATTGAGTCCATGGGTTCCGTAGTCTTTACCTGAGGACCCTTTGAAGCCACGCTTGCCCCGAGAGCGATTACAATACTTTACCCATGCTTTGCATTGGATAAAGTAAAAATAAATATTGAGCAATTTAGTTGTAAGGGTCGGGGGGAGTTGGATCAGAATTTAAATCGACTTCTTAGAGAGTTTTTTTATTTAAATAGCCAAACCTTTCGTCACTGATTAGCGACTTCCTCAGTGGATCATTTTATAAACTTATTTGTCAGGAGTTCTTACTACAAGAAAAAAACATTCCAAAGATTATGTCTTCACATAATCATTCAATTTCTTATCAAGACAATATAAAATAATAAAAAAAAATATGTAATTTTTCTTCGTTATAATAATTATTACCTGGAAGCACCGAGCGATGCTCGGTAACTTTTTTCTTCAGTTAAAAGCTTTATTTTAATATTATTTTTAATTTAAAATTATGATAAAAATGTCAATTTTTCAAATATAAAAAATTACAAATATATATAATATTCGCCCATTGTACCCCCCCCAACTCTCCACCCCGCTCGACCTCACCCCCGGATCCCCCACCTCCTGCACCTGTTTTGATTCAACAACATGATTCATTTTTAATAAATAAAACCTATCAAAATGTGTTATTTTTTCTGAAAATTGAGACCTGGTTATGCAAAAAGATATTTTTAAATAAATTCTTGATTATTTTTTATTCTATTAAATAAATAAGATTTTTTATAAAAACAATTATAAAAGGTTTGTTAATAATTCTAACGTTTAATCACAATAAGGCCTTTGAGAACAATGAATTAAGCTAACCCATTGTCTGCCTGGGTACAAAAGTAAAAGAGAAACTTTTTTAAAACCCTAAGAATGGGATTTGTCTACCTGTGAATAATTAATTTGTTCACGAAAAAACCCATCAAAAACAATTTTGTCGAAGATGAGACCATGATAGATCCAATTGTCACCCCAAAAACCCGTTAACCAGTTAATTTCATCAAAATCGTTAGAGCCATTTTCAAAATAGAACTAAGATACAAGATATATACATACAATACAAGATATATATATATAAACAATTTTTTCTCGTTTAATAAGTGACTAGATAGATAGATATAAAAGTCATGGTGGATTAAAAATTTTTACTCAATTTTTGATTTTCATATAATTATTATATCAAAGAACATTACAATTGTTTTTTTTTAATGTTTTATATTGTCTTGATAATAAATTGAATGATTCGGTGAAGACATACTCTTTGGGGTGTTTATTCTTGTAGTAAGAACTGATGACAAATAAGTTTATAAAATGAGCCACTGAGAAAGTGGCTAATCAGTGAAGAAACGTTTTGCTCATTTAATTAAAAACTTTGCTTTTGATTTAAATTCTGATCCAACTCCCTACGATCCTTTTAAATATCTGATTATGGACGTGAACAATGAAATAATAAATATTAAGTTTCTAAAAGTTCGAATAATTTCATATTAATTATTTTATTTTAATTTAATTAATGAAAATGGGTATTTTAGTAACACACTAATTGAGAAGTGATTTATAGCATAAGATCCTGTCAAATTTTATTCTATCATCTTCGAAGCGGCCCGTATAGCATAGAGACCAAAATAAAACCCAAATGCAACTTTTTTGATTGGTTGAATTAGTCTTTATATAGTTTTAATTAGGTTGAATTAAGGTTTCTAAACGGTAGTATGTCTCGTTTTTTTTCCGTTTTGCAACTATATAATATATAATGTTGATTATTGTTTTTTATTAAAGAATTGTTTAATTATTCATTATATTAATCAAATCAAAGATATATTTAATTATAAATAAACAGTTGCAAATCGGTGCCAAAAATGTTGGCGACAACCTTTTTGGAACGGTTGAATTGTAATCTTTTCGACTATAATTTAACGATAACATAACAGTTGCAAAACGGAAAAAACGAGACATAACTACCGTTTAGAAACCGTAATTCAACCTAATTAAAACTATATAATGACTATAATTCAACCAATCAAAAAAGTTGCATTTGGGTTTTATTTTGGTCTCTGTGCTATACGGAGGATTATATTGTAAAAAAACAAAAACTTTTTTTTTCGTCAATTTTTCAGCCTTTTGTCGGTAAGCTCAGCGAGTTTCATCAGCCAGGTCGGATTATTATATTCAATCAAAAATACTCAATTTTTTGCTTATTCGAGATTCAAAATGTAAGAAAATTAAAAAATGGCAATGATATTTTCTGTTGCTCTGTTTTTCAACACAGTTTAACCGTCAATAAATCATGTCTATTAAATATTTCTTGAGCCTCTAACTTCAAGTCTTATAACCAGAGAGCGGATTCACATGTTATTGCACTGTTTATTGCTAATAGATAGCCATGTTATATTTGGTATCTATGCCAATCAAATATTTTATAAGATATCTATCAATTCTTGTGTTGCATGAAATTGCATTTTTTGGATGATATTGCACGAAATCGCTTTTTTATTGCACGAAATCAATCAAATATCGCACTAAAAAAGTTATTTCTATAGACTTATAAGTCTATCACACAATTCTTAGAGAAGTATATATCTCGTAAGATTCCTGATGAAAGTACATTAAGGAAAAATAATTTGCCGGTGGTTTTTGAAGAAACAATGCAAAATAATTTTGTATATATTTTTGTTGATGAAACAACCGTTGCGAGGGGTTGCCAATCTAGTTATTGGAGTTCTACATCCCGAAGAGGAAAGACATTTTTTTAATTTCATATAAATCACTGGAAAAAACAAATCATGATGCTAATTATTAAATTGAAAGTTTTTTTTGCCGAGAGTAGCAGAATTTTTATATATTGAATGAATGAAAACTTATCAATAAAAAAACTTAAAAACTTTACTAATCTGAAAATTTGTTGAAATTAACAATAATTAGAATTGAAGGAACAATAAAAAGTGTGTCTTCTACTGGAATTATAAATTTTATTTATTTATAACGAGACTATAGTTTGCCCTCTTCATCAGTCTATTACAATGGATTCACAGGAATTAATTTATGAATTCATAAATTAATTCATAAATTAATTCCTGTGAATCCATTGTAATAGACTGATGAAAGAGGGCAAACTATAGTCTCGTTATAAATAAATAAAATTTATAATTCCAGCAGAAGACACACACTTTTTGTCTCCTTCAATTCTAATTATTCTTAATTTCAACAAATTTTCAGATTAGTAAAGTTTTTAAGTTTTTTATTGATAAGTTTTCATTTTTTTTTGTTTCTGCACGAATCGCGGTTTTTATTGCACGAAACACAGTTTTTATTGCTTGAAACTTAGTTTTTTTACTGCACGTAAATCCGCCCTCTGCTTATAAGTGTGGATTACTTAGAAACTTAGGTGATGATTTTGTTATTATTTCTTGAATTTTATTCAATGTTCCTCCTGTCTATAGAAGAAACGTTTCAAGCTACCTAATAACCCGAAAATTTTGAGTAAATCCACGTATTCTTACTGGTCCAAAATCGTTGATTCATTATCTATTGACAGTGAACTGGTGCCAAGCTAGAATCTAATTTAAAAGGGAATTGGCTCCCTCCCTATGAAAGATTCTGATTTGATATTCGCCAAATTCATATCCCTAATGGCAATTACTGTCACGTTACTAATAATACGGAACGCACTCTCGAGTTGAGGCACATTCATCTCAGCCCAATTGAAAGCTCTTACCAAATTACCCCATTCATCTGGCTCTATTCTGATTTCCACTGACCCTATTTCACACTTGGCCTAACAGTGATATGCATTAATTTATATCTGTATTAGTGATCCATTTCGTCTACACGGGATAAAAAACAGGGAAAAAAATTCATGAATAAATCTTGGAAGCAAATGAGCTACGAATTTAGATGGAAAACTCGGGTCTGTAAAATCCTCGATTTTCTGGAGAATTAATAATCCAGGACGCATCTATATAAGAGTATATATTTCAGTTTTGGATAATATGTCCCAGAATTGTTTCAGAAAAAGTTAACAACCCCACTCATAACCAATATGTATGTATGTATCTATGTATGTATGTATTTATTGTATATATAGAACGAGCTGCTCCAGGCGTGCCTTCGGCACGCCCTCTACAGCTCGACCCTCCTGCCCGGAGGGCAGTGCCCCGCTGGCTGCAGCGTCTCAGCATGTGATTATTAGGTCCTCCAAAATCAATATCCCCTCTTTCGCCTTCCATGCACTCATTTTGGCTATTGATTTTTACTGCATACATTTTATATAGTCTTAAAAACTAACATTTACAAAAATTTGATCTATATCCGGAGGACGTGATTAATTTTTGTCCCCACTCACATTTTGGGAGGTTGAAATTATTTTTTAGATATTTGCAATAAATAGCTCTCAGTTTTCTAAAGAGTAAATGTACAAAAAATTAAAAATTTCTATAATTTTGCCCCCCACCTTCCTCCCATACTGTCACATTTTGATAGTTGATTTTTACAAGAATATTTTCTTGAAAGTAATAAAGAATAACTCTACAAAATTTGACCAAGATAGGAGAGTTCTAATTTTTGCCCCCACTCATATTTTGGATAGTTGGGAGTCGAATTTCAAAAAATCCTGAAATAACTTTTTAGATATTTGTATTTAAAATTTTATTAAGTAAAAATCAAGTAGATATCTTATCGTTCTTAATTGAAAATGCATAATTAGTGTAAACACAATGCAAAGATATTTTGCCCCTTTTCACCCCTTTAGAGGTCGAATTTCAAAAAATCCTGGAATCAGTTTTTAGATATTTTAATTTAGTATTTTTTATAAGTAAAAAGCAAGTAGATATTTTATCGTCCTTAAGAGATATCGCATAATCAGTGAAAACACACTTTGCCCCCTTTGACTGCCTTAGGGGTCGAATTTCGAAAATCCTTTCTTAGTGAGCCCCTATGTCATGGATGTAATATCCTCTCCAAATTTCATGTTTCTATGTCCAGTGGTTCTGGCTGTCCTGATGATGGCGAGTGAAGTGAAGTGAGTGTATCGGGCAAAGAATTTTATATATATAGATTATAAAAAATTCAATACAAGAATCAAGTACAAATAAGCAGAATTGTGAACAAATATAACAATAAACACCCCCCCCTCCCCTCATTCATTTATAATAAATGAACGGAGACGCAGAGCACCATCAATAAAATTGTATAAGCTTCTCAACTTTTGTAAGCTCAAAGGCCTCAAAATATCCCAAAAATCTTCAGCATTCTCAATAGAATCCCTTAAATAGACTTCCCCTCAACGCATTGTATATCGGGCATACATTTAAAATATGAAATAAATTTTCATTTTCATATTTGTTACAAATGGAGCAGACCATCTCCGTGTTTATCGTAAATCATAACCAATAGGAATCAAAATAGTTGGTCAGATGACGGGTGGTATAGTTATTATAATAATAAGTGTGCTAAGGACTACACAGTTCAATTGAAATTTATACAATTTGGAATTATATATTTTAAAAGTAAGATTTGTTTCCATTTGTTGAGACTTTAAAAACGAAACAATAATTTTATTATAGGGGCATTCCACACAAAATCGGACGGTATGAAAAAATTTTATTTTTGATTTACTTCATCTTTTGACATTTTTTAGTATCCATCAAAAAACTCTTCCTGGTAAATTTTGAAATTATTTTGATCACCAAAAGATATCGATTTCGTTTTTTCGCTCATAACTTCTTCAAAAATGGTCCAAATTCAAATTTTTTTTGAAATTTTTGTTTTTTACATACTTTTTAGAAACAAATACAAAAAAAATTTAAAGTGTTTTCTAAATGGGATTTTTTAGTTCGAAAATTTTAATCTTATTTTTGAAACTGTTTGTACTCTTCGATTTTTTTCAAAACTTTTTATTTTAAACTTCTATTCATTCTACAAATTTTAAGACCTGGTTACTATTTTTTTTCGATTTTTTAATTTTCTTTCAACAAAATAAAATTTTTATTTTAAACACCTTTTAATGATAAAAATCAATTCAAAATAACTAAAAAATGAGAACTCAATACTAAAAATTTGTTTTAATAATGGTGAATAGCGAATAAAATTTTTTCGAAATTTTCAAAAAGTAGTTAAAATTTTTCAAACCGTCCGATTTGGAGTGGAATGACTAACTCAAATAAAAAATGAAAATGTTTAGAAATCTCTGGAATATTGCAATTCTTTTGATGTTAATGACAAGTTATAACACAGGCCGATTATGATTTATCATTGCAAATGAATTTCCACTGAATTATTTTATTAGGAATTTGTTCTTTTAACTATCCTTGCGCTGCCTCTCTATCAAATTTCCATTACACAATTATTTCAAATTTCCTCTTTTGGATCGTTTAACACATTCAGTTATATTTTCTCTTAAAAATTCTAGCACTCGGGGCAAAAAAGGTTAACTCGATAGAGCTAGCACATAAGACCTAAATTGGTAAATACAATCCTTCTGATATATAATAAAAATTATTCATAAAAACTCGATTCAGTAGTAGAGAAAATTGTGATTTTCTAAAGTTGTATTCAGTAGAAGGATGGGTTTAGTGGGAATTTTTAGATAAAAAAAGAAAAACTGGAGATTTTCAATTATACTATATACAGTAAACTCTTGTTTATCCGCGGAATTGGATGGAGCGACAACCGCGGATAAAACAATTCAGCGGATAACCCGCAAAATATTCAAAAAACGACACAAATAAACACAAGAATGGTTTTGAAAAATGTTCACAGTAAAAGCAGGTTTAAAAAGTTATTATTTTCTAAGTTAAAAATAAATTTATGTGTGCACATAGTTACATAGTTTTTAAAGTTTACTTTTGCAGAAAATAATCCGTCACCAGTTTTTGTTGATCAAATTTAGGGAACGCGGTGTTGGTTTATAGTGAAACATTGTTAAAATTAAATTAGGTTGGAGTTGGTGGTGTTTCACAAGGAGAAAAATTAAAATACAAAGATTTTTTTTAGTTTACTCTATATATTTCGAGCTCTTAACTCATCGTCAGGAGAACATTGACTGAAGATAACATAAAATAATGAACAGAATTTATTTTAATATGATGGACAGTTATTTATGACTTAGTGTAAATATAAAAGAATTATCAGGGGATGGGATGACCTTAAAGAGAGAGAGCCGAATGAACAGATGGAGCGGACAGAGGGCTAAACTGGGAATAAAGAAAAAATATTTATACTTGGAAGTTGCCGAAAATTATGTATGTCCCATAAAGGGGCTATAAACTATGGAATGTGATGAGGATGAATAGTGAAAATTTCCATCTCCCATTTTGTATTTAAAAATAAAAATAAAAAAAAACCCTCCACCATACATCCTCATCACATTCCAATTCAAATTAAATATCATTGATTAAAATATCAATTATTGGTGAAGTTTTTGTTGTTTTGAGATACCTCTTCTTCAATTAAGATTGACCACGGATTGGCTGGTGCCCACAGATAAACGAGAGTTTACTGTATTTAAAAAAATATATATATATATATATATATATATATATATATATATATATATATATATATATATATATATATTATATATATATATATATATATATATATATATATAAATTAATTACTGTAACATACCTACTCTTCTAAGGTCACTCCGTCTACTAAATCATATAATCAAGAAGATAGATATAGAAAGAAATGGGTTGAAAAAATCGAATTTCTTAAGCGATTTATGGGAACTATTGCATTCAACCAGCTGTTGATTAAATTAGAAAAAAACTTTTAAATTTTAAAAGGGATTAAACTCGATATCTGGACTTGAAATAGAGATAAAAAAAACTACTCAATTACAAATTACATAGGTGGCTGATTCTTTCCCTTAAATTCCAATAAAACAAACCTTCACCTCTTTGAAGTTTTTAGTTGAAGTGAAAATTAGTTAAAAATTAAAACAGAAGTAAAAAAAAGACATTTCCTTCCGAGCTTTAATCTGTCCACGTAAGAGACAAAAGGACCGGTACAAAAGAAAGCTCGTTTCCTTTCTTTCTTTCCTCAATGGCCTCTCAAAAAGTCTTTAGATGAGAAAAAAATGTTCTTTTTTTCAAGTTAAGATGAGAATTTAACGTTTTCCGTTCCTCTTTGAATGACCATTAATCAGAAGGGCTCTCAGAAATGAAAAATTCACATTGGATAAAGATCGAATTCAAAGTGAAATACAATTCCAAAACTTATGGATTTTTAAGAGCAAGAATTATTTATTTCTTGGATTATAATTTTTAATTTTTTGTCTTGACTCGTTCGATTTTTCATTTTTTTCAAAGATAACTGCAAAATTCTCGACCTCGTTTTCATCAAAAAAATATTGTTTAAAGAAAAGCATATATTTTCTCATGTTCTGTTTAACTTACCGTCGTCGAGAAATAGAAAAAGCATATTTCAGCGATGTAATAACATTTTATTATAATTATCACCTATGATCAGGGGCGGATTTAAGAGACCCAAGGGCCCTAGGCACCCTACATTTGCCCCCCCCCCCCCACCATCTCGAAGCTATTTTGGAAATTTAGCAAATTAAATGCACTAGTACAAAACATATATATATATATATTTTTTTATTCAAGAACATTGTATTTGTAGGGGCATCTAGCATTTTTAATGTACAATATTAGGCCAATTTAATTACAAAGAAAATAAACAATATGATACAAACAGAACAAGTAAGAGAAAAAAATTAAAAAGGGAAACAACAATTATATGGAACAAAAACAATAAATATACTGAATATAGAGAAAAGAATAAAACTAAAAAATGACAACTCTTAGTAATTTTAATAAGAATGTTAAGCGACATTTGTTTAGCCAGAGATTGTGATTGCATACTTTATGATATTTGTAATGCCTGTTGTAGCTCCCTTGTGATCTTTTTAGGTTGAAAAAAAAATAAAAAAATAAAGGCTCCGCAACCGAGGCCCCCCTAGGCCTTGTGGGCCTAGGCAGAAATCCAGCACTGTCTATGATAGCAAATTTACTTAAGAATGGCCGAATAGCATGTTTTACACTTGAGTTCAACTACCGCAGGGGTCAATGCTTCTGACATGTAAATTAAGAATTTTTTATAACCTCTTTGATATTGACTTTTTCTTTATTCATAAATAAATATAATATTGAGAAGTGAAGTTGGAATTTTTGAAAAATTTATATTTTCGAAAATTCAAAAAACTCGATTAGTTTTAAATTAGAATTTAAAATGCCATGCACTTAATACATACTTCATTGTGCTATAAGCATAATTTTAGATTATATATTTTTGTTGTAACTTGAGTGAAAATTTTTAGCTGTGTATATAATTATCACTTAGCAAATTTTGAGAAAATAAAAAAACTTCACTGTAGGCATAAATATATATATATATATATATCAGTGACGGGCGGTGATTTTTTCAACCAGGGGATGCTGCCCAAAAAATAGACCTTCATTTTTTTTAATTTTATTTCATTCTTCGCTCCTTTTTGCAAAATTTATCGATAACCGCATCATAGAATTTTTCGTAATTTTTTTCAAATTTCACATTGGATTTTTTATCAATTGATATTTAAACAGAGTGGATAATCTTTATTCACTTCATCTCCTTCTGATGATATTTCAATTATTTTCATAGTTGAAAACTGACTGACGCGCTCGTGCTTTAAAATGTTTGAAACGCCTAGACAATATATTGTCAACTATGATTTTTTCTCTTAGTGTGTCTGAATTCCGATATCCAAGATAACCCATGAACGCAAAGTCAAAAAGTTATTTTGTATCAATAGATCAGCGGTCGGTGAACCGGGGTAAATTACCCCAAATGGGGTAACAATGAAACTATCGGGGGTAATTAAATTTTCTATTTTATAAACTATTATAGTATTTTTACTTTGATAGCTTTTTAGGGAATTCAAAATTGTAAAATTAATAAAAGTTAAAAAAACTAAAACCCAACGCTAATTTTGATGTTCAAGATAAACCGTAATTTAATTCACTCTAAGTGTTTTTCAATCCCTGATTTGTTCACCCTTCAGATTGCAGCTGATAAAAATAGGAAAATAACATATAATGAAGAATTTCTGAATTACGGTTATACCTACACAAATAGAAGATAAAGACGTAATAACCACAGTTAAAGTGCTGGCTACTGAATCTTTCATAAAAAGTCAATTGAAAAAACATTTGGATAATTTACATTCACATCTTTCTTCCAAACCACGAGAATATTTTGTATATTTGGAAAAATCTTTCAAAAGGCAAAGATTAAACGTAAAAACGAAGAACAGAAATCGGCTGAACGCCGAGGACTGTATTCAAATTGCGCTCACGTAAAAAGTCCTAATTTTGAAGTCATTTTAGCCAAAATGAAACAACATCATTTTTCTAAAACTTAAAAGCGTTTGAATTATGTTAATGTTTACAATTTTTATTTAATTACAGATAGTTTTCATGAAAATTCCAATTAATTCAATAAATAATAAATAATTTACCTACCTACTGATTAGATTTTGCAATATCTCATTCAAAAGACAGAAAATATTTTTTGAATATTCTATTGAGATTTTTTTTTAATGATATTGATGAGAGGAGATACACCAGAAGGTCCATCCCCTAAAGGCCTGTATGAGCTGGCCCCTCCATCGTGAAAAGAACAGAGTAGAAGGAAAGAAGTCGGGATCACGAGCTAAATCCCAGAAAGTTAGATACAATCCAATATCCAATTTACTAAGTTTTTAGGGGCTTAGAGCAGTGGTAAATTCTCCGATCGATAAATTAGGTTTTTTTTGAATTTATCTCCCACTTAATTTTTTTTCCAGACCCTATACTTACAGAAAAAATATATGGGTATAGCCGCGAATCGAACCCGAGACCTCCGGGTTGCCAGCCAAATATGCTGACCATTGCACCAGGGAGGCCGATATTATAAGAGGATGTTATAGTATAGCCATAAATGAACAATAATTTATATTTAAGCTTATTAATAATTACTAAGGCAGCTCTAGTGTACAGAGTTTTCACTTTTTTATTATTTCATGTGCGGCTGAGCGATTCTTTCATTAGAATCTGATCGATGAAAATAAAGACAAAGAGCGTAGATAGAATCATTTCTCATTCTTTAGAGCTAAGGTGTTTTGCATGGATGCCTAATACAAGTTCAAATCTGTTTCAAACAGCTTCAAACCTCTTTCAGACTATTTGAGATTAATTTCTTAATTTCTATTATTCTAGTAATGGCCTTTTGCAATCGGACCAAAAGGCTACTCGTTATATAGAGAGAGAATATTCAATTGGATTTCATTCAATCAAATACTTTTGCCCACATCTTTTAATTCATCTTTCACGATTATTTTTTTAATGCAATTTTTAGATTTTAAACGAAAGTCATGGAATGAGTAAATAAATGTAAATTAATTCATATTTTTTCATATTCTTTAAATTTACTAACGTTAAAAAGCTCCGTAAATTTTAAACTTTATATAAATTTAAATGAATTAGTTGTATAGTATTTATTGAAAGTGTTATTAAAATTTTACAAATTTTCAGCTATAAAACTTTAAAATGCAATGTATTAATACAAAGATTTGTAGTAAATTTCTGTTACAATCGATCGAGAGCTTACCATATAAAGATTCGTTTTTCTGATTTTTTGCATCTTTTAGCCAGAAGGTCAGAAATAAAAAAAATCTAATCACTTATTCTTTAAGTAAATATAAATATTTGCGCCAAAAAGATCTTTCTATGACCTTTTGTTTTCATTCTATCGTAGACGTAATACAAGACAGACAGACAGACATTGTGACAGAAAAAAATTTGCCCACAAACTCATCTAAACATAAATTGTATCTTCTGTTTTGCTTATATGATAAGTGACGTCCGAAACGAGTAGAAAAATAATTGACATATTTAGATCTTCACTTTACCCTTTAAAATTAATTTTCTAATTTAAATATCAATGTTATTTTGTGTTTAACTAGCTACGACGCCCGCCTTCGGCGGTACTCTTTTATGTTCGGTGTAACTAACTTTACGGAGTATATCTACTTAAATGTATTTTGAGATTATCAAATTACATCCCTTTTGAAAATGACTACGCCTCATATGCCCTTAAGTAAATTATATTACGTGCATGAATCTAAAAACAATTTTTCTTTGTTGTTGTTAATTCTTCTGCAAAAAATTTATAAAATCTCTCCAGTTTTTAAAATAAATAATAAAAATGATATAATAGTATTACATTTTAAATGTGATTTTTAGAGCGAATTAAGCTGTGAGGTTTAAAGCTCTTTAGCTTAATTAACTGAAGAAATTCGAGAGAAATTGACATATATAAACATAGTTAAGTATGCTTGTTATATAGTGTAGTAGAACTCAGTTGGTATTAGTAATTTACCCAGAAAGAGGATTAAAAAATCCTTCTATGTCAGCAAAAGCCGCAGTTAGATAATTGCGAAGATTTATAGTTCAATTAAAATATCCTTTTTTCGAGTTACTTTGATATAATTTCAGGTATAATTACCTTTTTTTTCTTTCAAATATGAGTGCAAGGGTCAGGGTCTTGTTACATGTCATTTCAAATTAAATCTAATAATGAAATATCTAAAGTAAACAGGGATGTAATAATTAAAAAGGTAGTCCCTCATTATGAGGCAAATTTTTGATATAGAATGCATTTTGGACTTATTTATCATCTTTTTTTCTAAAACAAAGATGTGAGTGACTTTTTTCAGAAAATGGAATGATTGACTGACATCTCCATTAGCTTATACTCTTAGATCATATGGAATCACTCCTGCTTTATACAACAACAATTTAGGCTCCCATTTAATTAACAATAAAATAGACAAAATTGATAAAGTAGACAAATCAGGAGGGTATAAATTAACTTTTCACGATTGTGATGGTTTTTATATTCAAAATACGTTACTCTGAGCATGTAGGAGCTCTTAATCGTCTCAATAGATCCGATAACATTAATTTAGATTCGACCTCAGCCTTCGCAATTCATTTACATTAATTCACCTCTAATAATAACCCTATCCCCATTCATTTCGAAAGAAAAGGCCTTAAATTGGATCTCTTAGAATCTACGGAAATTAAAATAGCCCTATCAAATAATTCAAATATTTTAAATAACCAATTAGAAGTCCATAAAAATACAATTATTCATTATATATTATAATAAATTAACTAAACATTCCTTCTATTGTTCGCACATTGAATATATTTGGGTAATTGTACCCTCTCAGGTACTTTTCCAGTTGTACCCTAACACGTACTTTCCCATTCTTTATTAGAATAGTAGATATAACTTGCCTTCAGCTGGTTCAAAACTCAATTTTTCCATTTGTCGAAAATATTAATTCTTAGAACAACTTCTCCTCTTACCTCTACTTTCCCCTCACCACATACATTTCAAAAAATATTAAAAAAAATGTTATTTGTAAAATTATTTTTCCATTGTATAATCAGTTTACTTTGACTCCTGATGATGGGCTCACCCCCAAAATATATCGAATTCAAAACTCAATTTTGTTTTATTTCTTTTTTGTGAAACCTACCTCGCATCTTGCTCAAGTTTTATTATTATAATAAAAAATAGTTTAAATTATTTTATTTTTTTGAATTTTGGACTGCCTCATCAATATCCACTCAATTCAGTTATCAGTCCGTCTCCAAAAATTATTTCAATAAATCTTTTTAGAAATTCTTGTAGCCCTCAGTTAATGTTTTTTAACGAAATCGTTGAGAAATTTTGGAAAAAGTACTAATATCAAGTATCCAGAATTGTCACATTCTTATTTTTTTAGTCAAAACTAAATGTCTGTGAAATGGATGTAAATTCAAGTTTGGTTTCTACTCACTAAAACCCTTTTATCTGACAAAATGACAATCTGAAAAAAAAACTGGGAGAAAATAAACTTAAATTGTGTATTCTCATCGTAAATATGTATACATGGAAAATTTCAAGAAAATCGAATAGGTAAAAGCGAGATAAAATTAGCTCACGAGATTTGAACCAGACCAATAAACAAACGAACAAACAAACCAAGTTAAATAATAAAAGCATCTAAAAATATTAACCATTTTTTATATGCTAAAATAAGTAATTAGTTTGTAATTTAATTAAATAAATTTAAATATATATTAATGTTTATTTAATTAATTTTTTCAAAAGATAAATATTTACATCATAAAAAAATTTCAATTAGCCTCAGTATTTTACTTTTATGTTTACTCAAGTTTATATAAATATACCAAATTAAAGTTAATATCAAATCTAAAAAAATTCGTCAAGTGCTGGTTGTTCAGAATTCACACATTAAATTTTACATTAGCATCTAGTAAACATTTATTTTTAATATTAATGCTTATTCAGAGTTTTAATTACGAATCTGAAAAGAGATAAAAGCAACTTGTTTTACGAACGTGTTAATTATCCATTTCTCGAACAAAATCGCTGAATAAAAATACAATGGATGTTATATTTTTTTAATTCATGCCATTAGCTTTCAATTCCAAAATATACTTTTAAATAATCGGGTAAAGGGAAATTCGGACGAATAATAATTTTCAAACAATATAGGTATATATTTCATAATCCTTGATAAATCAAATTCGTTTTTATTTGTCGTTGATAAAGAGAGAATGAATTAGTCAATTTTTTCACAATTTTAGATCAATCCATTTCTGGACACTGATATGTTCAAAAATCATTTAAAATAGAGGTCTTCTTAAACCGTCATTTTAATGAGAATTAAATTTAAAAAATGTATTCTAATAATTATACTTGATGAGTACGTTATAAGTATATTTCATCCCATATTATAAGAAAGTATTATTTATTTTTTACCACACGAAAAATTCGATCCATCCTAAAATAATCATCTAATAAAACTGTAGTACAATTTTTGATTTCGAGGCAAATATCTATATATATATAACAGTGGCGTGCGGTCCATGAATGCTGTGTAAAATTTCAAACATTTAGAGTATTTTCATCAATTCAAGAGGATCTTTTAAATTTTCAAATTATATTATTATCCGTTATTTCAAATATTTCTATAAAAAACATTTTTTATTTAGAAAAGTATGTAGGTATGCTGTGGATGCGGCGCAACCCTAAAATTTTAAAAATTTAGAGAATTTTCATAAATATATAAGGTCGACATCAAAATTTCAGGAGGATCCTTAAATTTTCAAATTATTATCCGTTATTTCAAATATTTCTATACAAAACATTTTTTATTTTGAAAAGTATATTGTATTGGTTGGAGAAATGAAATAAAATTGTTGCATAGTTTCAAGGGGCAATTAAAATGAATGATTTTTCAAAAAAGAATGCTGATAGAAAGTTTGAAGTCCCTGCCTGGAATATCTTCCAGTTCAAGCATGTCAAAGACAAGTTCAGTCGAGTTTTAGTCCAATAAATATTGTTCTCGCTAAGGAACTATTAAAATAGAAATAATACAAAAAAGAAATAAATAAAGATGAATCGAGAATCTTTAGACTAATCCATTTCTAAGATCTCTCAATATATAAGATTGGAACTAACTAAGAGTGCTATAGACAAGTCATAGCTTGCTTATAGCAATAAAATTAGGAGAAATTTAAGAATTTCTTAAAGAACAAGATGATTCATTATGGAAGATGGTCCATTTCCATCTCAGGGACTGTGGAGTTTAAGTCACAAGAATTAATTTCTGACTTCTACCCTCACTGCCACAGAGCAGTATGCGTTTGGAGCGAAAGTTCCAAAAATATATTTTTAAAAATCTAATGTTCAATTTGAAAAATAACGAAAATGATGCCGTATTCGATGAAATTTGCAAAAACAGCATTCCCTGATTTGAAAGTCACAAACCGCCACTGATATATAACTTGTAAATTTTAAGTTTATATTTTTAGTTTACGAGTAGGTAACACTGCTCTGACAGACAGACATGTAGACATTTAGCGACACTAATAGGATTTCGTTTTACATTTGTACGAAATCCTAAAAAAATAGCATTATTGATAAACTATAAAATTTAGAAATTATTTAATATTTAATTGAGTATTCCTAAGAATGTGGACTAAATAGTTTTTTAACAACAAATATTAAACATTAATGTTTCGTCAATTTACTTCATCAGTAAATTAGATTTTATTGTTTTATTTATTTTATATGTCAATAAAATCTAGGCTGTTATATTTTTACTTTACCATACAGGGAGGGTATGGTCAAGTATTGTAATCGTGCATGAAAAAAGTGTTTTTTTTCCTTCTTTTTTTTCAAAATATCTAAAAAACGGCTGACACTATTTCGATTAAAAAAATTGAGCGAAACCATAAAATTTCGGTCTACAAAAAAGCTCTAATAAGTGAACATCGAAAAAATTATATTTTTTGAGATAATAATTGTTTTGTCAAAATGTCTGTTAGTTAGTTAGTCTGTGCGTTACCATTTTTGTGGACGAGCTTGCTCAAAAACTAGTGTGAATATCGAAACCAAATTTCACACGTAGTTTTGGTCCATTGAGAATAAGAGCTGATTAGATTTTGGTGCATATCGACCCAAAATTAAGGGGGGTCGAGGAGGGGTTCAAAATTAAAAATCTAGGTCGTTTGAGCAAACTCAACCAAATTTTGTATACATAATCAGTGGACACCCAGAAGTCTAAAAATGCAAAATCTAACCGCCCGAAATGGCTGGGGGGGCGGAGGGTAAAAAATGAAAATCTTGGCCATTTACCAAACTAAACCAAATTTGGTATACATAATCAGTGGGTCCCCAGAAGTCTAAAAATGCAAAAACTAACCGCCCGAAATGGCTGGGGGGGGGGCGGAGGGTCAAAAAATGAAAATCTTGGCCATTTACCAAACTAAACCAAATTTTGTATACATAATCAGTGGGTCCCAAGAAGTCTAAAAATGCAAAAACTAACCGCCCAAAATGAGGGGGAAGGTCAAAAAATGAAAATCTTTGCCATTTACCAAACTCAACCAAATTTTGTATACATAATCAGTGGGTCCCAAGAAGTCTAAAAATGCAAAAACTAACCGCCCGAAATGGCTGGGGGGGGGGGGCGGAGGGTCAAAAAATGAAAATCTTGGCCATTTACCAAACTAAACCAAATTTTGTATACATAATCAGTGGGTCCCAAGAAGTCTAAAAATGCAAAAACTAACCGCCCAAAATGAGGGGAAGGTCAAAAAATGAAAATCTTTGCCATTTACCAAACTCAACCAAATTTTGTATACATAATCAGTGAGTCCCAAGAAGTCTAAAAATGCAAAAACTAACCGCCCGAAATGGCTGGGGGGGGCGGAGGGTCAAAAAATGAAAATCTTGGCCATTTACCAAACTAAACCAAATTTTGTATACATAATCAATGGGTCCCAAGAAGTCTAAAAATGCAAAAACTAACCGCCCAAAATGAGGGGAAGGTCAAAAAATGAAAATCTTTGCCATTTACCAAACTCAACCAAATTTTGTATACATAATCAGTGGGTCCCAGGAGTCTAAAAATGCAAAAACTAACCCCCCCTCCTACATAATTATAAATAATTTTATTAAATATTAAATATAATTGAGGGGCCAGGTTGTATGGTAAAGTCAAGTGGATGGCCAAATCAGAACACCTTAGCTTATTTAATTCTGTTGCTGAAATCGAAATAATTCGGTGAAACAGTTATTAATTTTTTTTTTTTAATATTTAGTCCACGTTCTTACAAATCTTCAACTAAATCTATACATTATTGACACGAATCATCCAATATGATTTCATATTTGTATTATTTATTGGCTTATACCTTGCATATTTAGGGAGAGTCTAGTCATTTTGTCTACGCGCCTGATTTTCGGCAACCAATCCAGCTCACTGGATTAGTTCCGCACGTTGCTTACACAATATCATTGATATTCTTCTCTGGCAACTTATTCTAAAAGGTAGTGACATGATCTTTATGTCAATGATACGATATGAAGAAAAAAATACTGCTTATATGAGAGACAGTTGTGAACCGATGAATAATTTATGTAATTTAGTTTCGAAAAATTGTTTGCGATTTTTTTTTTGGCCAAAATATAAGCAGTCATTTGGAAGCGCCGGATCATTCAGCTAATTTAGTAGGTATAAATGATTTGACAAATAAATAATATATAATGGGAGGAAAAAGTGAAAACTTTTTCAAGACTCGGCACGCTCTTTTATACGTATTATATTATGAGATGGTTATAGAATTTCAAAAAAATCAATTAAAGAATTACGTTTTCTGCACTTTTGAACCTGAAGTTCTGAAGCTACATATAACTTATCAACTTATCATATATAACAGTACAGATATTATATATAATGAAATTTTAATGAACAACCTCATGTGTGGAGGTACTCATGCGAAAAAAATATAATATTTATACGAAAGATTGAAGATGAAGTTCAACCTTCGAAACTATTGTCTTTATACAATAAAATTATTTAGGCATATAAATATATATAGAGATATATTATAAGTAATAGTATTTTTTATATATAGGTTTATTCGTATCAAGCAGAGGACAACCAGATTGATTTCCTCTTGAGGAAAAGTATATTGGAAAAAGTGCGAGTCGGGATCGCATACCAAGGATTCCCTACTATATATTATATATATATATGGACCGTTTATTTTGAAAGTGATTTAAGTCCACTTTTTAAAAAATATGAGATATCACACAATTTGTGATTAATGTCTTAAAAATGCCAATGCTTTGTTCAATTTAAAATTGGTCATTAAAAGAAATTGGGTAGCAATTGATTATTGAATCTTTCATTTTTCTCGGAAGAACAAAAAAATGGACTTACACCACTTTCAAAATAAACGGTCCGTATATAACAGGTCATTCAATAAGTCCGTAGGATAAGTAAGAAAAAAACAAAATTTTAACAAAACTCGATTTTATTATTCAACATAGTTGCCTTCGAGGGCGATACAACGAGTATAGCGAATTTACAACTTTTCGATACCACTTTTATAGTACGATTTCTCTTTCTCGTCAAAATAGGTCTCAGTTCCACTCAGCTGACTGCCTTTTGGATTCTGGTGTGTAATAGTGAAGCCATGTCTCATCCATTGTCACATATCGACGATAGAATTCCATTTTATTGCGGTTTAACAGCGCCAAACACTCCTCTGAAGCATCCATTCGTTGTTGTTTTTGGTCGACTGTGAGCTCGAGCGGCACCCACTTTGCACAGAGCTTTCGCATACCCAAATGTTCGTGTAAAATAGTAAAAACACTACCATCTGATATCTTTACAATGTCAGCTAGCTCGTGCACCTTCAATTTGCGATCGTTCATAACCAATTTGTGGATTTTTTTGTTTTCTGGAATAACAGCCTCATTTGGGCGTCCACTGCGCTCTGCATCATTTGTGCTGGTACGACCACGTTTAAATTCAGCAATCCACTTCTCTACCATTTGTCTCGATGGAGCAGAGTTCGGATAATGTTTATCAAGCCATTGTTTGGTTTCCACTGTATTTTTTTCATCAAAAAGCAATGCTTTATTAAAACTCGAAATTCACTTTTTCCCATTTTTTTTTTTCAATAACAAAAGTTGCTTCACACAAAATGCTATAACTCACGAATCAATAGTCAGATTGCTGTCAAATTTATACACGTATCGTTTGAAGGTTAGTACTAAATAAAAATCATATGGAAAAATTCTAGTAACGCCATCTATGTGTCATCCTAATATATTATAATTGGTGATTGATGATTGTTTTTCATTTCTACCTCCAGTAAAGATCGTACTTTTGAGTCTTAGCCGATGTCACAGCGACTTTAGATAAGCGATTATATCTTCCAAAATACTTAAAATATTAAATTCGTTTTTATTAGTCTTTTATAAGGAATGGATTAATCAATTTGTGGAATTTTTTCCATAATATTAATTTAAGAATTTAATTTAAGAAATTCACCTAGTACAAAAATAAACTTAAAACGATCAATTAAGAGGTCTCTCACACCGTCATTTTAAATTACAAAAATTAAAAAAAAAAATTAAGCATAATTCTACTTAAAGAAATTTATGGTGATATCGCACGCTCGATGACAAAAAATATTTTTTAAATTCAACCCTTCGCTAAATAATCTTCCGATTAAAATTTTAATACAATTTGTTATTTGAAGAAAAATGCATATATTTTAATTCGAAACCTAAAAAATTAATAAAAATTGATATATATTTATATCGGGGGGAAGGGGGACTACAATTAGTGATTGTCTAGAATCTTCTTCTTTTCCTCCGAATGACGCTAATAAACAAGCGAATGCAGAATGCAAATGAATCAAGACGGTCAACAAGGGTCCCATTGGTCCATCAATTGACGACATCGGCGCTATTTATGGCGGAGAGGCGCGAAATGAAGGACCAAGTGGACGCCGCGATCCCAAACAAATTCGGCTTTGATGAGGATGACCCTGGTCAATCGGTTTGTTTGTGTGGGTCACGTCCAGCTCTTCAGCTCCCTCCCTATCTATCTTGTAATTATTTATGTTGTTTATTATGATGTCTATTTAAATGATTTGGCGTCGATACTTGCGTGGGCGTTATTTATTGTGTAAATCTTTTAATAAATTTAGAATTAAATAAACAGTCGGGAGAAAAAGACTTGGTATGCTCTTGGCAAATTTCTTAGATAGTGAAACAAAACGAAAGTGTAAAAATTAAGGAGAGATCCCCTCATCGCCTTATATGTCAAATCGTTTCTTGTTTTTTGGGATATACCCAGGGCGATGAGGGACTCCACCGCTTTGTGCTACCACACTCCCTTCCACGAGAGTGTGATGGCCTCGACCCTGACCAAGCCCGCCCCGACGCCAAATCGCTCCGCAATATTATCCACCAAACTGGAGTTGCCCCTATATTTTTCTATTTTGTTTCGGTGGGCAACACCCAGTCCAGCAAGCGAGGAGACGATCTGGACGTCCAAAACCCACACCACCCCCGCCACATCCTTTGCCACGATGTCTGGCTTTCTATTGCCCGCCGAGCTGGAGTACAAGTACTCCAACTCGACACGCATTCCCTTTTTGATCAAATCGTCGGCCAGACATCGTACCACAGCGTCATGCCTCTTAATCTGAATTAATTTGTTCTGAAGGTGAAAGTGTGAAAGATGTGTAAATAAATTTGTCTAATGCTCTTTTGTCTTGTAAGAGGCGGCCCGCTCCTCGGAGGCCCAATAAACAAAATTAAATGATTTGTCGTCGATACTTGCGTGGGCGTTATTTATTGTGTAAATCTTTTAATAAATTTAGAATGAAATAAACAGTCGGGAGAAAAAGACTTGGTATGCTCTTGGCAAATTTCTTAGATAGTGAAACGAGGCTTGGACTGTTATGCGTTACCAAATTTTGTGTACTCAAAAACTAGTATGAATATCAAAACTAAATTCCACAAGTAGTTTTGGTGCATTGAGATTAAGAGCTGATTAGATTTTGGTGCATATCGACCCAAAATTACATAAGGAGGGAGGGTTAAAATTTAAAATTATAATATTTTCAAACTAAAAAGACAAAAAAATGAAATTTACTATAAAATGAATTTTAAATAACGAAAATATTTTTTTTTCTGGGGCCAAAATTAGGGGGGGGCCAAAAAATAAAAATCTATGCCAACCAAATTTTGTATATATAATCAGTGGGCCTCTAAAACACTAAAAATGCAAAAACAAACCCCCTATAATGGGGGCGGGGTGGGTTCAAAAAATTAAAATCTACCCCCTTGTAACAAACTCAACCAGAAGTGTATGGTAAAGTCAAGTGGATGGCCACAACAGAACTTGTCAATTTATTTTTTCTTTGAAAAAGACAGATATAAATCATTACTTAAAATTGTTTTTTCTCTATGTTTCAAACATTTTTAAACAAGAATAAAATTGAAATTTTTTAAGAGAATTCAATATATTACGATCGCCCTGCGAGGGAAGCTAACCGATAGTACGGAATATTACATTGAAGATCACTTTTCGAAATAATGACTGAAATGATTATTAAGGTGAGATAGAATAGTATATATATATAGAGATATGAAACAATTATTTTTTTTTTTTTGGCTTTTCGGCCATGGTAGCCATAAGCCATTTACGATACTATTTATTTTTATTTTTAAATTTGTCTCTACCTCGGGGGTCAGATTTTAGCCGGATGTCTCGAGCCGGATTCGAACTCGGGTCCTCTTGGTTAGCTCGGCTGACATGCTACCGCCTAGCCTACCCGACCCCCCCAATTAATTTTTAATTATAAAAAAAGGGAGTTAAATTTATTGTTGTTTGTTTTTTGGATTTTTAACTTATAATTATAATTTACAATATAGAATTGACATGATGAATAAAAAAAAATGTGTAAAAACTCAATTATATTGAAATTAAAGAACAATCAACTTCTTTTTATCTTTAGAGATTGAAAATGAATTTTCCATTATTTTCCTTTCGCTTAGCAATCAAGTATTCTACGCTAATTTGTCCTTTAATCTATTGGAAAAATTATTTCCGATCATTTCTTTTCTCTTTTTTTATAGAATCTCGATTTTTCACTGTCACCCTCTTTGATCACTTCAGAGTACTCTTATCTCATTTCCGTTAAATAGCAGGGTCGCAAGATAAGGGACCCACGACCCCTCAATTCATCAGTCAGATAATTAATTTAATTTAAATAAATCTCATTAATTTAACATTTTCCACTCGGTGGACTGTATTATTTTTTTTCTAATTCATATTTAGAAATGTTTGAAACATGGAGAAAAATCATTTTCAAGCAATATTTTTCCTGTCTGTTTGTGTGGTGGATTGGGATGGACACGATAATTTAAGAACGGATGATTTCTCAATCTGTTGTTAAATGTTTAAATTTCTAAAACGATGAAAAACTCAATAGATTTCTAGATTTAGAGCTAAGAAAGAGGGAGAAAATAAGAAAAATCTTATCGTGATATGCTCTCGAATGATCGAAGTTAATGAATTAGTACAAAATTTTGTATTATTTAGCTGATCATCACTATCAAGTTTCAACTTCTCACCTCAAACCGTTCGCTGACAAATACATTTGTAGAGAGGTTATCAATTCAAGAATTTAATTTTGGTGATATGGCAGCTTTTCGGCTATGAACACTATAAACAGGAACCATAAAAACTTTTTCCCATATTTCAACTCATTAGTTAGACTTATTAGCTACAGAATTCTGCACTAACCATTCAATTTGTTTTCAGTTTCGGATTGCAAAATAAGCTGCACATTTCGTTCATGTTTCAGCTTTGAAGCTCAAACCATTCGCAGAGGAAATGCTAAATCATCGAAAATCGCAGAGAGCCTTGAAAAAGTTTTTAATTTTTTGTAATCAATTTCATAAGACTCATATTTTAGTTTTACGTTAAAAGTTTTATAAAAGACTAAACGAACCATTTATTAAAGATGGCGAAAATTCTATTTAAAAGAAATTAGCTAGTTTTTCCTAAATGCAATGATTTATAAAAAAAAATTTTAAATAAAAATAGCGAAAATTGGTAAATGAAATCTATAATTTCTTAGTCACTTGAAATCAGATAGATTGAGATTAGAAGATTATCATAGTATAGAAGAAAATAATAAAGAATAAGAAGATTTTCAAAAGATAAAGTTTTGTCCAACCCGTGGCCCGAGGGCCGTAAGCGGCCCAGCACTGCAATGAATGCGACCCGACATAAAATTATAACCTTCTTTAAAACATTGAGATTTTTAATGTATGTACGTATTGGAAAATGTATCTGATACAATTTGTTCTGATAATTTTTTTTATCTCTAAAATAAAAAATCTACTGAAATGTTTTTGAAAAATAAAATATCTAATTTTAAATTTTGAATCTGGAACTAGATTTGAGAATTCGGATCATATCCTGTTATATAAAATGCTGGATATCGATAAATCTAAAGTTTTATCAAAAAAAAAGGGTCCAAATAATAGTTCAAGTCAACAAAATGTCCTAGAGAATAAGATACGAATCAAGTTTCTAGGATGAGTGGTTTACATTTTATAAAGGAAAAACTCCGATTTTTGTAAAAATTCTGAACAAATATGTAGAAATCAAAGATTATTATGCTTTGCAATTTTTGCTACCTTGTCATGGTGAATATTATTTTTTGTAGTACATATATTATTAATGAAAAATCAAGCTTTGGTTTTAATTTTTTTTTAACAATCAACCCATCATCATTCCAAATTTATATTTCGCCAGGTGATTTACAACAATATCAACTATTCAGGAATTAATTTGAAAACATGAAAATATTTAGGTACTTTTTGAAAAAATTAAAATCAAAATTTGGATTATGATTTTTACAAAAAAATTTTAGTATTAGCCTATAATATAATATGGTTGTATACTAGAGGAAAGGGCATGAAAAATGTAGTATGACACTTCTTCTATTTGAGTAGTTGGGAAGTTTCCCTAGGGGTGGGGAGGCAGCTGATTAGCTATCGAATGAGAAGCGAGTCTTGGCGGGGAGGGACTTCTTCCCCCCCCCCCCCCCCCCCGC
Source organism: Forficula auricularia (assembly GCA_024734495.1). Lineage (NCBI taxonomy): Eukaryota > Metazoa > Arthropoda > Insecta > Dermaptera > Forficulidae > Forficula > Forficula auricularia. The sequence goes on along the minus strand of JALMQS010000074.1, from coordinate 5,476,499 downwards.
TCGATCATCCCCGTAGAAACTCGGATGTCTCCGCTGACCGCTTGGAGGGGACTCGGGCTATATAAGTCGTGAATCTAGGAGGGTGGTTGGTTGGGTGTAGGGATGGTAAAAGCTCGCTTCTACCTAAGATATATAGGCAGGGCTGAAGCAGAGGGTATACCAAATGGCGTAGAGTGTGTTGATTTGACTTGGAAAGTATTAGAAAGATAATGCGTGAATTTAATCCACCCAACTTCATGACTTCATTACCAAGCAACAGGGAGCGTTCCTTAACTACATAAAAGAAAATCTCAAAGAAGGAGAATTTGTTGTCATCTGTGATTTAATTATTTTAGACTCATTAATGTATTCTTTCTTTAGGTTAGTGTTATAATTATTCCCCGGGAGTGTAAAAATTAGCATTATTGTGTTATTCAGGGGTATTAACTATAACTTTTTTTGATTAATAAAATCGATAAAATTATTATATTTATATTATCTGTGGCTCGAGACAATTTTTTTTCTTCAAATGTGGCCCGTGTAAGCCAAAAGCTAAGCTTGGCCAGGTCCGCCCTAGAGCCTAGATTTATCTTTTGAAAATCTTTTGTGTTTTTAGATTTAGACCAATATCTGGGTATTGAAAATTAATAATTTCCGAGATTTTCGGAATTTTGAGTAGGATCACAATTATCGATATTGGAACTGAGGTAAAAATAGGTATTTGTATTTTCTAAATGAAATTAAATTCAAAATAACCTGACCTAATATAGTATAGCAAATCTAATAATTCGTGATCGATAAATTGATCAGCTATATTTATTATTTCCTCTTCTAATTGGGCAATAATAAAGCTAATAATCAAACTTAAACTGACATCAAAATTATCATATTATCTTTTTAATTAAGCAGAGAAAGTAGTATTTATACCTACTCTAAAACAATAAATTATATAAGTGACTAGCAATTAAAAGATTGAGAACACAAAATTATTTTCTTGTAAAATCGAACAATAGAAAAATATAATTACGAAAAATTCAAGCTATATACACTAAGTACAATAATTCTTTGACAGTTTGCATATTTCTAGTATAATCCCGGTGTGAATCTCAGACAAAAAGAATTTAATTCCAATCCCTAAACAATGTAGGAATTAGTCGGGATCCCGAGATTTCAGGAAGGATGCCCTACTTGTGTCCTAAAAAAAGCGTGTCGTGGATTGGCTTAATTTATGACCGGATCTACCAATGTTATAATTTGTCTTGATATATAGCAAATAAAACTTTATATATAGGTATATTGATACTTTAAGTCAACGTCCGCATATAAATATAAACATTTTTTCTCACTGAGACTTATTCCTTGGTTTGAAGCCAAATTGCATTTCCTTTATTTTTTTAGTAAAAAAAAAAAAAAAGAAAAAACATTGTCAATCATGCGATACGTGGCCCCAAAAATACAACATACAACAGCATCTGTTCGTGAACTGAAAGTCAATTTATTCACCCTTCCGGTATAGAAATAAATATATACATATAACGAAGGGATGAGGAGGAATGAAAATGAAAAATGAAAAGTGGAAATCAGAGTCTGCCGGAATCCAGGCATTAACACCCAGAGCGTTAATGACCCGGAGGAGCGCACATCTAATTCACTCCATGGATTTTGAGGATGATTTCATTTTCACTCCATTCACCCACCAGTCAGACTATTCATTGCAGAAAGAAACCACAGAAAAAGAAATCAATTCGCTCCACAAATATGATATCTTCGAATATTCTTTTTACCTTACGAAAATAACTTAATTTTTTTTTTCTTTCTGGGTCATTTAGAATTGAAAATTTATTAGAGATTTTAATAGGATTATAAAAAATCATCCGAAGTCTAAAATGTTTAAGATAATTATTCGAAACGCTTGATGGCTGATGTTTAAAAAGTAAAATGGAACTAGATTAATGTCGCTACAATGTCTCTGTCTACCTGTCCATATATCAGAGCAATTTATACCTCGTTAACTATGTATATAAAGTACAAACTTGTAAGTTAATCTTTTCATTTTTCCCAATATCAAAAATCTTTTTAATATTTAAAACGATAATTATTTTGCGGAAGGTCGAATTATTTTTTGTGAAGTCCAATATAAATAAACTGCAACAGAAGGTACACTGAAAAAAACGATATTTTTATAATTAAGAAATTATATTTGATATGAATAGATGGTGAAGTTAATTATTGCGAAATCGATCTCTGTTCAGTTGTTCAGTATGAATAAATGATATACGAATTTTAAGTATTCTCATATTTTTGGAGCAACTCTAGATATACCATATTAACAGTTAAGATGCCGCTATTTGAACCAAGCACCAATAAGTAAATTATGAAAATATTGATATTTGAATAAAATAGTGGAATAGTTAAATTTGATAGTTGAGTATTTAAATGGAATAATACGTAATTACGACAAGAAATTATATAAACTTGAATATTTTTTATTTATAATAAATAATATGTATTTCTGACTAGAAGATGAGTATTATAATCATTTGATGTAGAATCTACTATGGGGCTCTCAAAATTTAGTTAACTTTAATTCAAACAAGACTCAATGTTGTCTAATTTCTAGGCGCGAAAATAAAGATTTCCCTGATATTCACTTCGATTCGAATACCCTGAAAATGTGTGACAGCCTATCCATGTTGGGCGTCTCTATCGCATCTGACCTGTCTTGGAATGAACACATCTCCTCTGTGGCGAAATCTGCAGCAAGGAAGATTGGCTTCTTATTCAGGTCCAAGCGATTTTACAAGCCCCCACAACTTCTCACCATCTACAAGGCCCAAATCCGCCCCTGTCTCGAATACGGCTCTCATCTATGGAGAGGAACCTCAAAATATTCTCTTGCTACCCTGGATGCAATTCAGAAACGAGGCGTCAGGCTAATTGACGATTCTGCCCTCACCGACTTCCTCAACTCGCTGGCTCATCGAAGAAATTTCTCTGCCCTTTCCCTTTTCTATAGATACCATCACGGCAGGTGCTCTGATGAGATAAAATCAATAATTCCCCCCAAAGCATGCTTTGCACGTAGCACGCGTTTTGCCGACTCCCAACACTCTCTCGCGGTCAAATTAGAAAAGTGCCTCTATCTTTCCCAGCACCTATAATCTTCAAACCTTCAATACCGGGGTGCATAGACACCTACGTCTACACCCTCTCACTTAATCAACTTTCCCTTCTCTTCGGTAATGCAAGGGTCTTTCGAGATCCATAGGAGCTGCATCTTTACTGGTGCACCCCTTCTTGCATTCGATTGCATTAAAAAAAAAAAAACTATATTCAATTATATAAATATTCATTTGGTTGAATTAATTTTCCCAATATCAAAAATCTTTTTAATATTTAAAACCATAATTATTTTGGGGAAGGCCGAATTTTTTGTGAAGTCCAATATAAAATAAACATCATAGGAACGTAGCTAGACTTTATCCACATTAGAAATATTAATATGTTTATTCCTTTATTATAAATTAGAGTCTTTTTGATTTTAAGTAGATTCCTCTGTTTTCAATACTGGTCACCATTAATGGTCGAAACGACTATTCCACCAAAATTTGAGGGCATCTTAGTGAATCTTGTAACTTTTTCATTTTTTCCTTAAATTTCTATCTAGCAATTATCAAACAAAACCGCAAACAGGAGAAAAAAATTAACAACTATTTAGTAAACAAAATTTTATGAGAATTTAGGTATAGTGATGTACCAAAGAGTTCTTAATTTAAGTAAAATATTTTGGATTGATAAGTATGTTATGTTGATTAGTAATATGTCAGGTAAGAAAATATTTAGAACTATAGTAATATTACTATTGTTCTGTGATGTTAGTGACAGGTAGTTATTATTTGAATATTTATTGGATCGAATTGAGACAAGCAACTTGCTGAAATTTTAAGTAAAATTAAGTACCTATTTGTATGTACGTTTTTCCCTAAATATCAACAAAATTTTGCTTGCAAAATAAATTTTGTATTTTCTTCCTCTTTCTGGCTGTGTTGGCTAATTGAAATTATTGCGAAAGAATAGAAAAATACTTACAAAAGAATATCAACATTTCTTGCAGGTCGGGTAAAAGATTAAAAATACATGTCCATCATTAATATTGAAATCTCATTTCCATATTAATTTTTTATACAATTAAAATTAATAAAGGAAAAAGAGAAAATTAAAACGTAAAATAAAAAAAAAAATATTTAATTCAATAAAACAAAGAAAAAAATTAAAAATAATTGAATTATTTCAAAAGATTTCAGAAATTATTCATTAAGAAAAAAAGCCATTGGCAGATAGAAAATTCATTAATCAATTTGTATATTAAAGCTTTTATCATATCATAAAGATTATCCGCGGCCAACATCATGAATTTCAAATTTTTAAATACAGTAAATGCGTATTATGACGTCATCCAAAAGAAAGATATTTAATTAACTTTTTAATTCTTAACTTCAAATTATAAAAAATGTGTGTTGATTTTTAATTTAATTTTCAATATTATGATGAAATACAATTTATTCTATTACAAGTATAGGCAAGCACGATAATTATCAATCACATCAGTAAAAAAACATTTTTGAATTATTGGGATAAACAGACAAATCGAATTATCAAATAATTTATTTGGCAGATTATGAATATAGCAATAAAACGCGGATATCAATTTAAATGATATAAATATAATTAATACTAGTTGCGGCTGCCGCCTTCGGCGGCCCTCTTAATGACCACGGACTACGCCCCCTGCACCCGAACACTGCATTCCACCCCCAAACCCCCCACTCTCGCACCCAACTCCGCACCACACCCCCACACCCAGTTTTTTGAATTTCTAACTCCCTAGAGCTCCACAGATTAGGTATACAAAATTTGGTTGAGTTTGGTCCAAGGGCAAGAATTTTCATTTTTTGACCCCCCCCCCCTTTTTTTTAGGTGGTTAATTTTTACATTTCTAGCCTTCTAGTGGATATGTATACAAAATTTGGTGAGTTTGGTCCAAGGGCAAGAAAGATATGAAGCCTTTTGTGTTTTATACCACATAATCAAAAATCCCCATTTTTCAGATCAGGGGTCAAATTTAAAAAAAAAAAAAACTTTCCCGAGATTTAGCATTAATAAACCTATGTACCAAATTTGAATGCTAAATCTTAAAAACTCGAGAAGTTAGAGCCCTATAAAAATTTCAAAAATTTACCCCAAAATGACTATATCTCCCTTTCGGGAGAGGAAAATAATCAAATATGTTTTTTTGTATTTCAATGCTTCACCTTTCGAAACTAAACCTATATCGATAACTTTTCTTGTTTAAGAGATCTTGAAAAAAATTTTGGAGTCCTATCCCCCTTTAGGGTTCAAAAAAATCTCTTCTTACCACACCCATAAATCGTTGAAAGAATATATGGTATACTTCAAACTTCATCTTTCTAGGTCAAGCGGTTTAGGCTGTACATTGATAGATGAATGAATGAAACATCACCTTCTCTTTTTAACCGACTTTGAAAAAAAGGAGGAAGTTATTATATATATTAAGAAGATTACAATTACGAAAAAGCATCTAAAATTATCAATATTTCGCCCACTCATACCCACATCCTTAAGTGAATTAAATTTTAATAAAATATACTCTTATTTTATATACTTAATAATATTAAACATATAATTTTTTTTATTTTAGACCCCATAAAATATTCGAATTTCCCAAAATAATAATCCGATTAGATGTACTCTCAATTGGCATTCGACACAGGCGGGCGTACTAGCTAGTATACTCGTATATATTTATATTCGTTATATATGGTATGAATAAATATTTATTTACATCAAACAGACGACAAACTCATTGATTTCTCTTTATTAATTATATTTATTTTTCGAGACAAGAGGAATCCCGTTCCCATCTGGTTCTAAACTGGATGATTACTTTGAGGTCTTTATTTAATTTTTATTTAACTCAGCTAAAATGTTTTTCTCATTTATTGATAATTTTCTAGATGCTTAATAAAACTTTTACCCGATTAGAAATTAATCAAATTAAAATGGTAATTTGGTAATGGGAAAAGTTCTTATCTTGTCTTTAAATTCATTATTTCGCATTTGTTACCTATAATAATATTCAGAAGAGAATTTAGTGGGTTTAAACCAGACATTCTGCTTAAGATAATTGTTGGCTAGGTATTGTTCCATTCATGATAAGGAAAAGTTCTTTTTTTTATTCATAAAAATATTGATTTAAGCACCTGGAACTAAAACTAGGTCTAATTGTAAATTAAATTATAATGAGATGGAACTTTGACTTCTTTCAATTGAATATTATAAATTATAAGAATTTTGCTGGCTTGGTGTGTACTGGATATATTAATTTTTTATTGTTAAGGATAAATAAATTGAATTGCTTCTTTCAGTAATTTATTTTATTATTCAAATGATTAATCCAAATATTTCGAGAGCGCTCTCGGCATCTCTTCCTCAGTGGAAACCACTCCCCCACCAATGTGCCGACCCCATCAGTTTGTACAGAACATTGATAAAAGCTTGATTACACAACACACACATACATACATACATATATATGCTTATATCAATGTTCTGTACAAACTGATGGGGTCGGCACATTGGTGGGGAGTGGTTTCCACTGAGGAAGAGATGCCGAGAGCGCTCTCGAAATATTTGGATTAACCATTTGAATAATAAAATAAATTACTGGAAAGAAGCAATTCAATTTATTTATCCTTAACAATAAAAAATTATAAATTATATCAAAATATAATTTTATATAAAGAAATGAGTATCTATTTGAGAAAGAAAGATTGAATTTTTTCTCAAAATCAACTTGTGATATATAATCAATTAATTTTACGAACATGAATTTAGGTCATTTATCAAAGATTTTAATATATATGTTTATATTGCATGTAGAAGGGTCTTGTCCCCTCGGGAGTCGAACCCAAGCACTAGTACGCTTTCCGGGCAATATAAACATATCTATTAAATATATCTATGCAATATAAACATAGCTATTAAAATCTTTGATAAATGACCTAAATTCATGTTCGTATAATTTTTATACTTGATATTTTTAACATTGAACGAAAATTCAAAAATTTAGAAAAATTCTATAAAAAGTGATGAATTCTTAAACTAAACTAATAAATTCATTGATTCCGGTCAAAAATAAAAATCAATTTTTATCAAAAATTGTATTTATTTAATTTTTCCAATGATTATTATAAATATTGATGAATGAAAACAAAAAAATTTAAATCTTTAGAAAATTAATTAATTTCCGCCAAAAATAAAGATAATTCGTATCATCACCTACTAAAGAAAATTGTTTTGGAAAGTGTGTTCAATAAGATTCATTTCTTTTTCGTTATTGTCAGACTTTTTAGTGGTGTTGCAATAGCTCTGTATGAGCGTAGTTAGGGGTGGGACAAGGGGGGCGGGGCAGTGCCCTCATTGTCCCCCCTAGAAAAATCAAAATTCCATTATTACGAGCTATTACTTAATTATTTCATTACTTCCAAAATTTCGACTCCAGAAATAGGTACTCACTCACTTAGTGAGCGTACTTAAGGGGTGTGAAGGGAGAGGGGGTCAGTGGCCCCTAAAAAATCCCATTGCCCCCCTCCCCCGCCTCTAGAAAAATCGAAACTCCATATTACAAGCCATCACTTAGGTATTTCACATTAAATTATTTCGTTACTTCCAAAATTTGTCAATTCTACTAAAAAGTTGATTGATTTTTCTAGGGGGGTCAATGAGTTTTGTAGGGGGGCAATGCCCCCTTACCGTCCCTCTAACTAAGCCCATGACTACAGAAAACTATCGGTTATCTGTGAGACCCATAGGTAGAACAATAAGAAAAAAAATAGACTATTGACCTATCAACAAGTTTATCTCTTAATAAAAAAGTGCCTGGAGCACCGAGCGATGCTCGGTAACTTTTTAAATACTTTAAATTTCAAATTTCAAGTCTTTTCGACTTACCGAAGACGAGATATGAACAATTAAATATTTATTTTACGACACCCCTAATTTACACTCCCTTCCTTTATTTCAATCGGATTAAAATCTAAAAACGACTAATAGCTCATGACACTTGATAAGTATTTAATAAAAATTGTTTGTGCCGTTTTTGAGAAAATAAAAAAAAAATATAAATAAAAAAACGAAAAATCTTTCATGTAAATTTCAACTTCCGGTGATCCGATTTCGAGGAAAAGTTTCCTGTACTCCTTCTAGACTATATCGAGCTTAAGTTTCGAGCTCTGAGATTTATGGTTGCGATACGCAGGGGGTACATTCTTACGTACGTAAACATCAACTTCCGGTACTTTTATTTTAACCAAAATCTTCTGGTACTTCTTGTAATCTCTAGATAGCTTAAGTTTCAAATTTCAAGGCCCTGCGACTTACCGATGACGAGATATGAACGATTAAAATATTTATTTTGCGACATGTCTAATTTACACCCCCTTCCTTTATTTCAATCGGATTAAAATTTATACACGTCTAATAACTAATGAGACTTGATAAGTACACCAATAAGATATTGTATTTAATAACCTTTTTTTCATACATGGTAGCAAAATAAGTTTCGTATTGTAAGTATATGAAGAGTTTCAAAATTGTAATTACATTACAAGTTGACTCTGAGAGAGTCTCTCATGAACTAATTCTCCCAGTTAAAAGGAATTTTTTAGCAACCAAAAATGGGGTTAGTTGCTAAAGTATTCCATTGAATAAGAAGGCTTGTTGTTTCTTAGAAGATAAATATAACAATTTTCGGGACTTGTCTTAGCAATTTTAAAATTCCGTACTCTAAAACGGGTTTGGTATCCCGGGTTGCCCCCCCCCCAACCCCTTCCCAAAAATAATGCCAGTGATAATATTTAGCAACATTTTAGTTTTGAGTTACAATCAGAGGCGTAGCCACGGGGGGGGGGGGGGGGGTCAGAACAAGAAGTGGACAGAGTTCATGGAATGAGTAATGGCAACGAAAAACCGTTTCTTATGGCAAACTTCTTCTTCTTCTTCGAGTGCCATACCCGAAACGGGTGTCGGCGCCTCTCCACATATACCTGTGCTGAGTGTGTTTAGTTGTTTTACACAGATATACGGGACCTACTTTTTAACGCCGGTTCCGAACGGCTAATTTGGAGAGGTGACTAAGCAATTATACTCTTGGTAGGTTGCCATTACTTTCCAAGAGGAGGTGACTGCAAATATCTATCTGCCGAGACTTGTTCTCGAACCAGCGATCTTCGAGTCAGCGACCCGACACTCTACCCACAGTCACCTATGGCAAACTAACCGTAATTAAATATATTTAATATGTTTAATCAAGAATTATGTTCTTTTTTAATTTATTGAAGTACCTTTTTAGTCCAGTTAAATTGTTCTCTAAAGGGCTCCTCGCGGGAAAGTTTTGGGGTAGTTGTAATTTCTTCGACACTTAATGTTTTTTGGTGTGCTAAATCCTAATCTGAGGTTTGCTAACAAAATTTTGTGACGGAACATTGTCAAAAATGCAAAAAAAAGATAAAAAAAATCTCATTTTTTGGCGGTTTTATGCTTATAACTCGAAAACTATCAACTTTTCAAAATGAAAGTTCATAAAATTTTCTACAAAAGGATATGATCCGAATCTTCAAAAGTGTCATGGAATCTATAAATCTAAGAGCTTTATCAATAAAGTGATCCAAGTAATCGTTCAAGTCAACAAAATTTCCTAGAGAATGAGATAGGAATCAAAAGTTTCTACGATGAGCGGTTTTCATTTTATGAAGAAAAACTGCAACTTTTTGATTTTTTGACAATGTTCTATCACGAAATTATGTTAGCAAACCTCAGATTCAGATTCAGCACATCCAACAACATAAAAGGTCGAAGAAATTACAACTACCCCAAAACTTTCCGGGTAAAAACACAATTTAACTGGAACAAAAATTCCCACTAAATATTTTGCTTTGTGGATTGACCACCCCCTACCCATGAAAATTTTCTGGCTACACCGCTGGTTACAATATTAGTGAATTTACATTTATTGGTAGAATGGAAGTAGTTCACTGAACCATCGTTTTGCGTCAAGCAGAAAACACATTCTTCGATTTTTTACTTCATAAATTAAATAACTCTGCTAATCCTAGTATAAAAAATATGAGTTAATTTTATTTCAATTACAGATTATTAAATAAATTGAAATCACAACTGTCAAGGCAAAAGACAATTTACTATTTTTTATATTTCATAATAGGAATATTTTAGTTTAAAATAATGGACCCCGGGAGTGGAGTGATTGATTGGTTGTGGATTTGTTTGAATAAATCAATTTAAAAAAATGTTATTTTCAATCATCAATACTTTCAAATATATATAGTATATATAAATTTTTGAACAATTTTCATGTTTATCATCTTTTGATAAATATATAGACAAGTATTGAAAAGTTATAAGCTACCGAGTGAATGTTTAATGAATTGTAAATAAAAACCAATAAGATGCGTAGGAAACTTTGCGATTTATCAGCAGAATGGAATTTTCAATAATGGATTTTAGATCGTAAATGACGTGAAAAAAAAAAAAAAAAAAAAATAGTAAAGAGTAGAACATTTTATCAATTAAAGCAAGAATTAAGTAAAATATATTTATCCTTCATCTGTCGGAAATTGTTGTACAAGCATTCGAAAGCTTGGTTGTCTACCGAGAGAAATCCTAAATTGAACCGCTAATCACCTAAAAATAATTCTTGAAATTTCGAGGGTTGCTGTTACAAATCAAATAATCTTATAATTTTAAACGAGTAATTCTTGTATATATATTTATATATATAATCGGTTTCACGGAAATGGCTGTAACGATTTCGCTAAAAATTGGTGTACTCATGAGTTATTAGTCGTGTATAAATTTTAATCCGATTGAAATAAAGTAAGGGGGTGTAAATTAGTCATGTCGCAAAATAAATATTTTAATAGTCATATATTGTCTTCGGTAAGTCGCAGAGCCTTGAAATTTGAAACTTAAGCTATTTAAGGCCAGTTGTATGTCGGTTGGTAAACTCTTTTTAAAAGTTGAGAAAGGGTAAAAACTTAAAATTCAACTTGTGCTCGGTGGGATGGCCAATCAGATGACAGGCACTTTTTTTATGAAAATGATGAGAGAAGGAGTTACACGAAAAAGGTGCAAACCCTAAAGGCCTGGGGTTGGCCCCTCCATCGCGAAAAGAAGAAAAAATAATTTTATGGGCTGGGCGGGGGTCGAAGGTATCTGTGGATACGGGTCTTAAATAGCTGAAGGTTATAAGTCGCGGGAAAGATGGTGGCAGGGAGCGAGTTCCAGTCACTGGAGGTCATAGGGATAAAAGAGTTGGCGAAAGCGCTTGTTCGACTTTTATCCAATATGACAACGAAGGGTGCTGAGCGTTTGAAAACCGCGTGTTTCTCGTAAAGAGGGCATTAGGGGGGATAATTGATTTCAGCTCGACTGAACAGACACCGTGATAGTATCTGTAGTACAGAGAAAGGGCCGAAACGGTTCTTCGGTGAGCCAGGGAGTCGAGTGAGTTGGTTAGAGCCGGGTCTCCTATTAGTTTAATTGCTCGCTTCTGAATTGCATCCAGTGTAGTAAGAGAATGCTTGGAGGCACCCCTCCACAGATGAGAGCCATATTCGAGAAGGGACGAATTTGAGCCTTATACAGTATAAGAAGTTGACTGGGAGTATAACAGCGTCTAGACCTAAATAGGAGACCAAGCTTGCGCGCTGCAGCTTTAGCAGTGGTTGAGATATGGTCATTCCATGAAAGGTCAGACCCTAGAGTTACGCCTAGCGTTGAAATTTTACCCCTATAGTGACAATCTCCGGAATCTAATAGGATATTTATTACTGAGGATGGTCTGCCAATGGTGACCGAAACTGTATAGTGAACAAAAAATAATAAATCATATACTTTAAAATATTATTATATTATTTGTAACTAGCAACCTTTGAAATTTCTAGAATTAAATCCACACTTAATAAGTTCTGAAAGAATAAATTAAACACTAAAAATAATTGAACATGCAATTTTGAAAAATGAAAATGTCCAGGAATGAAAAAAAATTAATTATTTTCTTAAGTAGTGTAAAATTTATAAAATATATTTTTGAGTTACATTTTGGGGCCAGTAAAATTAATACCAGAGTTTTTATTTATTTATTTTTATTTATGGACTCCCGCTAACGTTTCGCCTATTGGTTGTAGCCATCTTCAGAGCCAAACAATGACAAACAATGTTAACAATATTAAATCGGCCTTGTCCGAGCACATCAATCAATTATAATTTTGTGTTTTGTACTCATGTTAACATTGTTTGTCATTGTTTAGCTCTGAAGATGGCTGTAGCAATAACGAAGCGATTAGCGGGAGTTCATAAATAAAAGCTGCACGTCTCTTATTTAAACCCTTACTAAATTAATACAACTACAGCTATAAAGAATTCCTAAAATAAATACCAGAGTTGTGCCTTTTTCGAGCATAGGGAATCTTTCAGATTCCTTTTATATGAAAAAGTGTATTTGTCAAAATATGCGAGATGTGACCTTTTCGAAATTGCATATTCAATTATGACTCTGGGACAAAAGATGATGCTTCACTTGATTCTGTATAAATAAAGAAAGAATTCGTTTCCAGGGAGTTAAAACATCCTCCAGTCCATAAGACCAACATCCAAGAATACCTACAACTCAAATTTAAATCTCTTCTACACTTTTTTCCAAGATGCAGGGGTTAATCCTGGCTACTAGAGGTTAAATCTCCTTCTTGCATCATAAAAAAAACAGACGGAAGTGTCATTACTTCACGTGTCTTATTCTTTATAAGTGTAAATAAAATAAATACATTTCTAGGGATTTATATAGTAAACTTGTTTTATTAAATATTTCCTGGAGCTTTTATGTCTAGTCTTAAAAATAACATGTATATAAAATATTAATAAAAAAAAATGGATTAGTTATTTCAGTTTTCTCTTATAAAATTTATTATTGAACCAGGCAGGAACTATGAATCATGTATTAGCAGTGACTTGCCTGTGTAAGTCTCGCCAGGCACGTAAAGGGTGGGGTTTCCGGATACGCGAACTGCAAATCGGTTGATGGGGTTGGTTCTGGGCGCGGAGTGGCCCTCAGGTTCTCTCTGGCAAATACTGGCCCTTGCAGAAGCACCGAAGACAGCTACCAGAAGCAGCAGCCGCCAAAACGCAGCCCCCGGGGGCGCAGGCACCATACCCAGTAGACCTGCGAACATATTTCTCATTATAGCATAAGATAATCAATAACTAATACCTATTGTAAATCTAAAAAATTACGGTAAAAAGAATTTTAAAAAAATTTAAATAAAGAATTGAAAACTTTAAAAATTTATTGCATTTTGCAATTTAAAAAACTAATTAGAAGTATAAATGGAAAGGTTAATTATTTTAATAGAATCAGCAATAACTTAAATATGAATAATAGAATTACATTATTGGATAAAAAATACTTGGTAGGTTTCATATTAAGATATAAAAAATAATTTTTAGAAAAAAATAAAACCGACTTCAAAAAATTAAATGCAACAAATAAAATAAATACACTAAAAGGTATAAAATAATTATTATCTTATTTAGTTACAACTAAACGACGAAATATTAACATGAAATTACTTTTTGAAGTCGGTGCCAAACAAACTATACCTATAAGCGAGCATACCCGCCAAACGTACTAAGTAAGATCCGTCGAGTGCGATTCATAAAAGGTATATGTTTGGCACCGACTTCAAAAAGTAATTTCATGTTAATATTTCGTCGTTTAGTTGTAACTAAATAAGATAATAATTATTTTATACCTTTTAGTATATTTTATTTGTTGATTTAATTTTTTGAAGTCGGTTTTATTTTTCTTAAAAATTATTTTTATTTTTCTCTTTTTAGTGATGTTATTAATAGTGATCATATCATCAGAACTTGACCAAATTAATATGACACCATCCCTAAGATACCCCCTTTCCAATAAAAAAGAATCATCGAAATCGGTTCATAAACAAAGAAGTTAGGCCTAAACAAACCTAACAAAAAAGGTCTAATACCTATGAAAAAAATGGGGCCAATCGGAAGGTAGACTAAACCCAATGTAAAATTTTTTTCAAAATCGGTTCACAATTGGCGGAGATATGAGGTAACATAGGCACAAAAAAAAAAAAAAAAAAAAAAATTCAGTCGAATAGAGAACCTCCACCTTTTTTGAAGTCGGTTAAAAATAAAACAATTCATTTTGGAAGACTTTAATCTCGATATATATATATATTCGGGTGGCTAACCCATCTTCAGGAGCAACAGAAACTAACTTCAGTATATATATCGAGATTAAAGTCTCCAAAAATAAATTCGTATTATTTTATATCTTAATATGAAACCTACCAAGTATTTCTTGTCAATAATTTAAAAATGTTTCACCAAGTACCAACACCAAATTTCTTAAAAACAATAGAATTACAGTTTATAAGTTATAAGAGCATAATTAATCCCAATTTTTACTATTGTCCTACAATCTAAACTAATATGAGCTACAGTTACTGCAAAATAAGTGTATGAGAATTATTTTGAAATGTGATAGATATACACCAATTAGAACCATGCTGGAATGCCTAGGTTTTTTGAATATAAGTGATTTCCTGTACTTATAAACAATGAGCTTTGTCTAAACATTGTATCACAGGGAATTACCACAGCATTGAGAATTCACAATAGTAAATGAAATGCATGAACATTATACCAGATATAATGATAGGATATATGTACATAAGGTAAATAGAGAATTGACGAAAAACTCACTGTATTTTAGGGGATTTGAGGAATTCAATTCTCTGCCCTCTGATGTAAAAATTCAACTAGTTTAACATTATTTAAAATAAAATTAAGGAAACATATTAGTGAAAATTGAAAAAATGTTATATAGACATTAGAACTTACAATATACATAATTGTAATTATGTAGTATAATCTATATAAATAAAAATGTACTGTTACGCTTAAGTGATACGTTGAAGGATCTTCGAAAGTTCTTCACCGATTTCTTTGAAATTTTCACACAACATTCCATTCAAATACACGAGTGTTTTTATAGAAATCACACCTGTGGCATGTAAAAAATATTTTTTCAAGGAAACAACGCCAGCGCCTCTCTGGGGATAAAAGCAAACAAACAAGATGACCGATAATAGCTTTTTGGAAATCTTTCAACTGTCAATATTATTTTTGGTTAAGGGAACAATAATTCATTTACTGTTTTAATACCTATTCCATAATTATTTGCATTTTCAATTTATTTTCAAAACTATTGTTATTTTTTAAATATATTTAAATTTTTGATCAAATCAACGCGTGGTCGGGTCAGCTATTATCTATATAAATTTTAACCATAAAACGAGACGCTACCCGCCAGGGGCTAGATGACAGCGGGCCGAAGGCCCGGGCGTCAGGTAGTGTAATATATATGTATGTAAATACATTTAAACTTAAATAAATAAATAAAATATTTTTTGGTGAATCGTACGATAATTTAATTAATTTTTAAGATCGTAACGAATTGGAAAAATAAATTAAATTCAGAGTTTTACTATATATTAACTAACTAACACTTATTTAATATAAAACTCTGAATTTAATTTATTTATCAATTTCCTACGATCTTATAATTTAATACATATACGCTCTCTACAATTCTCGAAGATTTTTTGTCACTGAAAAGTTTTGAATTTAGATGGTATAGCATTTTTTTGTCATTGGTAGGATTACTAAGGTATTAATATAAGCTTTTCTGCCAAATTTTGCCCATTACCAACAACAGTTTAAAAGCTAAATTACGAGTGAATTTTTTTCTATAAAGCTTAAAATCTAATCAGTTTTTCATTTTTGGATTTTATGATTTTTTATTATCATATTTTTATATT
This sequence comes from Forficula auricularia, assembly GCA_024734495.1. Taxonomy (NCBI): domain Eukaryota; kingdom Metazoa; phylum Arthropoda; class Insecta; order Dermaptera; family Forficulidae; genus Forficula; species Forficula auricularia. The sequence continues at coordinate 5,460,513 of JALMQS010000074.1, read as the reverse complement.
TAATCGACGGTAATATTTTATTTAATAAATATTGAATATTTATTTAACATTAGTCCAAATATGGGAATGAGATATTTTTTTTGTTCTTTTCCATTAAAACATTTCTCCTCATTTAATCAAGCCAGAAAATAAATATGAAATATGACCAGCAAATATGCATAGATATATTTATAAATTACTTTTGTCAAGTAGATATTTTTTATTTAGAAGATACTATAAATTTGATAAAATATTAGTGGGTGCATTGTTTACAATATTTATTTTATGTAAATTAAATTTTTTATATAGGGGTCGGGTTAGGCCAGCGGTTAGCGGACAAGCCTGCTAATCAAGTGGAACCGAGTTCGAATCCGACTCGAGGCAAATCAGCTAAAACTATGATCCCTACATAAAAGTCATAATTTAATCATAGTATCGTAAATTGGCTGATGGCTAGAAGGGCCGAAAAGCCAAAAAAAAAAAATAATATGAATTAATAAACACAAATAAAATGAAGTGTGATTTTTTTAATTTCAATAACTTTTTTATTTTAAAGATATTTCATTAGTGAGCCTGTCAATCGATCATTCTCTTCTTATCCAGAGAGGGTAAAAACAATCTTTTAGAGGGCTTAGACAAGTGCTACTTTTAGCGCCCTTCAATCGAATAAACTAAGGAGTGAAGTATGCTTATTTACCCATATAACATATAATTTACAATACACGAGATTTAATGCTTAAAACATGATTCTCTTACTTAGAAATGACATAAACTTGATAAAACATGGTTTTCAAGAGTCTCTCTTGTTCAAGAGACCCTCAATAACTTAGAAATGAAAATGGTTCGTCTTGAAGTGTTTGTACTTCCAAAACAAAGAGCTGATTAAATTTTGGCCTAAATTTCTTATAAACACTGGCTTATAAAAAAATGCACTAAAAATCAGAAGATAAATTATTAGGTGCTGAAAAAAGAATATTTTAAAATAAAATCATTTTTTTTTTTAAGATAAATTAATATTAGATGTGACAAATTAGAGGAAAAAAGGAATAATTAAACACCGTTTTAAAACTTGCGATCAATTGCAACGTTTCGCCAATTTATTATGACTTCATCAGGATCTATACAAAAAATAATATTATAAATATATTATGTCTGATTGTGAATGATTCATTTGTATTTATTTTTTGTATAGAGCCTGATGAAGCCATAATAAATTGGCGAAGCTTTGCAATTGACCACAAGTTTTTCCTCTGATTTGTCACATCTAATTCTGATAATGGAACTGGATTAATAATAATTATAATTTAATATATTTTTCAATGTCTTATGAAATTAGAGATAGGGTTAAATTTGTAATATTTTATTAGTTGTAGTCTTTGAAATTAATTAGAATTTAACTTTGGGTGGGAAACACTTATATCAAAGAAATTTACATTTAAAAAATACCCTTTTGGACAGTGTTTAGAAATTTCTGAAATGTGAAGAAAATTTATTTTCAAAGAAATACATTTTTTCTGTCTGTCTGGCCTCGTGTATTTCGATACTTAAGATAACTAAAAAATAGAAGCTCTAATAAATTTCGCTCTTCTGCCAAAATATTTGTATTTCTATTACGAAAAAATACATGGAATTTTGTTTTCTGCTTTAGATTTTTTGAATGAAAAATGTTTTTTTTTTTGTTTGTTTTTTATTTATTTATTGTCACCGGGAATAAAGCCCTTTTAGACAGCACTCAGTAAAAGTGGTAGTAGGGTTAGTGAGGGAGCCGAGTTTTAGCCGGTAGAAATTTTATATGCTAGCCAGGATCGAACTCCGGCCTCCCGCTGCGACATCGTCATCAAGGATGCCGAAGCGGGGCCAGCGCGTTAGCCAGCTCGGCTAACCCGACTCCCCAATGAAAAATGTTAAAAATAAGAAAAAATTAAATCATTAAATGGAGAGCTCTTAAACAAAAAATTTGGCACAAAAGTATATCTATATATAGAAATTAAGGTTTTGTCTGTACATTGGTCCAAATCACGCCAAATTTTGCTTGCACACGTTTCAAGCAAAGTTATGATGGGGGGTCCAGGGGGCGTGCCTTGCAGCTAGTGTATAAATAAGATTCATCTTTGTGCGAAATTTCAGGTTTCTAGTTCGAACCAATTCTTGACAAAATAATTACCAAATCACAAAAAAAAGTTATGGAAAAGTTTTCTTTGTTCCTACAATTTCTAATTAATTTTTTGCCAACAACATTATGGGGATGAGATCAAGAAATTGAATATAGAATATGAAAATCGTATTTCGATATCTCTAATCAGAATTTTTGAATAATTCGTATTTTTATTATCGATAGAATGAAACTTGAGCGACAACAGACAAATCAATGGTAAATTAATATAAAAAATCAACTGAGTTTATTTACATGACAATCCTAATAATATTTTTAAAAAAATCTTATCATACGTGAATTTCATTGGAAATTTAAAATAGGGTCAGATATTGCTCTCAAAGTCTAGTTTGTCTATTGATTATTCTAGTTCTTAGTAATCAACAAGAGATATCAATATACATATGTAAATAATATTCTAATGAATTGCTTGTTTTTATATAAAAAATTTTAATTTTTGATAAAATATATTTGATTCGATTATAAAAATGATAAAATAGAAATCCTCTTTCGTGGAGGGGTGTCTTGAGTAGTAGGCAAAGGAGGCCCTCCGAATGCTGGAATTTAATAAAAAGTTAATCAGTCCCTTTTTAGAGTGATCAATTAATCAAAAATAATAATATTGTATAGGAATTAAACAAACAAACAAAAAAAATCAATCAAAAATCCAAAAATATTAATAATACTATACTAAACTATAAGGAGGTTCGGGACAGTAGCTCTATCTGGTTGATCTACGAAAAATCTTTTGTATTTCGACAGAGTGACAACTTCTGCCTATTAAATTTTTTTAATAAAAAAAAAATGTTATAAATGAGGTTAATTTCGAAGACAAATCTTTGTTTTGATAATATTAATAAAAAGAATATTGAGATAAATTTTTTCTCATTATAAAAACACAATTATTATTTATTTAACACAAAAACAATTTCAAGAAATAGAGTTGGAATTCTACGCTAGTCCTTTTGTTAATTTATGAATAACTAATTAACTAGATTGTCAAATCTATTTAAAAATGTATCATTCGATTCATAAAAGTTCAATTATTGATCTGTATAAATTTGTTGAAATTGATATAATGTGTATAGAAGTTATAACCCTTTTAAAAGCTCGGTCCATTTACTTCCATATTAAAAAGACAATTTTCAATAATTTTTTCAGGGTAATGGGACAGACTATCGACTTATATAAAAGAAGAAGAATATAAATAAAATTAAATTCGTTTTACCATATTATTTGTCAATTGAATATACTTACTTTATGATTTAAAAAATAAAAATAAATTGTAATTTATATTATGTACTGTCTGTAAAGAATTAATTGTATATAAGTAAAAGATTTAAATTTATGTATATCTACCTACGTATATTTATTTATTTTTTTCATCTGAACTTGATTTTTTCAGTGCTTTTAGTTAATTCTTTAATTAAGAAATATATAAATTGTATTTAATTTATTTATTTATTTATTTCATATTTTTGAATTCCAAAGTGAAATATGGTTAAAATAATGTTAGTATTTGATTGACATTTCGATTTTGAACTTTTTTGAAATCATAATCAAGTTAAGAAAATAAATTAAATCATTAATTTTATTATATTTCTTTCCCTTTCTCACTGAATGTATTTTCTATATTTTCTATATATTTTATTTTTTTCAATATAAAACAACTCCAGCAAAATGTCACAATCACGTCCTTATAAAAAATCCAATCAATATTTTCACCGAAATTGAATAAACCTCTGAGAGAATGTTGAAAAAAGTTTAATAAATAAAAAAACTAGTACCTAATGAACTCATTAGAGATAGAAAAAAAATCATCATCATTATATCCATTTATAATGGAAAAGTTGACAATAATTGAAATTCTTCTAGAGGTACAGAAAATGAAATCTGTCAAAAAAATTATTTCATTTCCTTTTTAATATGCAGATAAATAAAGAGGTCAGGAAACGTCTCCGTGATTTTAATTTTAATGTAAAAATTATATTGCAAATGAAATATGACAAGCAAAACATTGATATTCAACCAAAATAGTCTTATAATTTATACAGAAATCGAATGCATTATGCGATTAATTTATTCCCAAAAAATATTTCCATAATTTGAAAAAGCCTTAAAGTGAGTTGATTTTATTTGATGGATGTATTAATTTTGAGGGATGTTTTCGCTTAAAATTTATATACTTAAGGTAGTTGTTTCAGCATATGGGTTTTCTTATGATTTTTTTGAAATTTAGAGAGATTATTATTTAAATACTTCTGCATCGATTGGTGGCAAAACGAAATTTATGAACAATATAGTTCCGGAGATATTAAATTCCAAAGATAGAGTTTTTCAGACGCTTATACATTGTACTATACAAAGTTTACATACATATATAATTAAGAAACTCTTCTTACCATTGTTATAAAAAACTAAACCAACATTAAACAATAACTAATACATTTTTTAAGAAAAGTTTAATTCATAGTTACAACACAGTTTCTGAGATAATAATGAATAAATAATCAAAAATGTATAATTAAAAATTTACACAAAAAACAAGCTGGCAACAACGCATATATTTAACCTAAAAAGTGGGTTAACTTTAGTACTTTTTTGACGTTTTTTTCGCTTCAGCCATTGTCGCAACAGCTTTCAATCGCTTATCAAGAACATTTTGTTTTATAAACCTCCCTTTATAATGTACTTTATGTGAAATTTCTAAGATAAAATATATACAAGCTCGGACAGTGTTGCCAGATTTGTCAAATCAGTACGGGATTGGCTAGTAGTAGTACATTAACAGCAAAAAGTTTTGGGTTTATGAATTATGAATCCTTATTGTCTGTTCTATATACTCTAGTATTAACTTTTTGCTAGTATTTTCGCGAAACTACCTTAAGGAAATCCAAAGATCTGAAGTGGATTTTTACAAATTTGTATCTTAAATTTTTTTTAAGATGCCTTTAAAAATCACTACTTCTGAACCGTTTAAACCAGAGTGTTCAAAAGTTTTAATCAATAAAGAATAAGACACTCCGCAAGTTGAAACAATCTTTCATTGAGAATCTCTAAATGCATTCTTCTTATTGAAGAAGTAGAGGAACAAATGCCGCAAATGTTCTTTTGAAAGTTTGATTTTAATGCTCCTAGATACGATTGTCTGTTGCTTATGGGCAACATACTAGAAATAAAATATAATTATTGTCTAAATTGGAATTTGATAGAGAGGCAATCCAAGGATAATGAAAAGTACAAATTCCAGATTAAATAATTTATTGAAACTTAATTTTTAATAATTAATGTAAAGATTTAAGCATCTTTTTTGAGTTTCTTTTTTTGAAGAAAAATGAAATTTTTTCAAAAATCAACCCAGGTTAGGTAATAATAATTATCATCATATTAAGAAATGAATTTAATTTTATTTAGGAACGAATCAAAGATTTTCGTAGAAATATTTTTACATTGCTTATCAGAGAGCTTCGTCCCCTCTGGAATCGAACCCAAGTGCTAACTAGCTTGCCGGACCGTTATCCAACCCCTTAAGACGAATCTCCTCCGATATGGAACATATGTATATAGGAAATAAAGCAACAGATTTGTCACTCCTTTCAACTAGAATTTGAAAGGAGTAGAAAAATCTGTTGCTTTATTTCTTATACGAGTATATGTTCCATATCGGAGAGATAATTCGTCTTAAGGGTTTGGCTAGCGGAAAGCTAGTTAGCGATTGGTTCCCGAGGGGACGAAGCCCTCTGATATGCAATGTAAAAATATTTCTACGAAAATCTTTTAAATAAAATTAAATTCATAAGAATTTTGCTGGCTTGGTGTGTACTGGATATATTAATTTTTTATTGTTAAGGATAAATAAATTGAATTGCTTCTTTCCAGTAATTTATTTTATTATTCAAATGGTTAATCCAAATATTTCGAGAGCGCCCTCGGCATCTCTTCCTCAGTGGAAACTCTGGGACCACACAATAGGCAAGTCAGTGAGTTATTATTAATTACAGATGTCAAAAAGTACTCCCCCACCAAATGTGCCGACCCCATCAGTTTGTACAGAACATTGATAAAACATCGAAAAAAGGTAGACACGGGTTTTTTAATGAGGGAATACAAAATTTTAATAGAAATGACAAAAAATAAACATTTATGCTTTTTTTTATTAATTAATTCCGTGTGCCAGAAAACGTAGACAATATTGTGGTCGTTGACCTTCGCTTGACTGGTCATTGACATTAATTAGTTCATGTTAAATTTAAACCAGCTCGAGTACTGATTAATTTTTGATTTTTTAAATTTCATTCGGACTTCATTATAAAGAGATGTAAATAGTTGTATTTACTCGCATGTTATCTCATTTTGAATTTGTATATATTGTAGCAGTCCATAATTTTTGTTTTTTTTTGTTCTTTTTTGTTTGTTTTTTTTTGTTTAGTCATCAATAATATAAAGATTTTTAAAGTTTGTATTTTGATAACATTTCTGTTATGTGGTTTAGTTTTGCTTATATATAAAACAATAATATACTTATTACTGAGTTATGGGTGTTGTCGGGGTTTGTTGTGAGAGGCTGAGCTTGTTAAATTGATTTAAAAATAGTTTATTAATGATTTAAGATAACGTCATTTCATAACATGAACGTGTTCAGTTTTAAGGACCTGGTTCACACATAATTATTAACTTTTTACTTAAAAATTTGATGTTCACATATAGTTTAATAGTCATACAATTAGATTTCAATAGTTTTATTTCGATTAAAAAACGCTAAGAACCTTTAATTAATAAAATAAGAAAAAGTACAATATGGAATGTTCGAGAATATTCTAGAAAAATCTGTTTACGTCACAGGAAACTACCATTTAGGATAAAAAGAGACAGAGAATCAGACTGGGCTTTCGTCACGTGACTTGAGTGGAGACATGTAATTGGTGGAAAGGGCTTACGTGTAGAGAGGCACTCTACGCTGATTGGATGGAGGGCGGAAGACCTTTCACTTCCCCTCGCTTGGCTGGCATTTCGACACAAAGGAGAGATTCAGTTAGTTGAATTTCAACTCGCAATAGAACGAGACCTGTGATGCTTCTCCCGACGGGAGCATTTTGGAAAACGTGTCTGAGAGGGTCCGCCATCTTGGATTTTCGCCGAACACCAGCGAACACAGCCGAACGGACACGGCCGCCCTCGGCCATCAGCCAGGCTATCACGAGGCATCGAGACGACTTGGTGACGTCATCGCGTCGATTGGACGCGCAACTATTAAACGTTAACGCAACCGACAGCTGTCATTTAAACGTCAATCGTCATCAGTACATCTGATTCTCGTGCCGTCTACCATCTTGTGAAGTGTTAGTGTCCGCTGTGATCATTCAAGTGGTGTATAATATCAATGGTGTTATCAATTGTTACATGAGTGTTTATCGTGTTCTCCAACTCAAGTCTCACCGGAGCCATACAACTATTTGAAGATAAGTCTAATTGTTTTAAGATATTTTGTTTAAATTATCGTGAATAGCTAAATATTATTTTTTTTTGTGTGTTTTAAAATTAATTGTAATTTTTATCAGTAAGAATTTAAGCTTGCATTTATTATAAGATTATACGAATGTTATGTAAAGTAGTAAAATAATTTAAAATCAAAGGAGGTTGCAGGATTAGTGAATTAACAAAGTATAGTGGAATGTTGATTTCTATTGTTTGAGTAAAAGAAATAATAAATGATCTTGATTGAAATAAGTTGTATAGAGATAGTATGACATTTTATCCTGGATGTTAGATGACTCAATTTTTTTTATTAAACGAGATTTAAGTGGTTATAGAATATTTTGCCGGCCGTCAGGACGTGATAATTCCGGGTCTGGAAATTGATAATTTGTGGAGTAAAGGTTAATTATATAGTAATTATAGAAATAAATAAAGAAGTGGAAGGTGAATTTTGCTCGTTTTTAGACCTACGCCTGGACAGATAATTCCGGTAGGTAGTTGAGTCTCATCAATCTAAGGGATAGTGTTGTTTCTGTCTTAGCGTGTGATCTGTTAAAAGAAAGATCATATATTGAATGATTTATGAAATATTCAGTACAATTATAGTAATTGAAGAAAAGAATAAAGTAAATAAAGATTCTATTGTTAAAAGAGTTAATTCAAGTTAATAGAATCTTGCAACCTACCTGATTATTCAAAAAGAAGTATTTGCTGTATAAAAAAATACTAGATAAATAGAACGATAGTTATAGCTTAAGTATTTTGAAACGTTTCAATTAATATATAATAAAATCTTTGTTAATTAGCATAAATTAAAATAAATTTGTGATTAATAATTACTGGTGAACAACAGGCTCTGATTTGAACGAATGTAACTATAACACTGAAATTTTACTTTTAATGAATAGTCTCTCCATACAACTTAGATATTACCCATAACAAACTTATTTAAAATTGAATACTGAGAGAGAGTAGAACAGAGTATCGTTGCTGGACTTGACCTGGCCACACAACCCAAATTATTGTAATGAAATAAAACTGCCAATTGGGCATATTAATTGAATTAATTGCTGAATTATAATTTTAATAATTATTTTTATTTAATATTTATTTTTTTTTCTGTAATATTTCGTAAATTATAAATTTCCTTTGTATCATAAAGTTTTTTGAGTTGAAATACTGGTTAAGTGTTTATCATCCTGTATAAATATTATTGTAATTGAATTTGAATTAATTTGTTATAAGTAAACAGAAATTAAATAACCAGTTCTTTCAAAAATAAACAGAAGGGTTGTTATTGAACACCAAGTTCCTGTGCGTCTTTTCTCGTATTGGACTCTGCTGTAGGGTCATTTCTCATAAATTTCAGCTTACAGTGGTATTCCATAACTGGCTACTGGACTCTCGGACCAACAACTCGCGAGAACCGACATTTGGCAAAGCAAACTCATACCTACCTATTCGGGTAGCCCTGTTTGTTGATCACTACCTGTGTATGAGGCTCCAAAACAAAAGCACCCCCCGATCAACAAACTATTTAACATCTAAATAAGGGACAGGTAGAATAATTTTTGTGACTCTGACTGGTACTCGGTTCTCTAGTCGGTTCCGAGATACACACAGTACTCTCGGGTGTGGGTGTATTTCGGATATTGTTGAGGATCGGTTGCCACGGAGGAGTCGCGAAATATAACATATATATATATATATATGTATGTATGTGTGTGTTGTGTAATCAAGCATTTATCAATGTTCTTACAAACTGATGGGGTCGGCACATTAGTGGGGGAGTACTTTTTGACATCTGTAATTAATAATAACTCACTGACTTGCCTATTGTGTGGTCCCAGAGTTTCCACTGAGGAAGAGATGCCGAGGGCGCTCTCGAAATATTTGGATTAACCATTTGAATAATAAAATAAATTACTGGAAAGAAGCAATTCAATTTATTTATCCTTAACAATAAAAAATTAAATTCATTTCTTAATTTTTAATTTTTTATAAACGAACATTTCGGTCGATCTTCCCCCTTCTTCAGAATTTATTAGATCACCTCAAACCTACATCATTCTACCTGAACAAAATTTATTAGACATATTATAAGTGTGAATTTCTAAATATGTTACGAGATAATAAAAAACTTATGAAAGAATTCCTCCAGAAAAACGTACCGAATTTAATCTTAATTTTATTTCACATTTTATTCCGTATAAATATCTACTTTATTATTTTATTAAATTATTAAAATAAAATGCTGATTTGGATCAAACGAGGGGTAGAGATAATTTTATGATAACAAACAGGCATAGAGCCAATTAATAAATGATTATTTTATTTTAATTAAATATTTCGCATTTATTCGCAAAAAAATAAGTCAAATAAATTACTCTAATAAAATCAATAAAAAATTATTTAATTGAAAACTAGCTTCGTTATTACATAAGATGTTATAAATATTTAAATATTTCTCAGCATCCACGCTAACAAGAGGACTATGAAGACTTTAAATAGCCTTTGTGAAGTTTTGATAATAGTATGACATCAACGGGAGTGTCTTGAGTGTCCAGTTAGAAATTGAAGGTGAGAATAGAGAATAGACTATTTCAATTAAAATATTAGAATAAGTAACTGTAGGCCCTATTATTGGATTCACGTTTATTTGTTAATTATGCTTCAAAATGTCTGAAACTTGAAGAAAAATTATTTTTAACCATGATTTGTTTTCTCTCTGTCTAGATTCCGAGACCCAAGGTAGCTCGAGAACCCAAAGCCGTAGAAAGTTTGTTCTTCTACTAAAATGTTTATGTGTGGGTTAATTTGCTTCACAACTTTCAGTACGAAAATTCCATCATCACTCTTGGAAATTTTTTCACTTTTTCCTTCAATTTTTTTTGCAGAAGTTAAGTACAAATAATAAAGTTCAGGAATGGATGTAAAGCAGACCAGAAATAAATAAGAATGTTAATAAAATTGAAAATGTTTTCTCTTAATAATACTTTGTAACCGACTCGGTAAAGTTGTGATCAACTATCAAAGTACCTTATTTTTTATAATAAAAAAACTAATTTTCATCCCATGATTTCCTTCAACATTTTTTCTTTACTAATGTTTTTGTTTATGTATCGGGATAGATCCGGCTATGATTTTTATTACAGGTTATTACTTGATCCTTTTTCTTAAAACTACTATCAAAAACATCTCCGGAAACGTCCGGATGAATACAGTTTCTAGAGATTAAAGTTATTTAAAGAAATTTCGAATAAAATTGGAAAGAAGGAAAGTAGGAGCATTTTTGCCCGAAACCTTGGCCATGTTTGTTTCTGCGGAGTCCAATATATCAGAAAATTCATCAGAGAGCGACGAAGACAATGAAGAAAGTCAAGAAACTTAGCATTATTATGTGGTTTTCCTTTTACCGATGATAAATTTTTTGTAATTTTTTTATTTTGTTTGTAAAATATATTTTTTTATAAAACATAGTTTTTTTACTTATTTACGTTGTTTAGATACCAATTAAGCATAAAAATAATTTTGGCAGCGTAGATCGTGCAAATACCTGTATGTACGACGTTTAGGAGGATTTTCCCACCTTCTTCAGGGTTCAAGAGGGTCAATGGCCCTGAAGAAGTAGGTAAGATCCTCCGAAACGTCGGTTACCAAATATTATTAAGAGAAAACATTTCCAATAAATATTCTTTTATTGGAACTAGTCTTTTATTTATTTCTGGGCTGCCTTAAATCCAATCCTGAGCTATAAATACATCAATCCGTCTCCAAAGAAAAACTTCAAACAAATAATAAACATGCCTGCTCAGATTACTTGATAAGTAAATTAATTAAAACAGAAAAAATTCATTAGAAATTAGTGTTTCCGAATCCTTAGAAATTTTTAAATAATTAAGTATGAACTCAAATAAGTGCTTATCAACTTGTTCAATTATAATTGTCATTTCAGGTAAAAATTACCATTTCCAAGTTCAAGTAATAATAGTAAATTAATTATTATTTTACACAATCTCATTTAAAAAGTTATGCGACTAAAAAAATTGAAAACAAAAAATAAGTTTGAGAAGAACTTTTTGTAATGGAAATCAACATAAATGCTAAAGGAGAAGAGCCCCTATGTTGCTGGACCCCTCTAGAAGTTTTCAACAAAACAAATGTTTGAATTGTTTTAATAGTTTGACAGTGTAATTAGGATCATTGTTCCTAAAATAAATAAAAGCGTCAAAGTTAGAATAGAGATTCAAAAAAAATAAACCTTTGGTTTGTAATAAAGTACCTGGTAGAGAGAGAGGAAAATAACGGTTCATAAGTATTTCCAATTTACTTTTAAAAAGTCAGTAGGTAATTCAGAATCTTCTCCAGAGCAAGGTAAATATTTGTATTAAATTATAAAATTAATAAAAAATGTTTTGGCTTTTCTTCTATGCGTGTTTTTTAATTACTCCACTTTAACAACAAACCAACGATGAATAATTAAAAATAATATTTATTTTATTTATTTATTTTTTTTTTAAAGAAGCAGATTTTTAAATAAAAAATAATAGAATTTTATTATTAAAGATAAAAAATGAAAGTAAATATAAATTATAAGTTAATGAAAAATTCACTGCCAAGGAATCGAAAGTTTATGTTTCTGAAATGTATCCCTAAGACATATAGTTTTTTAGACAACAAATAACAATACAGTTTTGAAAAATATTAAAATTAAAATTTTTCAAGAATTATTTTGGTAAATAGTAGGAAAAAACCTCAGAAATAATTGAATTTTTTAGACAACAAATAACAAGTAAATTTTGCAAAAATATTAAAATAGAAATTTTCAAGAATCATTTTGGTAAATAGTAGGTAAAACCCTCAGAAATAATTAAATTTTTTAGACAACAAATACCAAGTAATTTTTAAAAAATATTAAAATAGAAATTTTCAAGAATCATTTTGGTAAATACCATTGTAGGTATAAACCTCAGAAATAATTGAAATATATTGTTTTTGATCGACCTATTTTTACTAAATCCTAGTAATATTTTAAGCAGAACTTGGCTCAATTTTCATTGTAATGAGATTTACAATTTTTGAGTTATCTGTACCATAAACAGACTAATGGTTTTTAGGTCTTTTTGAGTCATGTGAATTACAAAATGAATATTTTTGGTAAAAATGCATACACTAACTTTAATAAAAGCTATCGCACACTTCTAATTAGTTTTCAAAAATTAAAAGTCTAATTCATTTTATTTGTGTAAAAGACTTAGAAAAGTGAAAATGAAAAGGCGATTCCAATATTTTATTTCTATTATATACTCGTATATGTGAGAGTAAAAACTAATAAAAAAGGCAATTTTACCAGACATGAATAAATGCATTCTTTCTAAGAGAACCTACTTACATATGAGTTTCATGAACAAAGAATTTAATATAAATTTAATTTAATATTATAAATTTTTTAAATCGGATTGATGTTTTAGAAATAGTAGAAGTAGTAGTAAGTCAAACGACTCAATTCTCTTCCTAGCCGAAAGCAAATTTTCAAAAAAAAATGTTCTTTAATTAATATTTACTAAAAGAATAAACCACATTACTTTTGAAAGAGTGTTTAAAATAATATATATTTAATATATTTAAAAAAACCTTACTTGGAAAAAAAATTCTGCTCCTTATTAGGTAAGTACATAACCTATATCTATTTAATTTCCCAAGCGCCTGTTTAGCGGCAACCCGTAGTACGAGGTCTAAGCCGAGCACACTAGTTTAAAATTCTGATTAAAACTTTATATCATCCAAAATAATAATGTAAATAGATAATTAACTTAATTTATTTTAATTTCTGTAGAATCCTTGTTATTCAATCCTTTAAGAAAGTAGATAAGACACATTTAAAATTAATTTATTAATTTTCGGAGCATCAGTCCCGGAATTCTTCCAGAAAAAATCATAATTTTTCTAAATACTGCTAAGATTGAAATTAAATCTTATTTTTTATTGTTAAAGGATAAATAAATTGAATTGCTTCTTTCCAGTAATTTATTTTATTATTCAAATGGTTAATCCAAATATTTCGAGAGCGCTCTCGGCATCCCTTCCTCAGTGGAAACCACTCCCCCACCAATGTGCCGACCCCATCAGTTTGTACAGAACATTAATAAAACCTTGATTACACAACACTCACATATATATACAAATTCAAAATGAGATAACATGCGAGTATATACAATTATTTACATCTCTTTATAATGAATGAATGAAATTTCATTATAAAGAGATGTAAATAATTGTATATACTCGCATATTATCTCATTTTGAATTTGTATGTATATATATATATATATATATATATATATATGTATGTGTGTGTTGTGTAATCAAGCTTTTATCAATGTTCTGTACAAACTGATAGGGTCGGCACATTGTGAGGGAGTGGTTTCCACTGAGGAAGAGATGCCGAGAGCGCTCTAGAAATATTTGGATTAGCCATTTGAATAATAAAACAAATTACTGGAAAGAAGCAGTTCAATTTATTTATCCTTTAACAATAAAAAATAATATATCCAGTACACACCAAGCCAGCAAAATTCTTATTAAATCTTATTATATTAAATTAATATTCTTGTATATATATAGAATCGGTTTCTCGAAAACGGCTCTAACGATTTTGCTAAAATTGGTAAGTCTCATGAGTTATTAGTCCTGTATAAATTTTAATCCGACTAAAATAAAAAAAGGGTGTGTAAATTAGACATGTCACAAAATAAATATTTTAATCGTTCATATCTCGTCTTCGGAAAGTCGCAGAGCTTTGAAATTTGAATCTTAAGCTATTTAAAGGCAAAAAGTTATCGAGCATTGCTCAGCGCTCTAGCCACTAAATCTTGAATGTAAAATTTCGCATTATAGTTAATTACTCTATAAATTCTCTTATTTATAAATGAAGCAATTTAATTGTAAAAAAATGTATTTAATAAATAAGTACGGAAATTTAATTATTTCTTTCTGCCCTTTTAGAGTTTAAACGTGCCCACATGTCGCAACATGTTTACGCCAGCTCCGACATGATAATAAATATGAGCGGATTAGATGTATAGCTTAGAGTTAGTTAATTCATTAACATATGACGAGAGTATTAATAATTTTTGAATTTTAACTGTTTTTATTAAAGGGTGTAGTACTTCCAGTAGCCCCATTTGAACTAAAAATTTACCCGCGTCATTAGTTAGTCAATTTTTGATATAATTAGCTTTAATTAAATATAATATGATATTTTAAATAGCGTGACATTCGAATTTTTGTATTTTGAATTGACCCTGAACTCGAAAAGCTAAATCTTTTATCAGCTTGAACTTATCACCAACGAGCTGTTATTTTATTTTTAAAGCAAAAGAACAAATTTGGAAAGTCTATACAAACATTATATACTGAATGCATTTTTTAAGTGAATTCGTTTAAAGTGATAAAAATTTACCTGTTGAAATTTTTTAATTTATTCTTTTTTTTTTATTTGATTGAAAATTTTTATCGATAATAAAATATGTCCATGAAAATTGATTAATAAATATAAAACAAAATGCCCCTGGTCAGGAAAATTTCAAACTCGAAAATTGCTCTATGTTGAATAATATTTTTTTTTTTTTTTAATTCCAAATAGCTAATATACTATGTTTGTTTCAATAATTATGTATTGATTAACACTGTATTTGTAAATTTGTTTTAATATTATTTTCAATTTACATCAGGATATAATGCTATTATATTTATGATTAAAAAAAAAGCAATTAGTATATTTATGCGTTGCAATCATGTTTTATTTTGATTTTGTTTTTTTCATCAATTTTGTCCGCTATCTAAAATCTGTCGCGTCGAAGCGTCTACATTTAAAGTTTATAATAATTAATAGATTATTTAAGATCCATGATCTAAGATTTTATAATTTTAATCGATGTCAAATCCGTCAATACTAGGTATGGACGAGCCGAAGCTGGTTAAAGTTTAAAATTCAGTCTGAGAAAAAACAATTGGTTACCCTGTTTAAAAATGTCTGGAAAAAAATAATAATTTAAGTGTTTGATTTTTTCTCTGTCTGTGAGTGTTTCATAATGTATAGTTTCTGATATTCACGATAACTCGAGTTTAAAAAGTCGTAAAAATTTTGGCTTACTCGGGCCACATTTGAAGAAAAAAAAATTTCGGGCCTTACAAGCCATACTAATACTATTAATATTTTTTTAATCAAAAAAGATAATTAATACTGTAGAATAATGATATCATAGCATAACAATGAATATACTGGGTGGAGCATAAACCACATTTTGAAGAGGTATAAAAAAATGAAAAAATTTAACTAGAAAAAAACAGAATATATTTTTGAAAAGAACATAAAATAATTTTTTTTTTAATGTGATTTAAACATTATATCAAACGAAAAAAGGGGGGGTTCAAAAATGAAAATTCTAGCCCTTTTGACCAGACTCAACCAAATTTTGTATATATATTCTGTGAACTCCCAGAAGGCTAGAAATGCAAAAACTAACCACCCAAAATGGGTGAGGAAGGTCAAAAATGAAAATTCTAGCCCTTTCGACCAAACTATGTATAACTATGTAAATTTGGTTAGTTTTTGCATTTCTAGTCTTCTGGGGTCCACAGAATATGTATACAAAATTTGGTTGAATTTGGTCAAAAGGGCTAGAATTTTCATTTTTGACCCTACCCCCATTTTGGGTGGTTAGTTTCTGCATTTTTAGCCTTTTTGGGACCCCCAGAATATGTATACAAAATTTAGTTTAGTTTAGTCGAAAGGGCTAGAATTTTCATTTTTGACCCCCTTTTTTTTTTGTCTATTAATGTTTAAAACACATTTATAAAAAAATTTATTTTATGTTCTTTTCAAAAATATATTCTGTTTTTTCTAGTTAAATTTTTTTCATTTTTTTATACCTCTTCAAAATGTGGTAGATCTTTATGCCCCACCCTGTATTATGTAGATATGTGGTGTTTTTTTTTTTATTTTTGGAATCATTAAATTATCCAAAATATTTTAAAAATTGTATTTAAATGTTTACCTTGTCTATCATGAAGGTTTGAACAATTCTCCAAAAAGCAATTATCAAAAAAAAAGACACAAAACGCGACACCCATAAAACACAGATATTAAGCACTTGACTCTCTGGCTGTTCGACTCGAAATGAAATAAATGCATTTCAATGCAAAAGAAAGAGAAAAGGGAAAAGAATCCCGTTACTTGATTAGATATCAGAAAGGAAAATAATTCCAGATTTAAATAAAAACATATTCAAGACATGCCCAATTGAATGAAGATTGTTTTCAAAAAAATAGCGTGTGTGTGCTTCAAGTGATTTTCACTTAACTTTTCGTCATTAATTAAAAATCAAAATTTTAGAAGAATTTCCGCCGAGGGTAAATATTAATATGAGGTCAAGTAAGTGACCCAAAAGTAGACCTACCCTTAAAGCAGACACTTTAAAACATTTGTATTTAAAATGAGGGCAAATAGGCCCCAAATTCTTTATGTTATGTTGGCCACTTTTTGCAATACTGTTCAGAAGGCGATTGAATTGCAGCAGACAAAATTTGGGGTTTATTTGCCCTTATTTTAAACTCAAATATTTTAAGGTGTCCGCTTTAAGGTATATGTCCACTTTTGGGTCACTTTAGTTGGTTCAAGTTGAAACTTAACAATAAAATAGAATTTATTTACCATAAATCAGATTTAATTGACAATTGGGAGAATTATTTCATATTCTTTATACATCATTGCTTATAATTGTTAAGTATATTTATTAATTTCATGAAATAATCACCTCAATAAAAAGACGATTCTCTGGGACAGTGACGAGTATTTCAAGATATTAATTGTTAAGTTTTCCCACTGATATTCCATATCATATATCTTTCTTTCATTATCTGGAGTAAATATTTCAATCTAGGTCTTTCCCAATCAATTTTCTTTAATTATTAAAATATTTAATAAATAAAACAACAAATAATGATCTAATTGTAATAAATTCCATTACGAATTTACAAAATCAAATACAGTTTTACAGGTGATAAATTATAACCACCTATTTAATAACAGTGAAAAATCTACACTACCCAACTACACAACCACTAACAGATATTTTGACAAAATAATTAATATCTTTAAAAAAGTAAATCTTAAATATACGAGGTTTTATTGTAGAAGTTTTAATTACTGAATTATTTTATCTAAATATCTAAATGAATAAATAAATAATTTAGAAAATTTAAATACGAGAAGAAGATTGGTATTTAAAAAAAGAACTTGATTATTTTTTTACCTCTTGGTGAACTTATATTTTACATTTCGTAAATTTTATTCTTGAAAGTAGCTTCTCGTATATGTAAATACACACAAACCTCATAAATATTATGAAGCCTGTCATATTTGTTTCTTGGTAGATGATTTTAATCAAATTCTAATAAAGAGACATTATTAAATTTTTCTTCAGATCCGTAACTAAATTTTTCTAAATTCAATCAGAAAGTTTGCAGGTAAAAAATTTATAAATTTTATATATCTTGAAATCTAATTCCAGATTATATAATATATAATGAAAATGGAGTCTAAAATAGACCAAAATGGTGATTATTTTTCCGAAAATCTTGAAATCTAATTCCAGATTCAACATTTAAAATTATCACTTTTATTTTTCGAAAACTTTTCAATTGAATTTCAGATTTCTTATTTTAGAGAGAGAAAAATCATCAGGGCAAATTGTATCAGATACAATTTCCAGTACGAACATATGAATCTCAATGTTTTAAAAAAAGTGTATGATTTTGTGTAGGGCCGCAGTCATTGCAGGTCTGGGCCGCATCCGGGTTTGACAGCCCTGATTTAGAATTTCTGGCTAAATTTTTTTTTTTTTAGATATAATTCAAGTTATTGAATGGTTTTGCCAGTGAGCTGAATTTACTTCAAATTTTTACAGCTTCAATTCACTCCTTAATGATGTTGATTTAATTTCTGGTTTTTGAGAGTTTACAATGTGGTTTCAAGTTTTATTTTTTTGTATTTTTCTTGAATCCACCAAGTTGGGTCTCGGACAATAAGAGTGTCTAGTTTATGGAATATACAATGTGCCCGCAATGATAAAATATATTTAAATAAAAAGATTTAGGCCTGGCATTTAGATACTATACTTGAAACTCCCACCCTTAAGAAATAGAAATGTGTTGGAGCCGGCGATAGACAGCTCTGTAGAATTTAGAATTTATTACCGATATGAAAAAGATGTTAAATATCTATACGAAAAGTATTAAATAAGCATTCACCTAGTTTGAACAAAACTATATAAACAGTATTAAATATGCATGAAAACAATATTGAATTATTAGTATCATTTCCGTCCATAATTTGTATTAATTTGAAAGTTTATAATAGGAAAATAAGGTCAAGTTTTTATGTGTGACTTTTTTATTTATCAGCCAACGTTTCGTCGACTTTTCCGACTTCTTCAGGGCTTCAAATAGTCATGCCACACATTCGTCTAAATTTTCTTGTTATAGACAAATGTGTGGGTATTTGAAGCCCTGAAGAAGTTGGCAAAGACGACGAAACGTTGGCTGATAAATATAAAAGTCACACATAAAAACTTGTCCTTATTTTCCTATTATAAACTTTCAAAACAATATTGAATTTTCAAGAATCGAAGAGAATTCAAGAAAGTATCGAAGTGAGTTTAAGATAGAATATTAGGCCAAGGTCTGTGGCTTTAGCCTCAATTCGGAATTAGACTATCTTGAAGCATACTAAACTTGACAGCCCCTGAGCGTTGAATTTTATACTAAGAGAATCAATATATTTGACACTATTTTTATCCAAATGATTTCCAGAGACTGACATTTCCTTTCTGTTTTAATAATCCCCGAATACTAACAACATTCAGTCCTTCAAAACTTGGCTCCAAAAATATCTTTTGACTCCCATTTATGAATAATTGTAAAGAAATAAGAGTACATTTTAAATTAAAGATAGTGCCTTTTTTATTTTAATTACTTGTAATTGAACAAAAATTAATTAAAGGAGACAATAAAAGAGTGTATCTTCTGCTGGAATTATACAATTTTAATTTATTTATAACGAGACTATAGTTTCGAGAGTTTTGCCCTCTTCATCAGTCTATTACAATTGATTCACAGGAATTAATGTACATTAATACATTAATTTATTTATAACCAAACTATAGTCTCGTTATAAATAAATTAAAAATTTATAATTCCAGCAGAATACACACTCTTTTATTGTCTCCTTTAATTAATAAAAATTCTGCAACTATCGGCAATGAACTTTCAATTTAATTGAACAAAAATTATGTAATAATACTCAGTGGAAATCAGTATAAAAAAGTTTAAGAAGTACTGTATAATATGTGTTATCAATACTTTATAATAAAGCAGTAAGGACTCACTTAGTTTGTCCGGTTTAGTCCACTTATGGCTCCACCCCCTGTGTACTCTATCTACCGTAGACTTTCTGGAAGCTTCTAGAAACTTCGGAGACATTCTGGAATGTTCAACACAAGAAAAGTCGTTCACAAGAATTGGACTCTGTCTCGCGGAATGATGTTGAGCGACGCAGCAAGAAGCCCACCAAAGGCGGGCTTTGCAGCTGGTATGTATGTAAGACAGGAAATTTTGGCACATTTTCTAATTTCACCAAGAGTGGTCCAACCCGAAAAATTTATCCAATGAAATATCCTTCTAGTTAACATGTTTTTGACATATATATGTAATAGAGATTATCTCATATTGAATCATCAACGACTTCTATAACAAGGCCGTTATTATATTATAAGATTATTAATCTTAATCTGGATTACATTGGCATTGGCATAAGCCTGCGTGGATTCGAGATTGATTGAATCTCAGGAGAGTTGAAAATCCTCTTTAATTAAATGCAATTGATTCATTAATATTATAAATTGGAATAAAGTGATACTATTTTCGAGAGATAGAGTAATTTGAAAATTATCTAATTTATTCTTGGACCAAAATTAAATAAAATGTTATTAATTTTATCATGAATGGTCTAAACCGGAAAAAATTTTACAAAATCATGGATTTGATAGCTAAATTTTTCCTTTTATAGACTATTGATCGAAAAGTCACATAACCAAAATTGCAATACTCTGTAGGAATCGTAGTTGAAAGTTTAAACTTTTTCAAGGTTCGATACGCTATATGCAAATTTCAGAGATATGGCAATATTTTTGTTAGCCAACGATTTGAGCTTGAAAGCTGATACTATAAACAAAGTATGCGATTTATTAAAACAAACTTTTCTGCTAAGCCTATTAGTTACAAGCGTTCAAGATCTTTTCTATCAAGTTTGGTTGTTTTCTGATTTTTTAAACGGAATATCTATAGTAGCTAGAAAGCCCAAAATCGAACCAATTCTTCATTTTAGAAATAATAAAAAAAAATTTTGAGTGAATTCAAAACTCTTACCGTTCGGCAGCATTTATGAGAATTGTATAATACAGGGTGGGGCGAGGTCACTTCCTTATTTTAAAAAATCATAACACAAAAAGTATTGGCAGTATCGATCCAATTATTTTTTCTGTATACAGGGGTACATTTAAAGTTTTATTTCATTAGGTTTTAAAAACGACATCTCGAAGGTGGCCACCGTCCTCGTCAATACACTGCGATAGCCGAATTTTGAAATTTCTGTCCACTTTTTTGATTGAGGAGCTTTTTCTAACCAAGCTCGAAGAAAAGGATGTGGGGGATGTGTTTTTCCAACAGGATCACACGGCACGAACTTGCATGAATCTCTTGCGGGAACACTTCCCCGAACGGTTCATCTCTCTTAGGGGCGATCTTCAGTGGCCAGCCCCCTGTAACTATTTCCTGTGGGGCTACCTTAAATCCCATTTATTTTAGTACACTAATAGCTGAACGCTATCAATCATGATCTTAATTATTTTATTTCAATTAAATGTGAGTGTTAACCACACTAGGATGGGTAGACTCTATACCTCGTTTATCCCTATGACTTCTAGAAACGGGAACTCTCTTCAAGCATTCGATTTTCCTGGGACATATAGGCTTGAGTCTTTCAAGACCCGTGTCCATAGGTACTTTCAACTCAGATCCAATCCCTGAAATTTCTTTCTATTTCTCTTCGTCTTTTCACGATGCAAGTGGTCCAACCCGGAATACAGAGGTTGCACCTTTTTGATACAAAATCTTGCTTCAAAATCATTAAAAAAAACCCTCTATTTTAGCTAGAAACGCAATCGCGATACTTCTTAAGAGTATATATGGCACAGTATAGACAGAAACTGATCAAAATGCTGGTTTAAATTATGTACTAGTATATATGTAAAGATGAGAGATGATTTTTTTCTTCTTCATCTTTATGGTTCTTCCTGATTTCCTCAATGATGAGTCTTCAATTCAAAGGTTTTCGGTTCTTTAAGGTATAAATTATAAAATTTGTGTTCAACAACTGAAGAGAAATCAATTTATGTTCGAACATATTTTGCAGGTGTTCAACAAAATCGGGAGATCTTTAGTCCTTTTTTGATGTTTGCGTTTCGTAACTAGTAGATACTTTCTGGTCACTTCTAAAAATGATGGCAAGCTTCGCAATTCTGATAATTCATAGATTTTAAACAATGTTAACGATAGAGTGATAACTCCCTCCTAAATACGATAAACGAATAAAGCCCAATAAAGATTCCTTTTTTCCCATCAATCAACTTTGCAATCTACTCCACGAGAAGAGAAAAATTCTTTCCATCCAATCAAATAATCTGTTTCCAATTTAAACGAAAATTGATTTATTGAGAGAAAAAAATGCAATTTTAAAATGTTAAGTAATAAAAATAGAAAAATGTAATAAAATGTATTTAATTAAAAAAATATCTCTATATAGCTTGTGTTTAATTTGTGGACAGGCTGAGGATTGTGATCAATCCTTGTATTTCAAAGAGAAAAAAATAAAATAATTTTTTATTATTAAACTGCATCTCTCTGATAAAAAATTGCGATAAGTGTACTGAGCCTTGAAAATTCTGTCACTCATTTATTTAATTTATTTGTTAAATAAATTAAAGCTCTGCTATGCTATCAACAAAATCCCATTTGAATTTTTGTTCTTTAATTACAGTTTATTAATCTTATGTAATTATTTAATATTCTTATGTAATTACGAGGAGTTTTTGTGGATTGTTTTTATCCCGACATATTTTGAGGCTTTTAGAATTTTAATTTTTTTTAATTTTTCATTGCTGTGAAACAGCATAAAAACTCCCCTTAATTTTAATTTACATTATTTTTCACTATAAACCAACAGTGTAGTCTATTAATTTAATTCTTCTGTATAATAAAAGCGAAAGTCCCCACTGTCCTAGCACTAATTATTTCTTTTCCAAGTAGCTGAAATTTGGCAGAATTATTTATTAATTATACTAAGGCCAAACGGCAGGCAGGCTTGCCTCTACCGAACTGAGTAATATAAGGGTATATATCAAGGGTTGTTTATCTCTGAACTCTGATTGGCTATATGACGATGCCTCGAGTATTTCTCGATACCAAATGAAGAGCGTAAAAAGAATTGAAAGATTTATTTTACTTGATAAACAAAAAATCAAAGAGGGTGTCCTCTGCTTGATTCAAATAAACATACACACTTTGTAGCAATTCATAAAGTAAATGAACTACTGACTCCAAAACGAATCTTCATTTGATTGAGTATTCATACTCAGTAGGGTTGATCTGTATTTTGGATATTTTCTAATATTTACGCGGATAGGGGCTCACATGGTTCGAAATAAATAAAAAAAAGTATCCCCTAAGTTTCAAGTCTCTATCTCAATTTTAACCTAGTGCAACGCAGCGATTAAGTTTCATATTTAAATAACATAGGGTTTTTGGCATTAAACGATCAATTTTTTTATTCCGGCCAAAGTAATGGTTCAAAAATTTGAAACTCTGTATACTTTATCCTTATAATATTAGCTATCCCTCAGAATTTTTACAGATTTTTAGCTATTATAATTTTGGAGTAACATCTAGATAAAATACTGCTATAAATTGGTAAGTTATAGACTCCAAAATTATAATAGCTAAAAATATGTAAAAATTCCGAGAGATAGCTGCTATTATAAGGATAAAATAAACAGTTTCAAATTTTTTGAACCATTACTTTGGGCAGAATAAAAATTGATCGTTCAATGCCAAAAACCCCATGTTATTTATCATAGATGGAAAATTAAATCGCTGTGTTGCACTAGGTTAAAATTGAGATAGAGACTTGAAACTTGGGGGATATTATTTATTTATTTAGAGCCATATGAGCCCCTGTTAGAGTAAATATTCGAAAATATCTAAAATAAGGAGCACCCTACTGAGCATGAATACTCAAACAATTGAAGATTCGTTTCGGAGTCAGTAGTTCATTTACTTTATGAATTACTACAATGTGTGTATGTTATTTGTATCAAGCAGAGGACACCCTCTTTGATTTTTTTTATGCTACCGACTCAAAAACTCTCTGCTAATCTCAGCAAGATAATATTTTTCAAATAGGCTCGCTCGAGTTCGAATTTTTCGGTTAGTACCAATCAAATATCTATATAGATAAATATAAATGTACGGTAAATGGTTTAAACATCCATTTGAATTTAACTGATTTGATAAAAAAAATCACTCTCAATCATATGCAGGGAATAAAAAAAATTCCCAATTTCCATTTTAAGGTGGTTTATTTTGGAAATGTATACTATATATGCAAATCTAATTACTTGCATTAAATATTACATTTCCACAAACATTTTAAACGATTAAAGATTTTTTGAATTATAGAAATGTAAAACCAACTAGTAGGCATTTACCTCTGCGAAAA
The DNA here is from genome assembly GCA_024734495.1 of Forficula auricularia. Classification (NCBI taxonomy): domain Eukaryota; kingdom Metazoa; phylum Arthropoda; class Insecta; order Dermaptera; family Forficulidae; genus Forficula; species Forficula auricularia. Next base: position 5,436,013 of record JALMQS010000074.1, on the reverse strand, counting down.
ACAGTAATGAGATGTTATTTAATTATAAATATTTAAAATTTGAAATTCTAAAAAGCCAAATTAAAATTGGATTAGTGGAATTGAAAGCTATAATAGAGTTGGAAGGAACTGATTCGAAACGAAAGAGGATTATCTTTTAATCCAAAGTGAATGGAATAAATTGTTTAGAAAGGACCTATATTAGAGAGTAGTTCAATTTATTGTGATTGAGAAAAAATAATAAGAATTAAAATTAAATATCAAATTATTTATTGTCAAACTTTTGGTAAAATTGTCTTCATTGATCAAGATATTGAAAACAAAAATGTCATGTAAAATTTGATTTTGTTTTCAACAAATTTCAAAAAAAAAAAATTAAATAAGCTGACGTGTTTTGATGTGGCCATCCACTTGACTTTACCATACAACCTGGCCCCTCACTTATATTTAATATTTAATAAAATTATTTATAATCATGTAGGGGAGGGGGGGAGTTCTGATAAATGGCTAAGATTTTCATTTTTTGACCCTACTCCCCCCACCCTTTGGGCGGTTAGTTTTTGCATTTTTAGACTTCTGGGGTCCTACTGATTATGTATACAAAATTTGGTTGAATTTGCTCAAATGGTCTAGATTTTTTATTTTTAACCCCCCTCCACCCCCCTTAATTGTGGGTTGATATGCACCAAAATATAATCAGCTCTTAATCTCAATGGACCAAAACTACGTGTGAAATTTGGTTTCGATATTCACACTAGTTTTTGAGCTAGCTCGTCCACAAAAATTTGTTAACGCACAGACTAACAGACAACCAGACAACCAGACAACGAGACAACCAGACAGACTAATAGACATTTTGACAAAACAATTATTATTTCGAAAAATATAATTTTTTCGATGTTCACTTATTAGAGCTTTTTTGTAGAGCAAAATGCCATGGTTTCGCTCATTTTTTTTAATAAAAATAGTTTCAGCCGTTTTTTAGATATTTTGAAAAAAAGAAGAAAAAAAAACACTTTTTTCATGCACGATTACAATACTTGACCATACCTTGTATGGTAAAGTAAAAAATATATATAACTTTAGGTTGCTCGGACATTAGGACAATGTTGGATGAAAAATCTGAATTTTTAATATGTTATTAATCGATAACAAATACGTATAAAATAATTTTTGAAAAAGATCTGACCAAGGGTTTTCGTATAATTAATTATTAAAAATCAGACTTTTAAGACGTAGTGAATAGGGAATGTTGGCTGAAAGCATATATTTCGATTAATCTAGCCAAATCGTATGATGAGAAAAAAACAAAAAACTTTATTTATATAGATAAATTATCGTAGGTAACGTTAAAAAAACATTCTAACCCAGGGTTTTGTAAGTATTCAGATCAAATGATCGAAAATCTAAATCCGATTCACTTAAAAATAAATAAATCACCTAACTCCGAGTCAAAAGACATTTATTTATTATATTTATTAATTAAATTATTTCATATTTCTGATTAAAAATGATGTTATCTAACATCTAAATTAAAATAATTAATTTATGTGTTAAAATTTTTCATTTTAGTCGAAAAAAAATTTACATTTAATTTTGACTTGCGGGGTACTGTCCGAGCAATCTTAAGCATGAACTTTATTTGAATGTTAAGCTTTGAATTGTATTATTTTATTTTATTTTTTTATTAAAAAACCACTAGAGCTGCATGGATAGCATCCAAAACAATGGGTTAATGAAATATAAAATCAGACAATGGAGCTATTTATGAGAGCCGAAAAAATTTGACACACAACTTTTATTAACAAAGTGCAAATCACTGTCAACTTTCTAGGCCATACTGTTCAATGAGTAAAAGAGGTCTAATACTAAAATTCGTGGAAAGCGTACCTTGAAGTTTTCGATTTATTTAACTTTCAAACCACTCTCGAAAATTCAAATAATACCTGAAATGATGTCATATACCCTTAAGGGATAAAGCATTTCAAATGAAGATAAAGTATGGTAAAGTATCCACCACGGATCAATTCCAATGGGATTAAAGCAGCAGGAATTAAATTGAGACTACTGTAATAAGCCAACAGCAGACAAAATGCTCCTAGACCAAGATGATTAATTGAATATGAATTAATGGTTCAAGTCCCCTTAAAGAGTACCTATCCCCTGTGTAGGTAAAGGGTAGCAAAAGCTTTTATTGGACCCCATTAACAATAATTATCTAAATTTTTCATCATTTTAGAGTAAACCGCCCGCGCCACAAATAATAAAAAATAAATAAAATTAATATTCCCCGCACCCCTGAAAATTTTTTCCCAGTAAATAATAATTTTAATAACTTATCAAGAAAGAATTTAATTAAGGAAAAAATCTAAGATTTTAGTAGAATATTTTTACATTGCATATCAGAGGGCTAATACGTCCCCTCAGGACCCGAGTTTTAACACGCTTGTCGGGCTTGTTAGTTCAAAAAACAGACTCTGACATACAATATATTAAAGAGAAGCTAAAAGCCCTTTGATATGCAATGTAAAAATATTCTACTAAAATCTTGAATTTTTGACCTAATTAAATTCTTTCTTGATTTATATGGTTTTCACCGTGAGTTGTATTTTTGAAAAAAATCCATCTAATTTTCAAAAAAAGATATTTAATTATTTTAATAACTTATATTTTCTAGAGGATGGGATTTTGGAATGTAATTTTAAAATAAATGTTTTTTTTTAACCATTATGCCTAGTAAATGCATTTTTTGTGTTCGATTTTTTTAGAAAATCTTTTCTTATTTTTTTATTTCGCTACCCCTAGTTTGAGAAAAGCTGGGGTTTTCAATTCTAAGACTGGTTTGATGCAACTATACTCTCATTCTCATCATAATTCTTTTATCGCTAAATGACTCATATCTCATATATGATATATTTCATTATAAACATTTCACACTAATAACTTGAAAACAAGATGGTAAAATGTAAATCTAACAATGATTTTGTAGAGATTTATTAAAAACTAAAAAAATATAATTTTATTTGGTATGTAAAGTCAGTGGAATAACTTGAGTTAAATGGAAGTAATTCTCTAGTTCTAGATGTGAAAGACTAGTAATAATTGAAATAAATAGTCCCGTAATTACGCCTGGAACTAAAACCGTCTGAAATCGGTTTTTTGATTTTTGATTTGGAGTCATATAACATGTAAATTTACGTTTATATCTTATTAAGTTTATAATCAACAATTCTCTGGCAGACGGACAGACATTGTAGTAAAACTAATTGTGTTAAGTATACCATACAGGGTATGGTCAAGTATTGTAATAGTGAATGAAAAAAGTGGATTTTTGCTTCTTTTTTTCGAAATATCTCAAAAACGGCTGAAATAATTTTGATTAAAAAAATTGGGCGAAATAATGGAATTTTGATATACAAAAAAGATCTAATAAGTGAACATCGAAAAAATTGTATTTTTCGAGTTAATTACTATTTTGTAAAAAAAAAAATAAAATAAATAAAATGTCTGTTAGTCTGTGCTGTACCAATTTTGAGGACGAGCTAGCTCAAAAACTAGTGTGAATATCAAAACCAAAATTCATACATAGTTTTGGTGCATTGAGATTAAGAGATGATTAGATTTTGGTGGATATCGACTCAAAATTAAGGGGGGAAGGGGGTTAAAATTTAAAATTATAATATTTTCAAACTAAAAAAACAAGAAAAATGAAATATACTATAAAATGAACCTATAATAACGAAAATATTTTTTTCTGGCGCCAAAATTAGAGGAGGGGGTCAAAAAATAAAAATCTAGGCCATATGAGCAAACTCAACCAAATTTTGTATACATAATCAGTGGGCCCCCAGAACACTAAAAATGCAAAAACAAACCGCCCAAAATGAGGGGGAGGTCCAAAAATTAAAACCTAGGCCCTTGGACCAAACTCAACCAGAAGTGTATGGTAAAGTCAAGTGGATGGCCACATCAGAACGTGTCAGTTTATTTTCTATTATATTAAAAAAATGCAGGTGGGAGCGAGAAAATAAAATGTTACTATCAAACGAGTCACTTTTAATATAAATTTTATTATTTTAATATTGGGAAAGTTTCCACAAAATATATAAAAAAATCAGTTAAATTTATGTAAATATAATCAAATATAAAATGGATGGTAATTTATAAAAGCATTTTTTTAAAAAATGATCATTCAAATTTTAAAATACAGGTCGACGTGCTATAATATATAAATTAAATAAAGAAGAATTTTTTTTTTTAAAGAAGCAAAAATTCAATATTTCTAATTCAAATTCCAGAGAATAATTTGAATTTCTTATTCTGGAAAAGTCACTTTATCAGTAGAGCTAGTTGATTTAAATAAATCATTTAGCCCTTCGGGGGAATTCTTGAATGAAAGGAATAAAAAATCCATCATCTTTTAAAACAAAAGACTTACTTATTCAGATGAAACCCGAGAACCAAATTTGATTTTCTTTTTTAAAGAACATGAATAATTACAATAATAATTTTGACTCTGACAATTAACAAATTAAAGAAAAAAAAGCAATCATTTGAAAAATTCATAAAGTTAAGAAAGTTTCGTCTTCTTTTCTTCATTGCTTAGTGTTTCTTCATTCATCCTTCTTCTAGTATACTCTAGTACAGCGTTTCCCAACCTGGGGTCCGCGGACAAAGTAAAAATAAAAAAATATGCCGGCTAAGTTAAAAAATTCGGATGAGTGCTTAAGACCACATGACAGAAGTCAAAATTCAAATAAGAATTTAATTTGAGCTTCGAGTTAATGCTGCAGCGCCATCTGTGGCCAGACACAGTCCCCAACAGTGACGCGTGATGCGCGACGGCGCAATCCCATTTACTGCCAAGTAAAATAAAAAGTGTGCAAGGCGCGCCAAAAGAAGTTGTCACTTCAAACATTATACAGGTGGTGAATTTTCTAAAAGCTAGGCCTTTAAATTTTACCCCTGGTCCTTCAATAAGATCAAGAGCCCTGGTATGGCCGCGACATCAGACTGCCCTCAGATCGAGGTCATTTGAGATTACAGCCCCACGACTGTGGAACTCAATGCCCTCTGCCCTAAGACAACCATCCTCTGCTGCCCGCTTTTTGCGTGGACTCACTGAAGCCTTATCATGCTAATACTATAGCCTCTAACTTATATTTTATATTGTGTATTTTATATTTTGTATTTTTATTTTTGTATTTTATATTTTGTATTTATTTTATATTTTGTTTTGTTTTTTGTATTTTTATATCTAATTTGTATTTTATTTTTATTTATATTGTTAATCTCTATATTTGTCAGTTTCTTTTTTTTTTTTTTGAATGTACACAATAAGGGTCTACTCTGACCTATGTACATAACATCATTAATAAATAAATAAATAAATAAAATAAATTCTGGCATTTTTCATGTAATATGTGAAGACATGGTAAGCATTCATTTTCCAAACCCAGACCAGGGAGAAAATTGGATTATGGACCCATTTCATGTAAATGTTACAGACATAACAGGCCTGACATCTATCCAAGAAAATCAATTAATTAGTAGCAATAATTGATAAATACCATATCCCCTACTGTTCAATAAAAATATTGTCTTAAAAAAAAGCTTCTAAATGGATTTTATTTTCATTATTTATAATTGAAATTCAAATCCAACATCCATTATATTTTGGCATTTATTTAATCTGCGTCCGGATTTGAATTTTTAACTTTAGCTCTAATATTATAGATGGTAAACCATTAACGAAACTTAAGCATTATGAATAAACATTTTAATTTCATTATTTATATTTTCTAGTCTTTTACAAGATCAGTTGTTTCTGGAATCAGATAATCTTTTCAATTTTAATTAAAAATATTTTTAAATCAAAGTGTTGAAAGCATTGTAGAGGGGTACTAGGAATTTAAATTTAATAATGTTCATTATACTAATTTGTGTACGTCAAAGTAATGGTTAAATGTACGTAGTAAGAAAGAAAAACACTGCTATAATTGTTTTTAATATAAGAAAATGGCGTCATGATTAAGAATTTTGTAGTTTAAAAGAAATTTTCTGAAAGGATCAATTTCTTCTCTGTGAGTGAATTCAAAACTCTTACAGTCCGGCGAGTCCTCCATTTATGAGAATTGTATAATAAGTCATCAATATCTACTCAATAAGTAATAAGTATTTCTGAGAACCTAGATCTACATAGGCGTAGTTGGGGGGGGGCGAGGGTGTAGTACCCCGCTACAAAACCCATTACCCCCCCCCCCCTAGAAAAATCGAAGCTCAATTATTACAGGGGCATCACTTATGTACTTCTCATTCAATTATTTCGTTACTTACTATAGCAGTATTTATCTAACTTTCCACATGCCTTTCACCATTACAGCCTAACCCCTGAGATACACCAATTTATATAAGGGAGATTTATTAAAGTAGGGACATTTAATTTTAACAAAATATAATAAAACTTAATATGAGTAAAATGTCGAAAATCAATAGTTTACGAGTTATGGAAATGTAAATATATTTCAATATAAAAATTCAAGACCAATGAATTAGCTAGATGATTTTTCGATTAATAAAATTTAGAATTTGCTTGATGACTCCGATTTCAATAAAAAATTTCACCTTAATAATAAGGGAAACCACTTTTATATTTGTAAAATAATGGTTTACTTTTCTCAGAAAAAATTATTTTATTTGGAGGTTCCGGAGGTTTGCCGTGCCTAGTGCTGTTTGAATTTATTCTAATATAATCGTATTATTAATTATTTTATTTATTCATTTTATTAATTTGATATATTACATTATCGTATAAGTATATTTATTTAAATATATTATATTTTAATATGTTAAAAAATATTCCAATATGGTAAAGTGAATGGACTTGATAAATCAATAACATTCAATGTGTATCTGATGGCGAGACATCTTCTCGATATTACAGACAAAAAGAATTATAAATTAGAAAGAAATCGATCTAATTTTATCGATTTAATCTATCTTGAGGTTCATAGTAACTTTTTAAAATAAGAAAATAGCATTTTGATTGAGAACTTTGTAGTTTAAAAGAAATTGTATGAAAAGATTCAATTTCTTCTCTCCCGGAGCGAATCAACTAAAAATGTCTAAGAGTTTTATTTTTTCTCAATAGATATTTATTTAAATCTAGTGAAATTTCATATCTGGGTGTTAAATTCATTTATCTTTTATATAAAATAATTATTATTAAGAAATTTATATTTTAAAGGGTAGTTTACTTGAAGTCCAATTTAAAAAAAACGCTAATAACTCCGTTGAAATTTTTTTAAAAAATATGAAATTAAGTCGACATTATAAAACAATTAATTATTAATAATTTAATTCAATTTTGAACAAAATCGATTCAGCACTTTTTGAGAAAATCGTCAAAAACCATCTGAACTGTCAAAAAACGATGTGTTTTGAAAACACGAGATGCCTTTGAAAAAAGTTTAAAAAGTCATATGAAACGAAACATTGACTTATGGCATGGAGGTGAATTTTAAAATGTTTCTAAAACGGCATTTCATACACTGTTTTCGGGGTTTTTGACGATTTTCTCAAAAAGTACTGCATCGATTTAGTTCAAAGTTGGATTAAATGATTAATAATTAATTGTTTTATAATATCTAATTAATTTCATATTTAAAAAAAAAATTCAACGGAGTTATTATGGTTTTTTCAAATTGGACTTCAAGTAAACTACCCTTTAAAATCCAAATTTCCTAATAATAATTATTTGATATAAAAGATAAATGAAAATAACACACAAATATGAAATTTCAATAGATTTAAATAAATATCTAATGAGAAAAAAATAAAACTCTTAGGCATTTCTAGTTGATTCCGGGAGAGAAGAAATTGAATCTTTTCATACAATTTCTTTTAAACTAAAAAATTCTTAATCAAAATGCTATTCTTATATTAAAAAGTTACTGTGAACCAGATAGATTAAATCGATATAATAAGATTTCTTTCTTATTTATCATTCTTTTGGGCTGGTAAATCGAGACGATGTCTCGCCATCAGATACACATTATTTGTAATTGATTTATTAAGTCCATTCACATACATTATTGGAATATATTTTAACTCGTAAACTATTGATTTAGGACATTTTATTCATATGAACTTTTCTGTTGGAAATGATATCTTCTTTAATAAAGGTCATTATATAAATTTGTGTACCTCAAAGGGTTAGGAAGTAATGGTTAAATGTACGTGGTAAGAAAGATAAACACCCCTCTATCGCTGTAAATATTCAACCTATAAAAAAATTCTCAGGAAAAATCATTTTTATAATTTAATATCCTAAAAGAATTGTCATTATTTATAATTAGCTCAGATCAATATTTTAGTAGCTAGAAAGGATTTTAATTAAAATATTTAGAAATTTTTTCTGGAAAAACTAAACAATATTTTTGAAATTATTAGGGGTTTTATATAAATGTGAAAATTTTTATTGAAATCCGGATCATCAACCAAATTGAATATTTTTTGATTCAAAAAATTATTTGGACAATTCACTAGGTTCATTTCTTATACTGAAAAATATTTAAATTCGCATAACTAGTAAACCATTGATTTTTGTGACTTTATCCATATAAGATTTTTTGTTAGGAATTTTACGTACTTTAATTAAGCTCATTATACTAATTTGTGTACCCCAAAGGGTTAGGCAGTAATGGTCAAATCCTACACGATTAGATACTACTCGAGGATTGTTATCTAATTTCGGTGAGATATGTCAAATTTATTTCATACTATTGCGAAAAAATATACAAAAATAATACTACAGTGACGATATCGTTAATTACACAATCTTAAAAAGACGTAAAATTCTAGAATACATAAATAATAATACTTATTAAATGGAAGATACCGTGAAATTTCCAATTATTTATGTGAGTTAAATAAAAGTGAGGCCAATATTTCGGTGTAATATCTTTTAGTTTAGCCTTCTGATGATGTTTCGGATTCTCAACGGTATTCTTATCTAGAGCATAAGAATTTTTTTTTTCAAAAATAGAATCGTGGCATTACAATATATTATTATATACCTACATCCTACATATAACAACATAAAATAATAATAAAAAGAATAAGTAGCAGACATAGTGATGTATTTTTATTTTCACTTATTATGTTACCAGCTGCGAAACCCGCCTTCAGCGGGCATCTTGCTGGCCAGGGGGCTGCGACCCCTGGACTCCGGTTCACCCAATTCCCGGTACGCCACTGGTATAATAAAAAATTTATAATCACCCCTTTCCCTTGTCCCTTAATATTTTTGTTTGAAAATTTTACATTTAAAATTATTTTTTGATTATCCCTTATTTATTTAATGCCAATGCACGGCCAATCCCAGCGATCACGCCGGCGTTTTCCGTGTGTCTGAATTCCGATACCTACGTTATCTCAAGAACAGAAAATCGTAGAATGCTCATTTTGGTGTCTAAATGTTTTGAACTCTGGAGAATTAATTAGAATTTGGACTCGCTAGCTTCAACTTCCGATTGAAAATGAAGAAAACAATATTTTTTTTTAATGATTTTATTATTATTATTTTAATTAATAAGTTGTTGTAGGGAAATAAGAACAATATCTTATGCAAGTATTTTTATTTTATGCCAACGTTTCGTCAACTTTGTTGACTTCCTCAGGACTCAAACAAATTAATTTATTTGCATATTTGTCACTATATAAATATGCAAAGAAAATAATTTGTTTGAGCTCTGAGGAAGTCAACAAAGTTGACGAAACGTTGGCATAAAATAAAAAATACTTGCATAAGCTATTATCCTTATTTCCCTATAACAACTTATTAATTTAATCGATGGACATAAATAATCAAAATTATTTTAATGTTTTGTTATGATAAAAGAGAAAACAAATTTACAGGTGTTTTTTCATTTTCATTTTATTATTATTAATCATTGATTACAAATAATTTTTTAAGCTAAAATAACAAAATTTAATTTGAAAGTTTGTTGAATCAAAAAATAAATTTTGAATCGATTATTTAGGAAAGCAAGCGCATAACGAGTCTTGAAAAAGTTTTCACTATTTTCTCTAATTTCGTGTATATCTTGATTATATTGTTTTCAACTCTGAAAAATAAGAAATAAAACAATAATAAAAACTTTATTTAAGCATTTTTTAATATTTAGAATTCCCCCCCCCCTTTATAGAAAAAATTTTAATTTTTAAATTACAAAGAAATCCCTAACATACAATGTATCATTAAATTAATGAAAAGATTTCTTTGCTCGTGAGTGTAGGTATTATCTCGAAAAATATAATTTTTTCAATGTTCACTTATTAGAGCTTTTTTGTAGAGCGAAATGCCATGGTTTTGCCCAATTTTTTTAATCAAAATAGTTTCAGCCGTTTTTGAGATATTTTGAAAAAAAGAAGAAAAAACACTTATTTCATGCACGATTAGATTAATACTGTACCCTGTTAGTATATTTCATTTTTCTTGTTCTTTTAGTTTGAAAATATTATAATTTTAAATTTTAACCCCCTTAATTTTGGGTCGATATGCACCAAAATCTAATCAGCTCTTAATCTCAATGGACCGCAGCTACGTGTAGAATTTGGTTTTGATATTCACACTAGTTTTTGAGCTAGCTCGTCCACAAAATTTGGCGACGCACAGACTAACTAACTAACAGACAAGCAGACACTAACAGACATTTTGACAAAACAGTTATTATCTTGAAAAACATAATTTTTTCGATATATACTTATTAAAGCTTTTTTGTAGACCGAAATGCCATGGTTCTGTCCAATTTTTTTAATCAAAATAGTTTGAGACGTTTTTGAGATATTTCGAAAAAAAAGAAGGAAAAAACACTTTTTTCATGCACGATTACAATACTTGACCATACCCTGTATGATAATTCATTTGATATCAATTTATTGAGAGTGACTAAACATCCCTAAATGGATGTCTTGTTAATTAAATAGCAGTTCATTAAGAAGAAAATTATATAAATATAAATTTCAAAGCGATGAGTCTAGAATGGACAGTGATGAGGCAAGGAGGGTGTCGAGGGGACGTTATGAATATGAATGAGTGCGAGGCTTTGATTAAAGCGAGTGTCCCCGAGAAATTAAATTGACTGACCTATTGAGATGGATGTTGATATTAAGAGATAGAGGCAAGAGTGGATCTCCCTCTTGTATCCTCCCGAACGACCGTCTGACGGGGGACAAGCTCGAAATAACTTGACGATCAAGTAGAACGCGACTCTGAACGCAAACTGATCGCAGACCCGCGATCCCCCACGCAGCAGAAACAACCCCTACTTCCCCCCTCCCTGTCAGCTAACCCCTCCACTCTACTATATACTCTATATTCTATATACTCTATCCTTTATAGATAGTAACTGGGTACTAAAGTTGCATATTCGATAAATTAACCCGGCAATTGATCTTGGATAAAATTACTACTACTATCTCGACTAATTTGAATAATAATATTGGGAAATGTATTAACGAAATTACGTAAAGTTTAAAACAATAGCTTTGATGATGGTCCATTATATTATGCGTTAGAAATACTAATAAAAATGCAGTTTACGGTCTGTGACGTCACGAGAAAACAGAACTAATTTTTTTAACTAATCCCGTCCATGAATTACGTCACACGAATTCCAAGATTTTTAGACCTACCCTCCCCCCGTGTCACATTCTTCACATTTTCATTGAGCCCCCCGATATTTTGACGACACATTATCACTTTTATACCCTTATTGCTTGCGTACAAGTTTTTGTATAGATTTATTTTACCATCATTTTCAGGTTGGAATAATAATAACCTGAAATCTAGAAATTGTTTTAAATTTTTTTAATTTGACTTTTGTGACATCACAATTTTTAAAATCCCCGGGCCCCCACTGTCACATTTTGTCACATATCTGAGATGCTCCCTCCTCTCTTACTGTGTGACGTAATTTATGGACGGTCCTATTTAGAACGAAACCTGTGAAAAGTTCTATAAGTGAAAATTTGGGAGCCAGACGCCTTACGCATTTTTACTTTAGGATACAGGGTATTGTCAAGTATTGTAATCCTGTATGAAAAAAGTGTTTTTTTGCTTCTTTTTTTCGAAATATCTCAAAAACGGCTGAAACTATTTTGATAAAAAAAATCGGGCGAAACCATGGCATTTCGGTCTACAATAAAGCTCTAATAAGGGAACATCGAAAAAAATTATTTTTCGAGATAATAACTGTTTTGTCAAAATGTCTGTTAGTCTGTGCGTTACCAAATTTTGTGGACGAGCTAGCTCAAAAACTAGTGTGAATATCAAAACCAAATTTCACAAGTAGTTTTGGTGTATTGAGATTAAGAGTTGATTAGATTTTGGTGCGGGGGGGGGGGGGGTTAAAATTTAAAATTACAATCTGCAACGAAATTTTCTCTGGAGAGAGACGGACTGGTCCAATAAATTTCACCTTATTTGATTTGTGTTAATTTTTTATTTCCTCACTACTCCTGGGCTGTCTTCCATTACATTCAATTAAAATTATAATATTTTCAAACTAAATAAAGTAAAAAACAAGAAAAATTCAATGTACTATAAAATGAACCGATAATATCGAAAATATTTTTTTCTGGAGCCAAAATTAGGGGGGGAGGCGGTCAAAAAATAAAAATCAAGCCCATTTGAGCAAACTCAACCAGATTTTGTATACATAATCAGTGGGCTACCAGAAGACTAAAAATGCAAAAACTAACCGCCCAAAATTGGGGGGGGGGCAAAAAATGAAAATCTAGGCCCTTGTACCAAACTAAACCAGAAATGTATGGTAAAGTCAAGTGGATGGCCACATCAGAATGTCTCAATTTATTTTATTAAAATAAAACAATTTTTAGACCAAAAATTGGGTAAACTGTTTGAATCGAAACTTTGATGTGATATTCTCATACAATAAATGGAACAAATTTTTAATTAGATTTTCTTGTTATTCAACGTTTTGGATTTTTCGTAAAAACAGACACATCAAAAATACAACAAAGGCTTTTTGAGTACTAGAGACTACAAACCGGCAAAATAATTGCAATTTAAAATTGTAAATTATTATATTGTATTATATATTAATAATTATCTAAAAAATAAAGAACAATTTTTTTGAAATTAAACAACTCTGGTATTCTTAATAAAATATTATTTTAATACGAAAGTGAGTTTGTTAAAAATACTCCAAAACAATTTCTCTTTCTATAATTGTGAAATTCTTAAATAATAATTTATTTTTACTTGTGAAATATTTGAGTCCAAGCGCACTTAAACTTCATCCTCTCCTCTTTACGTGCTATTTAAGAAACGAGATGAATGAAACGAATTTTTTTTTATTTTGGTTTGACCTTCTGGGTGTGTTCGGCGCATTAACACAAATTAAATTAAATTTTGATAATTTCCAGGGTAAAAATGTAATCCCTAACACGAAGCTAATTTCCATGTCATAGGATATTATGTTTGTAATTTGGATTTCGCCCTTGTTAGGAACTATATTTTTTTACTTAAGGAGGTTCTTTCGCTCCAGTTGAGTCAAAAGAAGTGTACTATCTAATATTTAATAAAATAAGTTAATATACAAATGAAAAATATTGGAATTAAAAAATAAATACTATGAAAGTCGTAAATGTTTGAAATAAAAACAATTATAAAAAATAATTAAATACAAAGGTTGGTTTGATTGTTAGACCATGAAATATATAGACACGCTCCTGGTGTCGATTTGGTGAGGCCAAAATCAACTAGAGAATGTGACGTCATCTGTAGGTGGAACACCCAGAAACAGCATGGCCACTATAGGAATTATTATACATTGAGGTAAATTTATCGTAGTTTAGATTATTTATTTTGATTCCAATAATCGCAAATTAATATTATATTAATATATCAAAATATTTATGCGAGAACGTGACGTCATCCGTAGGCGATGTTGGCCTCACTTCACTCTGTGTAGAGATTAGCAGAGAGCGTGTCTATATATTTCATGGTCTAAGGTTTGATTTATTCAAATCAGCTGATAATCTCTCTTGTATCATTTGGCAATGCGTTGTATTAATTATTATTTATGTTTATGTTTAGATCCAAACATAGCATTTATGTGATTTTTTAAAGTAAATTTCTCAGTAAATTCCTCGGTCAATGATATATTTTATTGCAAAAAAAGAAACCTGTATGTTTCAAAAAGCTAATTTTTAGTTTTTTTTAACTTTATCGATTCAACTAATAGTAGTATAATTCAAGAGAAAGTGTCAAGATTATTTTTTTTAACTTTCTTCTTTTAAGATCTTAATTTTCCATTAGACTCTGAGAAAATGTTTACATTTTAAAAATTTGCTAGCTAATGTGTGATTGAAACTTCACCAAAACATAGATAGAGACTTAAACTATTATAAAAAATTAATGTAAAGAATTGAGTATCTATTTGAGAAAGAAAGATTGAATTTTTTCTCAAAATCAACTTGTGATATGAATCAATTAATTTTAAGAACATGAATTTAGGTCATTTATCAAAGATATTAACAGATAAAAGTTTATATTGCATGTAGGAGGGTTTTGTCTCCTCGGGAGTTCGAACCCAAGCACTAGTATGCTTTCCGGGCAACTAGTCCAGACCCTTGAGACACTCACCTCCAAACATGCAATATATAACGAAAGCCACCCATTTTCACTCCATTCAACCTCGATTGGAATAGTAAAAATTAATGCTTAACTGAAATAAAGATTCAGCATCGGACCAATGCGAAGGCAAATTTATGTAAAGAATTGAGTATCTATTCTACTCGGAAAGCATACTAGTGCTTGGGTTCGACTCCCGAGGGGACAAAACCTCCTACATGCAATATAAACTTATCTATTAATATCTTTGATAAATGACCTAAATTCATGTTCTTAAAAATAAAAAATTAAGTTATAGTTATAATCTAATCTATATTCAAACGTCTCCCAATCGATCGCAAACCCCGACTGATCCTTTTGTCTATAATAAAAAATCTTTTCTTCGTTCCTTAATTAAATTTAAGTTATAATCTAATTTTTTTATTTAACATTGTCGGCGAAAGGACCTCCTTAATAAATTAGAAGTATTTTCTTTTAGAGACGGAGTCGTAGAATTCAATGGAGAATTTATGGAAAGACAGCTTAAGAATATTGAACACTACATTGAGTGGAACATGATTTTCGTTTTCTTAAAAACCGATGTTTCGTAGTCTCTTTTCTTTTTTCAGAGTTCAAAATGGTCCCTAAAGGAAGCTAATAACCCCTTCCTTAATAATTATTTTTTTTACCATAACAATAATAATAATAATAATGTATTCAGGTAATTAAGAAGTATTTTTTAATTATTTAACAATTATTTTTATATATCACAAATAAGAATACTTTTAAATATTTGATTTTAATTTTGAATTCGTATTTATGTGAGGTAAGTGAAATTCATATGGTGTGCACTAGGCAAGCCAGATTTTTTTAGACTGAGTCTATTTCTTGCAAAAATAACAAAAAGCGACAGTAAGGAAAAAAAGTAGGGGAAAAATACTTTAGAGTAGATTAAATTCTTCGCCCCTTGACATTATGCAAACATATAAACAATAATACAAGGAAAAAGCTCAATCCATTGAATTGATTCTGTTTCGTCATTTTTTTTTTCAAATAATTGTAAAAATATTTATTTAATATAAATTTAACATATTTAAGTCACTTAATATTTATTTATTTATTTAAATTGATTTTAGAAATGAATAGAGCAGGGGTGTTCAACCTTTTGGCTTACACGGGGCAAATTTGAATAAAAAAAATTGTAATATAAATCTCAATGTTTTAAGGAATTTTATTACTTTATATTGGGCTACGGGTTGAACAGCAGTTTAAATCAAATGGGATTAAAGAAGGATATGAGAAATGATAATTTATTTTATTATATCACGGATATCCCTGACTATCCATTATCTATTGACTTGTAAGAACGTACAAAGATCTAAAAGATAAGTCCTGACAAATTTTAGTTCAGAAGGGAAATTATCAATTAATTGTGATTGTTCTAGAAAACCCCAATTCCTTGTTTCCTTGTACTAGAATACAATAACTATCGATGGTTAATGTCGTAGCATATAAATTACTGAAATAATAAATATTTTAGAAAATGAAAATATAAGAAGAATTGTTAAATATTTGAAACTTAATTATTTTTTATCTTATATAGTTGAGCTTATAATTTTGCTTTTAGTAAATTTTATTCTTGAAAAAAGCTTTATGTATTGTACAAATGTACATTCATATTTCGAAAAAGGAAATTATATCTCTACATATAAATCTCGATGTTTGAAGGAAAGTTATGATTTTATGTTGGGTCACAATCATTGGAGTCCTGATGGGCCGCATGCGGCCCGCGGGCCACAGATTGGACAGCCCTGGAATAGAGGAAAAAATAATAAAAATCAAAGTCCAAAAAAACGAATCAACTAAATTTATCAATAATAATTAATTTAACATAATAATATTCTTTATAAAGTTAGACTCCGATATTTGCTACAACCTTTCCTAGCAGTGTTTCCGCCTCCAACGTTGCAAGCCTTTGATTTTCAAATCTGCAAAAATTCGTGAAAATAAATAGCTTAGGCTGTATAATTTTGAGAAAAATTATTTCGATTGTTATATAAGAATTAGTTTGAATGACATGAGAAAAATTTATTAAAAAATATTTTCTTTGCCTTATCGAGTTGTGTACCATTAAATAGGTCTTTTGGAATCCTAATATATTTATTTTTTTTATAATATTTATCTTGACTGTATATGAGGTGACAAAGATGCTTGTCTCTTTTATGGAACATTAGGTGGGTGCGCGAGGCTCGCACTTGGCCGTTTTATTTTAAATACAGATTTAATATTAAAAAATGTTTAGAAATTGTTAAAAATAAATAAAAAATCAATTAAATTATACATTTTCATTAATGAAAAATTCTCTTGAAGATCGATTTTCTAGTTTTTGGTGTCTCGTTCTTAGACATGACATCAAATAAGAATTGATTATGCTGTGAAAAATCAATGAAATTATGAAATCAACAGGTGTTCGATATGTTTCGGCTAAGCTAGAAGTGGATCATCTTATTAGCTAAAAGTGTATTTGTGAAGCTGGTTTGAGTAAACCCGGTAAAACTACTAAATATCCTTGGCTTCCAGCAAAACAATTAAATATGAGTACAACCACCGAAAACAGACTCACTTTGTAAGCTATTTTGGCTCTAAGGGCCGGTTTTTTTCACAAACCATTTTTTTACTTTATGTATGGAATTTGTGTATTTTTGAAATATGGTATTTCGTTTAATAGACGCTTTGCTGTGGAAGTCTTTGAACTGTAAGTATACGAAGCCCTAAAAACTCATTTTCCTTTTCTAATTAATCCTTTCTCAAATCAAATTATTTAAAAAAAATATTTTACTACGCTGAATTATTTTATTTCTATTTTGATTTAGTATCAAAATATTTCTTGATGAATTATTTTTTATTTAGTCATTTAATATTTCAAGAAATGTAGAATTACAGTGGTTTCCGTTTAGAAATTTTACCTCAAATGGTGTGAATAGTCCTCCATGGACAATAAAATGTAATTAATTTAAAGTGAGTAATTCCAATTTGAAGATGCAAAAGTATAGTTTGATCATTTAGAGCAGGGGTGGGCAAACTTTTTTATAACATGGATCAGAATAAATTTTCCGTTTTTTCCGCGGGCCGTATTATAGTTAATTGGTACCTTCTTGTGACCTGTAATTTTTTAGTCTGCAAATGTGAAATAATAAATTTGGAAATTCTTCAGCCGACAGATTTTTATAAAACTCATGAACAGATGTGAAATTAAATTTTTCTCTTAAATCTACACTCTCTTTGATATCCAATAATTTCTTTTACTTAGAGAAAGTGGTGTAGGTTTTAGGTGAAACATGATATTAATTAATAATGTAAAGGGTGTGTAGTTTCACTGTGAAACTACACACCCTTTACTTTATTAATCCAATAATTTCATTTGAAATTTTTCTAGAACAGTTTTGATTTAAATAATGGAAAAAGGGCGAGTTAAATAATTGAAAATAAATATTTTTCTTGTCGAAATCTTGAAAACCTAGATCAAATTTCGAATAAAGATCTTTGATTTTTTTTATCAAAAAATCAGGATTATATTTGTCATGATAATTGGATAATGTTGGAAAATGAAAAAAATATTATTTTTTTATACTGTATTTTCTATTCTGTAGTAAATTATGAACATACATGTTGCTACGAGCGTTTAATATTCAATTTAAACTAGACGAATTATATCGAAACATATTTATTTATAATTTCTTCTAAAGATATCGCGAGCCGGATAGAAACTTTTCGCGGGCCGTATCTGACCGGGGGTTGCCCACCGTTGATTTAGAGGCATCAGTTTAGTGACAGGTGACAAAGTAGCGGACTCTTTATGAGGGTTTATTTAGAAAGTAAAATGGGATATGTCGGTAAAATGACTGTTAGAGCATTGTAGCTCCTAAATAAACTAAGATACAAACTTGAAAATTAGAAGATATGTACAGTCATTTTCCCCAAAATCAAAAATCGAATTAAAATTTTAATCAAATGATTATTTTGGGTAGAGTCGAAATTTTATGAGGTATCCTGAAAAGATGTCTTTAAGAAGAATTAGGCTTTTTTTATTTAATTAATTTTTAACAGACTGAGTGAGAGAGTCCCCATTTTTAGGTGGTTTTTATACCTGTCGGCGTTCAAAAGTGGCTTGACTTTTAAAATTATTGAAAAAATTTTATAAATTCACTAATTCACTCCTTATCAATCAAAAATAATAACGAATTTGTTTTATCAACTATTTTGGAAAATATAAGGTACGGAACCCTCATAATGCAACCTGACTTACACTTGCCTGGCTTATTAATTAATTATATATTTTGGAAAGAATTCTAAGAAATCAATGTGTATGACAATTTTTATTCTAAAAAGAAAACTTTTAATATTAATTGTATAATATTATATATATATTAGGCCAGATTAATTTGCAGCAACGTTGACGTAATGCTGCCGACAGGGAGCGCTGATGCCGTCGGTATATTTGCGGCAAATTTAAAATATAATTGTAATTTGGACTCGAATTTTGAAATGAAAGACTCCAATTGATTTTAAATTAAGAAACATTAAATATATTGATAATTATTCCTCCTCCCCCTCCCCTCCTCACCACTCAAAAATTAAATATTCAATTAGCTTTTCTTTGCGCACTGAAGAAGAAATTAATCACATCTTATTTGATTTATATTTTATATATTATTTGTTTATTTTTTAATAATTTGTCACTTTTTTATAATTTTTTAAAAATCTAAATTTTGTTATTCTAATTTTTTGTTTTTTACAAAATTGAACGACTTAAGACACGCATGCCCGAGTTTCTCATGGAAATACTGGAGCAGTCTGTCATGCAAACAACACCTGATCTCTTTTAAATATTTGGAGCCTTATATCGATTATCGATCCCAAATTTTAAAAAAATGATATAATATAATTCTCTTCCTCATACGATTTCACTTATTTAAATAAATCTATTTCCACACAAAAAATATCACAATGCTGTAGTCTGTAGATTATAGAAAAAAAAATACTTCCAGATTCATATCGAGAGCCTCATTTCTGTAGCTGTGTCAGGACGAAAAGGAGGCGAAACTTTTAAGAGACTATGTATTTTTGGGCCAGGGCACCAGCCCGGAGGGCCGAGCTTCGAGGGGCGTGCCGAAGGCACCTAAAAAATATAGGTATAATAAATTACCACCTCTCTCTTACATTACCATCCTGTCCTAAATTACCATATATATATATATATATATTTGCCTCACAATGATGTAAAAAACTTTTAGAAATTCATTTCGATTAATCTTTTTTAAAATTTTAAATTAATATAATTAGATTAAATTATAAACAAATGCATTTATTATTATTTATTCATTAACATTCATGAGTTTTAATTGATCAACATTCGAAATATTTTGTGACGCTGTAGATAAGGCCGCGTTTGTGTAAAAATATTGAAAATAATAATAAAATATAAATAAATCAATATTTACGCAAATTTATCTATTTCAAATTAACTTAATTTTGTTAAATAAGGATTTATATAAGCCTATGATTTTATATAACCAGTCATAATCAAAACGTCTTTATAGAAATGTATACCATAATTTGTGCAGAGAGAGTAAGTAATATATTGAACTGGGTTTATAACTCTCCCAAATTTCTTTATGCACGTAGAAGGCAAAAGAAGCAAAAGGGATAGGATGTTTTTTTCTACATATTATATTATTTTTCCAAAAGGTTTGCTCTGTTGTGTCCCTAGTTTTTATCATCACACACGGTTCAGTGACTGTTAAAGGAAATGGAGCCATGTATACACTTTGGGGAGTTAGTTAAAGTTTGGTTAAGATAACATGATTTGGTTTGTAGAATAAAGTTTAATACAGGTTTCCGGAATCAAATCTGGTTCATTCTAAGACAGGGGTCGGGGAACCGGGGTAAATTACCCCAAATGGGGTAAAAATGAAACTATCGGGGGTAAAAAGGACATTATTTTAAAAATTTTATTTTATAAACTATTATAGTATTGTTAGTTTGATAGCTTTCCCAGGAATTCAAAATCTTAAAATTAATAAAAGTTAAAAAAAAATATATAAAAACATATTGTGCATTATGCATTTTTTGTCATGATGAGTGTTGGTGTATTTTTTTCTTTTTAAAAAGCAGTGAGTTAAATCGGCTGAATGCCGAGGATTGTATTCAAATTGCGCTCATGTCAAAAAGTCTTAATTTTGAAGTTATCTTAGCGAAAATGAAACATCATATTTTTCTAAAACGTAAAAGCGTTTGAATTATGTTAATGTTTACAATTTTTATTTACTTACAGAGAGTTTTCATGTAAATTCCAATTAATTCAATAAATAATAAATAAGTGCCTGGAGCACCGAGCGATGCTCGGTAACTTTTTGCTTCTAAATAGCTTAAGTTTCAAATTTCAAGGCTCTGCGACTTTCCGAAGACGAGATATGAACGATTAAAATATTTATTTTCCGACATGACTAATTTACACCCCTTCCCTTATTTTGACCCTTTTAAATCATGAAGAAGGAGGTATGATCCTTCGAATTGTCGGATTTTTTAAGAGAATAAAATTGATATTCTATTAAATTATTTTATAGAAAAATACCTTTATTTAATCAAATTGGCAAATTCTAATATATAATAACATTTGTAATGATCTATTAGTGCAATTTAAAATAAAAAAACCAATTAATTTTATTAAAAATAAATTGAAAGAAATGTAATTATAAATTTTTATTCCAACAACCACCTGTGAATAATTATTTCAATTAACAAAAAACCCATCAAAAACAACTTATCCGAAGATGAGACCTTGATAGATCGAATTGTCAACACAAAAACCCGCCTAACCCGTGAATTTCATCCAAATCGTTAGAGCCCTTTTTCGACAAACCGATTCTAAATATATATACTATACAAGAATTGCTCGTTTAATATAAAAAGATAAAATACATTTACCTTGCTTTTTTTTTGCTTTTCATGTAGGGGTAATAGCGACCTATGGAAAAATATTTTGGGGTAATAGCTAAAAAGTTCTCCGACCTCTGTTCTAAGAGCTCTTGACATGGTTAATGTCTTGGAGACAATAGGCGAAATTCAAATTTGCGATTTAAGAATTAGAGTGCTAATATTTGATAAGTTTTTACTTTCACATCTATAGAATATAGTAATGTAAAGTATTGCGATGCTCTGTCTGGGTCCTGACTCTTTGAGAGCTTTTATCTCAGAGATGAAAAAAGTTAATTTCATTTTGTAACTTCTAGGTGGAAGGCTTCCGGTGCCCTTAATTGTTGGAAACCGGGATTATGACATAAAACCGGAAATAGTGGTCCCCAGAGTCCAAAAAGCGGTCAAAAATCCATTGGTAAGTGCGTATGAACATATGTACTCTATGATCGATATAGGCTAGAAGGAGTACAGCAAGATTTTGGGTGAAATCGGAACACCGGAAGCGGACATTTATATGAAAGATTTTTCGTTTTTTTTTAAATTTCTCAAAAACGACTCAAACGATTTTTGTAAAAATTAGGGTATATATCAAGTGTCATGAGTTGTGTCAAATTTTTAATCCGGTTGAAATAAAGGAAGGGGATGTAAAGAGGGGTGTCGCGGCGGCTCTTTCGTGTAAATGTCCACTTCCGGTATTCCGATTTCACCCAAAAGCTAGCCTATATCGAGCTTAAGTTTCGAATTTCATTGCTCTGAGACTTATGGTTGCGAATGGGTGCATTATTACGTACATAAACATCAACTTCAGATTTTTCTATTTTAGCCAAAATCTTGTAATACTTCTTGCAGCCTCTAGATAGCTCAAATTTCAAGGCTCTGTGACTTTCCGAAGACGAGATATGTACGATTAAAATATTTATTTTACGACACTCCTAATTTACAACCCCTTTATTTCAATCGGATTAAAAATTTGACACAACTAATAGCTCATGACACTCGATAAATACACTAATTTAAAAAAAAAAATCGTTTTAGACGTTTTTAAGAAAATCAAAAAAACGAAATAAGGAAGGGGGTGTAAATTAGTAGTGTCACGATGACTTCAAATAAATGAAAATGTGAAAGTCGTGTGGTGAACACACCAGTTGATTATATATCTTTTTAAAACAAACTTTTAAATTTGAAAAGAATACATAAATATATTATAGATTTTTACGAATCTTTAGTTTGGCTAGATTTAGATTTATTTATTCAATATTCTGAGGTCCTAGAGCAGAAAAGATTTTACAAAAATAAAATTCAATACAATACAGTAATACAATAAAATAAAATAATAAGAAAAGATAATCGAATTATACAACAATACAACTAATAAAAATAAAAATATAGCCATATACAGGGTAGCATAAAGATCTACCACATTTTGAAGAGGTATAAAAAAATGAAAAAAATTAACTAGAAAAAACAGAATATATTTTTGAAAAGAACATAATTTTTTTTTAATGCGTTTTAAACATTATCGGACAAAGAGAGGGGGGGAAGTCAAAATGAAATTCTAGCCCTTTCATCAAATTCAATCTAAGTTTGTATACATATTCTGTAGATCCCTCAGAAGGCTAGAAATGCAAAAACAACCACCAAAATGGGGGAGGTTTGTAGCCCTTTCGATCAAACTATCTATACAAAATTTGGTTAGTTTTAGGATATATAGCCTTCTAGGGGTCCACAGAATATGTATACAGAAATTTGGCTGAGTTTGTCAAAGGGGTAGAATATTAATTTTTGACCCCCCTCCCCATTTTGGGTGGTTAGTTTTTGCATTTCTAGTCTTTTTGGGGCACACAGAATGTTTATACAAAATTTGGTTGAGTTTGGTCGCAAGTACTAGAATTTTCATTTTTGACCCCCCCCCCCTCTCCCTTTTTTTTGTCCGATAATATTAAAACACATTTAAAAAAAATTATTTCATGTTCTTTTCAAAAATATATTCAGTTTTTTTCTAGTTAGATTTTTCTTTTTTTATAAGTCTTCAAAATATGGTAGATCTTTATGGCCCACCCTGTAATATGTAGATACTCGGTGTTTTTTATTTTTGGAATCATTAAATTATCCAAAATATTTTAAAAATTGTATTTAAATGTTTACCTTTTCTATCATGAAGGTTTGAACAATTCTCAAAAAAGTAGTTATCAAAAGAAATACACAAAACTCGCGACACCCATAAAACACAAATATTAAGCACTTGACTCTATGGCTGCTTGACTCGAAATGAAATAAATGCATTTCAATGCAAAAGAATGAGCAAAGAGAAAAATAATCCTGTTACTTGATTAGATATCAGAAAGGAAAATAATTTCAGATTAAATAAAAATGTATTCAAGACATGCCCAATTGATAGGAGATTGTTTTCAAAAAAACAGCTTGTGTTTGTTTCAAGTGATTTTCACCTAGCTTTTGGTCATTAATTAAAAATCAAAATTTTAGAGGAATAAACTTTTAAATAAATAAAATAACAAATAATCATCTAATTGTAATAAATTCCATCACGAATTTACAAAATCAAATACAGTTTTACAGATGTAGTGAAATTAAGTGAAATTAAAAGAGCTCACGAGACCTTGCTTGAGAAATTTTGTTTTAGGGAATTCTTTAAAATAAAAACCGTGACAAATCA
Organism: Forficula auricularia; assembly: GCA_024734495.1. Lineage (NCBI taxonomy): Eukaryota > Metazoa > Arthropoda > Insecta > Dermaptera > Forficulidae > Forficula > Forficula auricularia. Next base: position 5,411,741 of record JALMQS010000074.1, on the reverse strand, counting down.
ATAAGGAAATTTTTGTTTAAAAAAGACATTAAAAAAAATCATTTTACATAATTCGACTATAGAAAAAAGCAGCCTGTGAATTGCGAATGCGAATTTCGATGTCGTGGGATAGACATACGATGATTTATTCCAGCGCCAAAGAAATCACTAAGAAAAAATAGACCTCAAGGCTAACTAATGCTGACACAGCATTGGAGAATGTTTTTGACATCGAGAGAAAAATTATTCGAAAAGAGAGGGTTTTTTTTTTTTTTTTTTTTTTGTTTTATTAATTGGGTGAATTCTAAAATCAAATACTTGAAGAAATCAACTGGTGTGGTCACCACACGACTTTCACATTATCACTTATTTGAAATCATCGCGACACTCCTAATTTACACCCCATTCCTTTATTTCAATCGGATTAAAATTTATACACGACTAATAACACGTGACACTTTTTTTTAATTAATCACTTATTCACCAGATATTAGAAAAGTATCTTTTTAGAACTTGATTTTAAAATTATTCTCATGGTTTAATTTAACGTAGAAATCCGAAAATACAACTCGCATAAATAAATAAGAGTACTCAAAGTTGCCGACGTCGTAGGCATATTTTAATGGCAAAAACCCCATGTTATTTAGATGAGAAACTTACATCGCTGGGGGTACAGGTTTTTTTTTATAATTATAAGGTTATAATTGGGGAGTCGGGTAGCTCAGTCAGCTAACGCGCTGGCCTCACTTCGGCATCGATCGATTATGACGATTTTGGAGTGGAGGTCCAGGGTTCGATCCTGGCTGGCAAATAAAAATTTCTACCGGCTGAAAACTCGGCTCCCTCACTAACCCTACTAACACTCTACTTATGTGCTGTCTAAATGGGCTTTCTTCCCGGTGACATTAAATAAATAAATAAAAAAAAAAAAAAAAAAAAGGTTATAATTGAGATAGAGAGTTGAAACTTGGGGGATATTTTGTTTTATTTATTTCGAAGCATATAAGCCCTTGTCCGAGTAAAAATACCCAAAATAAGGACCACCCTAATATGTATGTACATTGTATATATTGTAAATAACATATGTATGTATATTCTTTCATTAAAATACATTATAAGTTTATATTAATTAATGGTTTTATTTATCTGCTCAATTATTTAATCACTAAAGTGAATTATTAACGCTTTTACTTAGCAAGTTTTCTTTTTGTTATGAACTCAAACTTACTTTTTTTTGGTTCCTTTTGAAAATCTGGACAGGGTCCGGCCATAATTAATCCGGATTATCGAAGCTCTAGTAATATTTTTTAAATATTTTCTGAGGGGATGAATACAACCCTTCTGGAATGTAAGAGAAATTATCCATAACAACGTGGATATTAAAAACAATTATTAAAGTCCATAGCATCGATATTATTTAATTAATATATAGTATGTTAGCAGGTATTTGGAGGGAAAGTAGCATATCAAAAAATTCTCATCGATTTACGCGGCGTTTCGGTTTCATCAAGCTTCATCAGGCGTCTAAAAAATAAAAATTTTGTAGTATATAGAGTTTCCTTTATTGTTATTTATGAAAATAGAGATAATTAAACAAAAAATAATAATAATAATAAATAAATATAAATTAGATAAAATAGCTATGCTGGGAAATTGGATGTCGACCCTATCAAGTTTTGTTTATTAATACATTATATTATCAAAATATTAATTTCATTAGGAAACTCGACAGGTGAAGGTCGACCCAAGTCGGGATCTTGTACAATTATTAGTGATATATAAAAATAATTTTTAAATAATTAAAAAATATTTCTCAATCACCTGAATACATTATATTATTATTATTATTGCTATTATAACAAATTAATTATTAACAAGGAGGGGGTATTAACTTCCTTCGGGGATCCTTTTGAACCCTGAAAAAAGAAAAAAGACTCCGAAACGTCGGTTTTTAAGAAAATGAAAATCATGTTCAACTCAATGTAGTGTTCATTATTCTTGAGTTATCTTTTCACAAATTCTCCTTTGAATTCTATGAGTCCTTATCTAAAAGAAAATACTTCTAATTTATTATATTAAGTACAATAATGTAGTTCCTAACAAGGGCGGAATCCAAATTATAATAATATCTTCTGACATGGAAATTAGTTTCTTGTTAGGGATTACATTTTTACCCTGGAAATTATCAAAATTTAATTTAATTTGTGTTAATGCGCCGAACACATACAGAATTTCAGAAAAATTATAAATGTTACATAATTTTTTCTTCTTTTGTTTTCTCTTTTCTGAATAAATCAACAAATGATATTTATACATGACATACCTCATTGATTATAATTAATTGTACGATATAATAGATATGCATATATTTCTGAATTAACTTAATTGTATCTGATTTTTTTATGCCCCAAAAACCTGCTAAAATACTTGATTAAATGAAAACAATATCTCTTGATTTCATAGAGGCGCTAAAATTTACTTTAAACAGAGGCGCCTCTATAAAGTGTTCTGTTCTACGTCCCTCTAGTCGTCGCTTTAACTTTAATAAAGATTAAATCTTTAACCAAATGCAGTGGCGGATCAAGTCAAGTGGGGGCCCTAAGCGGTAAAATAACGGGGCCCTCAAAATCAATTAAACAAAAAATAAAAAAATTCTGAACCTTGAACGATTATATCCAAATTTTGGTACTTATTAACAAAACATTTATTTTTTTCTCTCTCTCAAATAATTTTTCATAAAATATATTATAAATTAGTTTAGTCGGATTGTAGAAACAAACAATCCTTATTTAGAAGTGATTGATAACAATGATTGTTCTGCTGATCAAGTGAACCAAATTTTGTATACATAATCAGTGGACTCCCAGAAGTCTAAAAATGCAAAAACTAACCGCCCAAAATCTAGACACTTGTACAAAACTCAACCAAATTTTGAATACATAATCAGTAGGCATCCAGAAGTCTTAAAATTTAAAAACTAACCAACCAAAATGGGGGGGGGAGTAAAAAATGAAAATCTAGGCACTTGTACAAAACTCAACCAAATTTCGTATACGAAATTGGGGGGAGGGGAGTAAAAAAAACTCAATATAAGTTGTAGGCCCTTTAATCGATTTGTACGAAATTTCGCATATGCACCCTATACCTATAACCATATGAAAATGACTCACTATGTGATATTGATAGTGACCAAAAATAAAGTAAAGGGGGGGGGGATTAAAAATATTTTCAAACAAAAATGGAAGAAATTTCTAATAAAATAGTCTCATAATTAAAAGGAGATAGTATTAATTTGTGGTCAGTCTTTTAAACTTCTGGGAGTTATATATAGAAATACAAAAGATTTCAAAAATTCCAACTACCTAAAAATACATTTCAACTCTCTGGTAAGAAGCAAACCGGAATACTGCAGTTTAATTTAGTCACCGCATGTCCAACATCAAATTAACCAAATTGAAAGAGTACAAAATAAATTTTTAAAAATTATTTCATATAAATTCTCATCAAATCATAACTCTCTTACTTCATTTAACTATCCCTCTTCTAGACACTTAAGAACCGAACTAAATATCCAAAGTTTATCATCCCGTAGATTACAAAATGACTTGATATTCCTTCGCAAACTGTTTAATGGTCAGATTAATTGTTGTAAAATTCTCCATTAATCAATTTTAAAGTTGGGGGGTCAGATAGGCTAGGCGGTAGCATGACAGCGAGCTAACCAGGGGACCCGGGTTCGAATCCGACTCGAGGCATCCAGCTAAAATCTGACCCCGGGAGTAGAGACAAATTTTGAAAATAAATATATAGTATCGTAAAGTGGCTTATGGCTAAAAAGGCCGAAAAGCCCAAAAAAAAAAAAAAAAAAAAAAAAAAAAAAAAAAAAAAAAAAAATTTAAAGTACCACAGTATTACAGTCGCTTTGTCGAATCCTTTTTTATCCTCAAATGTAATACTAATTAGATCCTACTGGTTGAAATGTTATGAATCTCACTTCTCTTTACTAACTATCATTGGCGTAGTTAGGGAATTTTCCTAGGGGGGGGGCAGCCGCAGTGGCGGCCTCAGGGTTGAGCGAGGATTGGCGACCGCCCAACCCAAATTTTTGTTGAAAAACTGCAATTATTTGCAAAAAAAAATCTGAACTTGATTCCTATCTCATTCTGTAGGAAATCTTATTGACTTGAACGTATACTGAAACCACTTTTTTGATAAAACTCTTAGATTTATAAATATTCAGCATTTTCCATGACGCATGAGGATTCGGATCATCTCCTGCCAGGAAAATGTAGGATATCTATAAATCAAAGAGTTTTAACAAAAAAGTGGTCCAAGTAACGTTCAAGTCAACAAAATTTTCTAGAGAATGAGATAGAAATCAAGTTTCTAGGATGAGTGGTTTTTATTTTATGAAGGAAAAACTGAGATTTTTTGCAAAAAATTGCATTTTTTTCAAAATTTCAACCTCATTGCGACACGGGTTACCATTATGCAATTAATATGAAACTTTGTTTAGATTGTAGTAAATTTAATCTAGTTTAAAAATGTATAGAATCGTCTTTGTTGAAAACGTAATCCTTCATGGTCAAAATGGGAAAAAATCGAAAAAAGTGCGAGTTTTAGTGATATTCAAAAGTGATCCCGAGGGCTGTTTTTTGGATGCTCATTAAAAATCGAGCTACTTGACCAATTTTGCATTTCTTTATTTTAATCGACGCGAAAATTTGTCCTCTTTAATTTACTATATACGGTTATTTACTAAATATGAATTGTTTTCGAGTTATAAGCGAAAAACTGGAAAAAGTCCGAAAATTTAAAACACTTTAACACAATCGGCCTTTTTTGGGACCCCTTACACCCCCCCCCCCCCCCCCCCCCCGCTTACCTTATGATCCGCCACTGATCAAATGCTTAATTTTTAACCAATTTTTCTTTTAAATTACAAAAATAAGCTGACGTGTTCTGATGTGGCCATCCACTTGACTTTACCATACAACCTGACCCCTAAAATTATTTATAATCATGTAGGGGGGTTAGTTTTTGCATTTTTAGACTTCTGGGGTCCCACTGATTATGTATCCAAAATTTGGTTGCGTTTGCTCAAATGGCCTGGATTTTTAATTTTTTATCCCCCCCCCCCCTCCGCCCCCCTTAATTTTGTGTCGATATGCACCAAAATCTAATCAGCTCTTAATCTCAATGGACCAAAACTACGTGTGAAATTTGGTTTCGATATTCACACTAGTTTTTGAGCTAACTCGTTCACAAAAATTTGGTAACGCACAGACTAACTAACAACCAGACAACTAGACAGACAAACTAACAGACATTTTGACAAAACAATTATTATCTCGAAAAATATAATTTTTTTGATGTTCACTTATAAGAGCTTTTTTGTAGAGCGAAATGCCATGGTTTAGCTCAATTTTTTTAATCAAAATAGTTTCAGCCGTTTTTGAGATATTTCGAAAAAAAAGGAAAAAAATCACTTTTTTCATGCACGATTACAATACTTGACCATACCATGTATGGTAAAGTAAAAAGAGATAATCTTACTGCTTGAATGTTATGAACCTCGACTTCTCTTTACTAACTACCAATATACTCGTACTTTCTCCAACCCTTTGAATACTCCCGCTATCCTCGTGAGTTTTGATCCAGCTGATATTGATTGCGTCATTCCATGTGACCCACAGCTGATAGAAAAGTGTTATCTCAGGCCTGGTTAGTAAAAAATGATGTAATATGCAATTCACTGATTGTAAATTAAAATCTTTGCTAAAATATGTCTAATAACGTTATCTGTATTTTAAAAATTAAGATTACTATCTATTTACATGGATTTATTTTTTCTAGATATTATATAATTCGAGAGAATTCGAATGAAGAATGACGAGATGGTCTGATTTGGCAACGGCCACTCGCAATGGATTTTCTGACGGGTGCATTTGCCGCGGTGGGCGCCGGATTTTTCACCAACCCTCTTGAGGTGGTGAAAATTCGTATGCAATTGCAGGGCGAATTACTTGCGCGTGGCCAATACACGGTGCATTATAAAAATTTTCTTCATGCGTTTTATCAGCTCGCCAAACAGGAGGGGATTCTTTCCGTGCAGAAGGGTTTGGTACCCGCCCTTTGGTATCAAGTGTGTCTCAATGGGGTACGGTTGGGCGGCTACGCGTATATGGAAAATCGTGGTTTCATTGTGGATGACAAGGGTCGTTTCCATGTGGTCAATGGAGCTATCGTCGGCGCACTGGCCGGGTGTGCGGGCGCATATATCGGAAGTCCTTTCTATCTGGTCAAAATGCACCTTCAGGTAAGCATAAGTACTACATTTATTTGAAAAGTTTTCATTTTGCCGAGAGTAACAGAGTTGTTTATTGATAAAGAGAAACAAAGAGGTTGTCCTATGCTTAATGCAAATAAGCTGACGTGTGACTTTACCATACAACCTGGCCCCTCACTTATATTTAATATTTAATAAAATTATTTATAATCATGTAGTGGAGGGGGGGGTTAGTTTTTGCTTTTTAGACTTCTGGGATCCCACTGATTATGTATACAAAATTTGGTTGAGTTTGGTCAAATGGCCAAGATTTAAATTTTTTGACCATGCACCCCCCCCCCCCATTTTGGGCGGTTAGTTTTTGCATTTTTAGACATCTGGGGGTCCACTGATTATGTATACAAAATTTGGCTGCGTTTGCTCAAACGGCCTAGATTTTTAATTTTTACCCCCCCCCCCCCCCCCATTTTGGGCGGTTAGTTTTTGCATTTTGAGACTTCTGGGGGTCCAGTGATTATGTATACAAAATTTGGTTGAGTTTGCTCAAACGGCCTAGATTTTTAATTTTTAACCCCCATCCACCCCCTTAATTTTGGGTCGATATGCACCAAAATCTAATCAGCTCTTAATCTCAATGAACGGAAACTACGTGTGAAATTTGGTTTCGGTATTCACAGTAGTTTTTGAGCTAGCTCTTCCACAAAAATTTGGTAACGCACACACTAACAACCAGACAACCAGACAGTCTAACTAACTGACATTTTGATAAAACAATTATTATCTCGAAAAATATAAATTTTTCGATGTTCACTTATTAGGGCTTTTTGTAGTCCGAAATGTTATGGTTGCGCTCAATTTTTTTAATTATTTATTAAAAAGATATTTCAAAAAAAAGAAGTAAAAAAAACACTTTTTTGATGCACGATTACAATACCATACCCTGTATGGTAAAGTAATAAACATACACACATATAATAGGTGAAGTAAAAAGAAATCCATTATTTTTGCATGAAATTGAAGGTTTTATTTAACATACTTAGAATGATCTAATTTAGGTCAAATATGCGCCGTTTTGTTCGATAACTTGTTGCTATTTTGAAGGTAATTCCATTCTGCCTCTCTCATAGAAGCCCTTGTCCCTTTTGGCAAAAAACTGGGACAGTCGATTTGATTTCGAATTGATGCTTGCGATTCTTTGCTGAAGCGATGGCGATGTTGACTGGCGATGAAAAATGGGTCACATACGAGAACAACAGGCAACAAAGATTGTGGTCCAAGCGCGGTGAGCCGGCCCAAACGATCGCCAAGCCCGGATTAACGGCCAAGAATGTCAAACTGTGTGTTTGGTGGGATTGGAAGGGAATCATCCACTATGAGCTGCTCCCATCGGGCCAATCACTCAATTCGAACCTATACTGTCAACAACTGACCAGATTGAAGCAGGCGATCGACGAGAAGCGTGTTGTGTTCCATCAAGCCATCTTTAACGACGCTCGAGAAGCTCCGAGAGCTTGGATGGGAGTCTATCGCCACCGTATAGCCCGGACCTGGTACCAAGCGATTATCACCTTTTCAAGCATTTGCAAAATTTTCTTGATAGTACAAAACAGGCCTCAAGAGAGGATTGTGGAAATTGTCCCAGTTTTTTGCTAATAGGGACAGGGGCTTCTATGAGAGAGACATAATGGAATTGGCTTAAAAATGGTAACAAGTTATCGAACAAAACAGCGCATGTTTGACCTAAATCGGATCATTCTAAGTATGTTAAGTAAAACTTCGATTTCATGAAAAAATAATGGATTTCTTTTTACTGCACCTAATACCATAAATTAAAAATGTATATATATTATTTATTTGTTTGAGATTATAGTTTCGAAGCCTTGGTCTTCATCGTCAGTCTTTTTTAATTATAAATATTATTTTTCATGGGGTCAGTCTCATAGTACTTGCCATTAGTACTATTCCATTTACTAAGCACTTAGCAGACTAACTGGTTAGTAGTGGTTCACACGTGTCTACTATTAACCAATGTAATTAGTGTATCTTATTAAGGGAGAATGGTGTGGGTTCTTGGTGAACATGTTTTAAATAAAGTAAAGAAAATTTTTGTGTAATTAGTGTTAATGATAAATAATATTTAAAGAATAAACAAATGAATGTAAATTAAATAATTTGAAATTGTGAATGGTTGTTTTCTAGTCCCAGAGTAAGGCTTCGATCGCCGTGGGATACCAGCACGATGTCAGCGGGATGACCCAGGGCTTACTACGAGTGTATCGTGAGCATGGCATACGAGGACTCTGGCGCGGGTCGTCAAGTGGGGTTCCCCGCGCCGCAGTCGGCTCAGCCTCGCAAATTGTCGCCTTTTATCTCTGCAAAGAAACAATGGCGCCTTACGAAGTGAGTTTAGCAAAATATAGTTATCTTATATTAATGTATAGATGTATATGTATGAGCAGAAGGAGAGCAGTTTTAGCAACATTTATCCCCCCACGACAACCACTTACAGAAATGAAATGTAAATAGCCGATAATATTAAAGATATATTTATTTTATTGGTACTTTAACTGGTGTTAAAACATAAATACAAATTAGATAGCACAATGTAAAATTTCTACGAATGTACAAATAATTTCCGCCGTTTGACAAAGTTGGTCCCACCAGTAAGTTATGATTAAAATTGTCAGAATTAAAACTTAATTATCGTAAGGTTGTATATTTGTCAACAACATAACCTTGAAATCTTAGTGAATTTTAATCAGTATATTATATTTTTTGTGTGCGAAAATGTCGAGTTTTGAGCCAAATAAGCGTCTATTGCGTGAACTTTTGATTTACTTCTTCAATTTGAAAAAATCTGCAGTTGAGGCCATCGATTGCTTGTAGAAGCATATGGTGAGGATTCCTTAAGTAAGAGAAGTTGCCGTGAGTGGTTTCAAAAGTTTAAGAAGGGTGAATTGACATCGAAGACAAAGAACTTATCGGAAGGCCGAAAGTGTACAAAGACGCGGAATTGAAAGCATTATCAGACTTAGATTCGTGCCAAACGCTAGAAGAACTTGCACATACATTAGGAGTGACTCAACAAGCAATTTCACATCGGTTGAAATCATTGGGAATGATTCTAAAACAAGGAAATTGGGTTCCATATGAACTGACGTCGAGAAACATTGAAAGCCGATTTTCCACAAAACCGGTCAAAACCAATTTGGGAACACTCAATTGGGAAGTTTTATCCACCCGCTATATTAACCAGACATTGCTCCTTCTGATGTTCACTTGTTTCGATCGATGGCGCATGGCCTGAGTACCACTTCACATCATATGAAGATACCAAAAATTGGGTGGATTCGTGGATAGCCTTAAAAGATGAAACATTCTTCCGAAGAGGAATCCGTATCCTGCCTGAAAGATGGGAAAATGTAATGGCAAGCGATGGACAATACTTCAAAAAAAAACTTAAAGTTGCTTTCTTTCACAATAAATGCCCAATTTTTGATTAAAAACGGCAGAAACTTATTTGTACTCCTTATATACATACATATCGCTACGGTGACCAGATGTCCCGCTTTTGGCGATAGTTCCGATTTTTAACAATTGTTCCGCGTCCCGTGGCGTTCGTTATAAGCAAGTCCCGATTTTTGAAAGAATGCGAATTGATAAGGAAAAGGTTAAATTTTGGGAATCAGCAGCAATCACAACAGAGAACAATTAGTTAGAAATATTTCTTCATTTTGAAAAAAAACATGTTCCATACAATAATGAATTAAAAATTGTGGAATACGCGCTGTCCGTACCAGGAACAAATGCTGATACAGAACGCGTTTTTCTACCGTAAATAACACCATCATCTGAACATCTGATAAATCACAAAATTAAGTGTTGAGACTTTAAAAGCCAAATTATATAATTTAACAAGTTTTTGCGATAAATTTTATGACGTTGTAAACAACAAGAGATTTTCGTGGAATTTCAAAACAAAAAGACTAATCTGAGTCAAAAATAATAAAGCAACAGTTATACAAGTTATTTGGGGGTTATACAAGTTATTTGCCAGCGGCGCTTAATACCCTTGTTACGACACTGTAGATTATAGATTATTTATTCATACAAATACCTTGACAAATACATTTTGTATATACAAGCAACTCATTTTGATGAGGTTAATAGTATTTAATAAAATGCATTTAGTAAAATTTAACTTGTTACATTAAATTTTTTTGTTATTATTGGCTTACGGGGAGGCGCAAGTTAGACATTTGCCACAGGCGCTTCTTACCCGCGTTACGGCACTGTTGAATATCTAATAGAAAATTTAAAGTATTTTTTTCTGGTATAAATTAATATACTAATAATTATCCTCTTATTAAGCTAAAATTATTAATTAATATAATTTTTTATTTTTTTCAGTATTTTCGTGATCGTCCAGTATTGAGTACATTTATATCATCTCTTTCGGGAGGTTTATTTATTAGTATTATGATGACTCCATTGGATGTAGTTATGACTCGAGTTTACAATCAAGGTAGATGAAAATCTTCTTTAAGATTATAGAAGTAATGTATTAATAAAAGATAGAAATTATTCGTTTTACTTAATTAAAAAGAATGAAAAAATATATTTTCTAAAATATGTATTTTTCGAAAAAAATAGGTTTTGTTTAGGTTTTCTAAGTGAGATTTGATGTGAAGAAATAAATGAATAGGCAGCTTAAATTAAAATTAGAGAATAAAGAAAAAAAATATTATATACAAAACCCAGACAGACTGGAATATTGCAAACTTTGCACAATATTGCAACAAAATTGCAGTGGCAATATTGCATTGGCAACATTGAAGTGGCAATATTGCTGCAATGTTCCTGCAAGGTTTAACATTGCAATGTAATATTGCTGCAATATTCCCTTCTGTCTGGGAAGAATCAGATGGGGTGAGTGATCAATTGGCAGGTGTTTGAATATTTTTCACAAAATTTGGGATCCCAATTGAGGGGCGGGGGGATTTTTGTTTAGTAATTTAGGAATTTTAAAAAAAATTTATACATATATTTATTTATTTACATCTAATAGAAGATTGATATGATTATGACTTGAATTAATCACAGCTACATTTTTAAAAATTTAATTTATTTTCTAATTTTACAATAAATTATCCAGTCTGAAAAAAATATCAGATCAATAATCTCATCTTAATTAAATCATCAATCTTCACTTCATCAGACCTATATTACATAATACATGAGGCTGTTCAGTCAATGGATCTATTTTTTTTTTTTTATAATGAATTTATTCAAGTTGAACCAAAAAGTTACAACCTATGTAGTCTGGGGGGTGGACTCTTCTTGCATCGTGAAAAGAAGAAATTTCAGAGATTGATTTGAAAGTATCTGTTGATGCAGGTCTTGAATGACAGAATGTTATATCTCGTTGGACGGAGGAAGCGAGTTCCAATCTCAAGTAGTCATAGGGATAAACGAATTGGCCAATGCGTTAGTTAGTACCTAATTTAATGACGAAGGGGTGTTGAATGTTTGAAAATCGTGTTTTTCTCGCATATGAGGCTTTAGGAAGGATAATTGATTTTAATTCGCCAGAACAAACGTTATAATCGAGGCCATCAGTTAATCGATTTCCTATTAGTCTGATCTGATAGCTCTACTCTGAATTTCATTCAAGGTTGATGATAATTAGATTAATTTTATAATTAATAGAGATTGTGGTGTTGGTGCAAGGTGAAACATGTTTAATAAAGATAAAAGTAAATAAGTATTTCATAAAATATTTATTTACTTTTATCTTTAGATTAATTTTGTTGAAATTTTTTTATTTCCTTGGCTGCCTATTAATTTATATCATGTTATTTATTTTCCTTTTGTTAGTTATAATTATTTTATTTTATTTTCGACCTATAAATACAATTTTTTTTCAGGAGTTGACGTACAAGGACGTGGATTGCAGTATACAAGTTTACTTGATTGTTTTGGTAAAATCTGGAAAACCGAAGGCTTCCGTGGGTTTTATAAAGGATTCTGGGCAAATTATGCTCGACTTGGACCCCATACAGTCTTGTGTTTTGTATTTTGGGATATGTTACGAAGACTAGAAGCTGATATATTCGACCTGCCACCACCAAAACTTTGATTTTTATTTATTCTAGTCAATCACAATTATATTTATTTTTTTTTTACTTTCACATTTACGAGGATAAGTCAAAAATTACTTACAATTTTCTTTCTACAACTTTATTAAACTAAGATAGGTGTACAACAGATACATTATTTTTCGATATAGTCTCCACCTTTAGCAATGCACTTGGTCCAGCGAGCCACAAGCTTCCGGATGCCTTCCTGGTAGAAGGTTTTCGGTTGTTCATGAAGCCATTTTTGCACCGCATCCCTACTCCATACTCTGGCGTTTCGATTCGGGCTCATAGTGATGAACCCACGTTTCATCAACGGTCACTATTCTGCTTAAAAATGAGTTGCCTTCCGCGTTGAAGCGATCCAATAAACGTTGGCAGATGTCCAAACGTTTGATTTTGTTTGCTGCGGTAAGCATTCGTGGTACCCATCGCGCACACACTTTACTGAATTTGAGTTCGTCGTGGATAATGTGATAGGCAGAACCGTGACTAATGTTTAAAGAAGATGCTACCTTATCTATGGTAACTCGCCTATCTGCTGTAATCATCTCTTGAGCTTGCTGAATGTTGTCGTCACTGGTCGAAGTTGACGGTCGCCCAGCTCCCTCTTTTTGTGTTACGCTCGTTCGGCCACTTTTAAACATTTCGATCCATAAAAAAACGCTTTTACGAGATAAATCACTTTCCCCGTATAGTGACAAAATGCTGGTGAATTTCAGCACCTTTCACACCAGTGGTTCTCAACCTCTGTACCGCGGCACACTAGTGTCCCATCAAACCTTTGACAATGTGACGCTAAAAATTAAGAATGCATTATTTTTACTAAAGATATACTTATAATTTATTTGAATATAAATATTTCTGTACCTTTGTCCCTGTTTATGAGTAGTTTATTTCTTCTACAATAAATTGGCAATATCCTCTTTATAAAACTACATTTATTATGTATGTCAGTTTTCATTCTAGTCTAGTCTAAGTCACAATGTACTTTTCGTATTTAATGCAGTATTTTTTCTTTATTTCAATTGAAGGTATGTAGATAGGTACATATTCGTGTGATTATAATATATCTTATATATTAATATTATTATTATATTAATATATCTTTAGTATTAAGTTTATGTAGACTACAATTTTATTAGATCCTTGGTGTCCCGCCAAATTTTTAAATTAATAAAAGTGTTCCGAGAGGAAAAAATGGTTGAGAATCACTGTTTCACACCCTCTGACCACTCCTTGTTGCTCCTCTTTTGTGCAATATGATAGCGGAGCTGACATGCTTATGCTGTTGTAGCTAGACGATAACAGACGCGATCGTGATTAAATTCCGCACACGTGACCACAGACGCGCCAACTCGACGCATGCTTATGCGGCCGCCTCCTAACTTAGTTTTAAATTTGTAGAACGAAAAGTGTAGGTAATTTTTTACTTATCTTCATATATTCATAGAATATAATGTGGAAGTATTGCGATGCCCTGTCTGGTTAGAAATTACGATTTGTGAATAAATTGTCTAATAAGTAAAAAGGATTGGCAAACATTTTAAGTTACAAAACAGTTTTGATTACCATAAATAGTTTTAAAAAAAATTTCTATCCACAATCAATTTCATTAAAATGTTATATGCTCCCAAAATCTCAATAGGAGAATATCGCCAAACAACATCCTTTATATTAAGAAATTCTATAATGCATAAAATATGATCTCATTTAAAAAATAAGCTAAAATAAAAAATATATATTTATCGGGAGTAATGTACAATATTTTTAAATAAAATACCTCATTTTGTAAAAAATATTTATTAACAGTAAATTTAATTATTTTATTTTTTTGCGAGTCCATTTCGCAGTGCAGCAACGCTTCAATGCCATATTAATAATAGTTGTTATTATATTATTATATAAAAAATTTAAATTAAATATTTATGTACAATTAATAGATTAATACTTGTCATTTACTATATTAAATAAATAATTTTATTTATTTCTGAAATTTCAATATACTTTTCTTTCTTTACCTCCCAATTTACTTGCCGAGAGTGTTTTTTATTTTTAAGAATAATTCAAAGAGGATGTCCTCTGCTTGATGCAAATATATATATACGTAAATAGGTGTATGTTTATTTGCATGTAACATAAAACATCATCTTTGATTTACCCTTAAAAAAATTTTATATTAGAAGTTACAAGTGAGATATACAAACGGACCTGCGGGAAAAAGTTAGGGCTTTGCCAGGAAAACCACATAGAGAAGAAAAAAAGCAAAAGTAATCTACATTTTAAATAAAGAATCAGTATACTAGGAATAATGTTTTTTAATTTATTAAAAAAATTAAATCTATATTATTTAAACTTTTATATGTATTGGAAAAATGTATTTGATTTTTTTTTACACATAGGTACATTAGATTTTATTTTCTTATTAATAAAGTGAAAATATTTAATCGAAAAAATTTACACTATATAAAAATAAATAAAAGAAGATAACAATATCTATAATGAGAAATAAACTTATAATTTACTATATCTTAATAAAAAGAAACATACATATACAGTTTATTTTAAATAATTTAATATATATTAGAGAAGAAATAAAATTGAATTTCGATAGTAATAATCTAACATATTCAGGAAAAATATTTATTATTAAATTAGGAAACGAAGAAAAGATTTTTATATTATAGACAAAAGGATCAGCCGGGATTCGAACCCGGGATCTTCGCATGTGCGCTGCGATGCCTTTTCAAGAGCCTTAGCTCTTATCCTCTCACCCACTGATCCCCGATACCTAATGTCTATATGAATTTGGAATTTCATCCTTATTTAATCTTTTAATCTCTTCCCGTTCATTTTTATTTTCGACCTTTGAGTTCGCGATCGAGTGGGAGGCGTTTGGAAATAGTTTAATTAGTCAAGCCAACTACAGAGCTGCGAAAAATGAACGAGGAAGAGATTAAAAGATTAAATAAAAATGACATTTCAAATTCATATAGACATTAGGTATCGGCTTGGGTTCGGGGATCAGTGGCCGAGAGGATAAGAGCTAAGGCTCTCATAAAGGCATCTCAGCGCACATGCGAAGATCCCGGGTTCGAATCCCGGCTGATTCCTTTGTCTATAATATAAAAATCTTTTCTTCGTTCCCTAATTTAATTCAATTTATAATTGTCTTTCGACGCGGCCTCATTGTGGTTGCGCCCTGGAGTGAAGAAAATTATTTTCGACCTTTGGGTTCGCGATCGAGTGGGAGGCGTTTGGATATAATATTTATTATTTTAGTTATTTTCTTACTCCTTCTATAAACCTAAATGACTGATTCATTAAAATAGATTAATAATTTGAAGATAAATCTTACATTTTGTGTAGAGTGTTTATTATTCCTTCGAATGAATATTATTTGTAGATAAATATATTCCATTGATTTGCAAGTTTTTGTCAAACATAAAAATTATGAAAAAAAAAAAATAAGAAAAAGAAAAATAGGAATTTACATGTATGTGAATTGATAAAACTAAAGTTAGAAGATGAGTATTATAGAAAAATATCTTAATGAGATAAATATCAGAGAAGATTACTGTTTTTTAAAACAATTGGATATATTAATATATTAATAAGTTAAAGTGGATAAAATAAAAAGTGAATTTCAAGAAAATATCCACCAAATATATGAAAATGGAGAAAGTTTAACAAGAATAATTAGTCAATTTAAATTAAGAAAAAGCAAAATCTAAATCGGAGGTGTTAATTTAAGAATCATTTTTAGAGAAACTTTTAAATGAAGAGAGTTATTTAATGCCGAAGAGGGGATTCACTAGATTTTTCGGATTAAGCTACAGGTGGATTTAGTTAAGCCCGAAAGTTATATCTCATCCTTTTTATATTTTGACAAATATATAATTTATATTATATATAAACTACTTGTAATCTTATAAAAATGCTTTAATATATATTTTATTAATGCAAGTCCGGAAAGAATTGCCATAAGACCTCATTAAATCGAGGTTGTGTGTAATTCGAACACGTCTTAAGATACGTAAAAATGAGGCTCTATTTTAAAACAAAACACTGTGGGCAATTTTTTTTAATATTTCAATTTGTGTTTCTTTTCAATATTGTATAATGTTAGCCCATATCTATGACAAGTATGTATTCTGTTTAATTTTTTTTTTCTACTCATTATTTACACATTCCTTTGTTGGGATTCCATTCCAAAGAATAAAATAAAAATATTGAATGTTTATCTGAGGGGTAACAAATGTTCAACACCTGCATGTTACAAAAGAAACCTCTCAAATAAACATTCAATTAATTAATTAACAACGGAAATCATCAGATGTCATCTTACTTAATCATAAAAAAAAGTATTTTTTTTTAAATTCTCACTATAAAAAAGATCAATTTATACACATTTAAATGAACTATAAAAAAATAAAATTTAAATTAGATATTTCAATAAAAAATATTTTATTCTGGAGTATTGTTTGCTTTAAGTGATTGAATTTTGTTGTGTGTTAAAGATAAAATTTGTATAATATTATTTTGTATGTGCTCCAATTGTTCCAAAGTAAAATTCTCTGATTTTTTAAGATATTCTTCAGGATTGAGTGATGTAAGAAAAAAATTGTTTTCTGGCTTTGGTTCAGCCTCAATTTCAACCTCCATTGGTTCGGATTTGCTATCATTCAAAGATAGATCGGCCTCAATTAATTCAGTTGTTGAGCTCTCATTGTAAGAAGAATTTATTTCATTTTCTTCGATTGCTGAGTCTTGATTCAAAGATGTAACGTTATCAATTGATATGGTTGATGTATCATTGGTAAAAACATTTACTTTATTCTCTTCAGAAGTAGACGGGATTGGAGACTCAATTCTCACATCCGGACTTCGACCACCTTGATGATCCAAAATTTGTTGTACTAATGAATGGTTATTAAAATCATTTATAATATCATCCTTAGGATAAGCTAATATTAATGCATCCATAATCGTTTTGTGAGTAAACTTTTTCATAAGTGATCGTAGTATAGGAACAATAAATCTGAAAAAGAATACAAGTCGATTAGCAAAAAAATTATATGTCAAAATTAAGATATAAATTAGATTAACATTATGAAGAATTAAACAGTCAAAGTTCCTTATTCACGAGTTAACTAGAATACCGCGTAAGGTTTTTTTTTTAATTTTTTCACAACTGCGAATCATAGAGTAATAATATAGAGTCGAAGGCTCCATAAGGAGCCAATGTAGTTTAGCGTATACGAGTTACAGAGCTCTCTGGCGAGACAAGGGCAAAACCATTGGTCAAAAAAATGGCGGAAACCGCTCTCTTTTGGGCAAATTTTGGTGACATTATCAAGAGTAAAAAATACGGTTATATATATATATAACATAAAGGGTATGAATCTTTTATCTGTAACAAAGGTTTTGAATGTTCTATGATCTTTGAATAGCTCTTAAGAACTAAGAGTTTGCTAAGTGCAGTCGCTAGAGAGCACTTTTTCTATATACGGTAGCCTTCCATTCTATATTACTATATGCTGCGAATCCGTATTTGCCACCTAATTTGAATACTATTTAAATATAATTATTCTATTAAGAAATGAATTTGTTTTAGTCAGGAACGAATCTAAGATTTTAGTAGAGATATTTTTACATTGCATTTCAGAGGGCTTGAAAAAAAGATACTCATAAAGATGCTTAAATCTTGAAGCTAATTATAATTATTTTATATATTATAAATTGTAATTATATTACAGAGAGAAATTTGGTACTCATTCGTCACTGTGTTATGTTGCCGGCAATTAATTTGGCAAATGAAATAGGAATAGCAAATTATTTATTAAAAATATTGATTCCTCAATGAAAAGATGAGAGTAAAAAGAAATACAATAGTGGAATAAATTTTTTTGAAATGTCTCGGAACAAGAGAACCTAATTTCTTAATTTGATAAGATTCTCTAGCCGAACATAGCAGAGGTCTCAATTTTCTAGAGGAAATCAATGAGGGCGACTTCTGCTTGATAGAAATAAACATACATCTATATACACTGAAGTGCAAAAAACCGAGCCACCAATAAAAACTTTATTAAATGGTAAATCATTTTTAATTTTTTTACAAGGAAACAGGTACATTATTGAAATTATTGCTTATTGACAGTGTACTTGCCACTTGTCGTTGACTTAGCCCTTGATTAATTAGGCACACAATTGAAACTGCTTGAACTTGAGAAATATCCATTTTGTATATTTTATCTTTCTATCAATAATGCTTAATTCAAAATGATTCTTTTTATTGATATTTCAAATGGAATTTGATCTTTTATTAAAACTTTATTTAAATGTAAGTGATATTGAGAAAGTAGGATAATTTGTAATTGTATCTTTTAATTTAACTTTACTTATTTTTTTTTATAAAATTCAAAAATTATCAAAAATGTTTATTGAATATGTTAGTTTAAGAGTTAATGGAACAAATTATATGAATATTTGTAAAAATTTTTAAAATATTTTGCCATTTAATCAAGTTTTTATTGGTAGCTCGATTTTTTTGCACCGTAGTGTATAATATATATATTTATTTATTTAAAATAAACAGCCTCATGGATTGATTTTTGTTTATTTTAAAATTTATGTCTAATCAACTTGTAGCAATATCGCTGAGAAAAAACCAGTTGCCTGTCAGGCAGAATGAAAGTACTATACCAGGATTCCTATCAAAGATTTCAAAGTCCTTCAAAACAAGAAAATGTTTTTAAATATACCCATTGTAGACTAGGCTTCCCATCTCCTCATCTTAACCCTCCCAGATCCTCTTTGGAGTCCAATCAACTTCTTTTCTTATACAACGCCCAAATTCGCCCCTGTCTCGAATATTGCTCGCATTTTTGGAGAGGAGTTCAAGACTGCTGTTGATCTTCGAAAAAATCTTTTGTATTTCTCCAGAGTGACAACGTATGCATACCAAATTTTTTAATAAAAAATTGTTAATAATGAGGTTAATTTCGAATAAAAATCTTTGTTTTGATAATATTAATAAAAAGAATATAGAGATAATTTTTTTCTTATTATAAAAACATTTATTTAACACAAAAACGATTTCAACAAATAGAGTTACTAGTGCTTTTGTCATATTCTGTTGGCTGCAAACTACTTTTTATTTTTACATTTATGAATAACTAATTAACTAGACTGTCAAATCTATTGAGAAATATATCATTCAATTCATAAAAGTTAAATTATTGATCTGTATAAATTTGTTGAAAATGGTATAATTTGTATAGAAGTTATAGCCCTTTAAAAGCTCGGTCAATTTACTTCCATGTTAAAAGAACAATTTTCAATAATTTATTTCTCGGTAATGAGACAGACGATCAACTTCAAATTTCGGTAATAAATATTGATTGCATCATGGTAAAAATTTGAGAAGTTTCTTATAAAAAAAATAATTTTTAAGAAAAAATAAAACCGACTTCAAAAATTAAATGCAACAAATAAAATACACTAAAAGGTATAAAATAATTATTATCTTATTTAGTTACAACTAAACTACGAAATATTAACATAAAATTACTTTTTGAAGTCGGTGCCAAACAAACTATACCTATAAGCGAGCGTAGCCACCAAACGTACTAAGTAAGATCCGTCGAGTGCGATTCATAAAAGGTATATGTTTGGCACCGACATCAAAAAGTAATTTCATGTTAATATTTCGTAGTTTACTTGTAACTAAATAAGATAATAATTATTTTATACCTTTTAGTGTATTTTATTTGTTGCATTTAATTTTTTGAAGTCGGTTTTATTTTTTTCTTAAAAATTATTTTTATTTTTCTCTTTTTAGTGATGTTATTAATAGTGATCATATCATCAGAACTTGAGCAAATTAATATGGCACCATCCCTAAGATAGGCCCTTTCCAATAAAAAAAGAATCATCGAAATCGGTTCATAAACAAAGAAGTTAGGCCTGAACAAACCTAACAAAAAAGGTCTAATACATATGAAAAAAATGGGACCAATCGGAAGGTAGACTGGACCCAATGCAAAAAAATTTTTCAAAATCGGTTCACAATTGGCGGAGATATGAGGTAACATAGGCACAAAAAAAAAAATCAGTCGAATAGAGAACCTCCTCTTTTTTGAAGTCGGTTAATGATATACAGTCCCGACTCTGACGAGATAAAATCAATAATCCCTCCAAATGCTTCATTTGCGTGAAATACGCGATTTTCTAAGATTCAACACCCCTACGCGGTTAAATTGGATACTAATCGAACAAACGCATTCGCCAATTCATTTATCCCTATGACATCTAGGGACTGGAACTCTCTTCCTCCGACCGTCTTCCCAGCAACTTATAACCTTCAATCTTTCAAGACACGCATCCACAGATACCTTCGACTCCTACCCAATCCCTAAATCTCTTCTTATTTTCACAATACAAGGGTCCACGGCGGACTACAGAGGTTGTACCATTTTGGTGCAACTTCTTCTTGTATCATTATATAAAAAACAATGAGAGCTTCGTTTCGGTCATCGCAAGACTCCTAACGACAAAGGGATCTACAAACTGTTAATTTAATAACGAAAATATTGTGCAATCATATTGAGTAGTATTTATATTTGATGGTTAATTTGAAATTTAGACTTTATTTTTTAAAAAATAATTTTTTTAATTTTCTTACTCATCGCCCTATAAATTCGAACATTTTGTTGGACGTTCTATCTTCCGAGAATAAGGTGACTTTGATTGTGAATAAAATAATATTTACTTTATATGATCATTTTCTGTTCTCCGATGATGACACATGAAAGGAATTAAAACTTCCGATGCAGTGAGAAAGTTGGGTAGACTTTTAATTAAAGTATACGGTGTAACGTAATCATATGCAACTTCAGGAAATTCTGCCATTAGAGATGCCAGCACTTGAAGACGGTTTTGTTTTGTGAGATGTTGTATTCGTTTCAAGATCAATTCCACTGTAAGGAAAAAATAATTAAAATAATTTATATATCTAAGTGATCAAATTCAAAAATGAAATAAAAAATACTTACATTCCCTAATTCTAAACCTTGGCATGCTATCAAAACACTGAAACATAGATAAAGTGAAGTTCACATGTTATTAGGAATTTTTGTTTTTTTCAAAAACTTGCTTAAATCATTAAATTTAACAGATTGAAATAAATAAATAAATAGTTTAATCATTTTAATTTAATATTTTTGTTAATAAGATGAAGAAAGTTAACTTAATTTGTATAAAAAATATTATGGCTTCTAAAATAATATTTTGAAAATTTTGTTAGTCATAAGGATCGTTGGGACTCGAGCCCGGAATGTTTTGGGGATTCTGCGTGATGCCTTTAAAGAGTGAGACTCTTATCCATTAAGCTACTGATACATCTGCTCAAATTAATATCTCAAGTCTATTTGAAGATGGAATTCTATTTATAACTCTTTATTTATTTTGGCAGCTATATAGTGGCCTATTATTAAACTATATTCAAACACCTCAAATATCCACGTCATCTAGAGTTAGAATATTTTTTTTATTTGCCCTAGAGCAGTGTTTTTCAACCTTTTTGACGCAACCCCCTTAGTATGAAAAAAATTTCGCGGGGGGAGGGGGGGGGGGTGTCTGAGATAAACATCAAAGCATATAGGTTTTTAACTTCAAATTCGAACTTTTCCATATCAAATTTTAACTCTAAGCAAACGTTTTCAGGTAAAAAACTAAAATTTGATATAAAAAAAAGATATTTGTGTACCAATTTTCAGCTCATTAACTAAAACCTTTCAAGATTGGCATTTTGTACTTCCAGAAAACGTTTTCAGGTAAAAAGCTAAAATTTGGAGCATTCTAGGATATTTATTATATTTGCCCACCAATTTTCAGCTCATCACCTAAAACCTTTCAAGATTACCATTTTCTAATCTCAAGAAACATTTTCAGGTAAAAAATTAAAATTGGGAGCATTCTAAGATATTTGCGTACCAGTTTTCAGCTCATCAACTAAAACCTTTCAAGATTAGCATTTTGTACTCTCAGGAAACGTTTTCAGTTTAAAAAGCTATAATTTAATATGTAAAATATGAATGCTTTTATAGAAATTCTGAATTTATTTTTTCTTTTATACTGAGGCTTAGCGACCCCCTTATAGAGGCTTCGCGGCCCCCAGGTTGAAAAACACTGCCCTAGAGCGTAATCACGAGCCCTCGTCTAAAGTGAATTATAAATTAAATTAGATTAATATTATTAATAAATGAATTTAATCAATATTTACCTTAAGTGTATGAAGAGCCAAAAGAACTCTAGGTTGAGGGAGGGGCAAATTTTTCACTTGAGATACTGTCAATCTTGCTAAATCGCCTATAGTCTTTAAAGATTTTATTTTAAAATCAATGCTCAATCTTGCAATTTTTTCAGAATTCTGTGGGCCAACAGGGATAAATAATCGAGGAATGAGAGTTTCAATTGGCTCAGTTGAGTCTTTGAGTTTTTCATAAAGAATGTGATCGGAGGATAAATTAAACCATGCGATAGAACTATTCTTAGATTCTAGAGGAATGGTATCCAGAACCTGAGTTACTTCTGTCGGTGATTGAATTTCTTGTTTTGACAATTGAGTTTCTTGGGGTGATGATTGAGTTTCTTGGGGTGATGATCGAGTTTCTTGGGGTGATGATCGAGCTTCTTGTGGTGATGATTTAGTTTCTTGGGGTGATGATCGAGTTTCTTGGGGTGATGAAGGAATTTCTTGTGATGATGACTTTAAGGGTAATTTTTTAGGGGAAGAGCAAACATGAAGAATTTCTATTTCATCGTCACTTATCTCTATTTCATCATCACTTATTTGTATTTCACATGAGATTGTTGAACTTAAAGAATTATCATTCGAAGTTTCTGGGAAATTTTCCTTCAAAGTCGCATTCGAAGTTTTTGGGAGATTTTGCTTGAAAGAATTATCATTTACAGTTTCTGAAATATTTTCCTTTGGAGTCTCTGATAGAGTTTTCTTCAATGAATTCTTATTTGAAGTCTCTGAGAGATTTTCCATTAAGCAATTTTCAGTTGAAGTGACTGCGAAATTTTTCTTTAAAGAATTCTCAATCGGAACATTTTCTTTTAAAGAATTGTCAGTTGAACTGACTGGTAGAATTTCCTTTAAAGAATTTTCATTTAAATTTTCTAGATTTTCATTTGGACAAGTCTCTTTCGAAGTTTCTGGAAGATTTTCCTTATCGTCAGGAATTTCATTTTGTTCTGAAAGAGTTCTTGGGCAAATACTCTTTCTAAATTTATTCAATTTATCTTGAATATTTTTTTTTAATTCCGGTTGACTTTCCGATAATCCATTTTCATTCTCCATTTTGATATTTTTTTCATTATGAATGGGCCCAGTCATTTCAGGTGTAGTCTCGTTTGTTTGATTATCTTCAGAATGTTTTTTTTTCTTGATTAATTTTCGTTTTTGGGATACTACTGGTGTTTTATTGCTATCATTACTATCAGAATTAGATTCAGTATTTTTTATTTTATTTTCTTCTTTTTTAATAGATATCTTAATTTTTAAATTTGGTGTTGATGTGAAATATGGGCTGTTATTTGTATCTAAAGTTTTATTGAAATAATCTTTTATGGAACGTCTTCTTCGTTTAATACGAGGCGTTATTTGTTCAGGATTTGGGTTATTTTCAACTATAGGACCTCTTTTACGTTTTTTTGTTTTTATTTTTTGGGATGGATGTTCATTTGAAATCGTATTAGACACACTTGGTTCTGAGGATTCTTCTTTAATAGTCTGACTTTTTATTTTACTTTTAATTGATTCATCTTCTGAACTATTTTCAACTATATGCCTGCGTTTATGTCTTTTTGTTTTAATATCTTCAGATGGATGTTCGTTTGTAATTGTATTAGAAACACTTGGTTCTTGCGAATCCTTGTTATTTATTTGATTTTTTGTTTTGTTTTCAACTGATTCAGTTGTAGGTTCTTTGTCATTTTCTTGTGAACTTGAAGATGAAAGTTGAATTGAATTTTTCTCAGATTCCGTAATATTGTCACTTTCTTGATTTTCAATTTTTTGACTGATTTCTCCACTTATTGTTTTGTCTTCAGCGTTTTCTAAAGTATTTTCTCTTTCATTTTTCTCTTTTTGTGCATTTAAAATTAAAGTTGAAATTTCTTTTACATCTGTATTTTTAATAATAATTTTAGTAGATTTCTTCAGTTTTTTCTTTAAAATTTTTGATTGTTTTTGAATGTTGGATGATCGGGTTGTTCGTTGACTTGACATTCGAGTTTGTCGAGGTGAATCTATTGTTTTAATCTTAGTAGCTTTCTCAGCTTCAAATAATAAAATATCAAGTTTGCTTGTCGTTTTATACTTTTTTGTTAGTTCAGGCATTTCGTCTTCCTGTTCTTTTTTTAGCTTATTTTCAGTTAGCTGATGATAAGAATCTATATCATTTTTATCATCCAATGCATCCACATGATATGTTTCTTCTTTCAAAGTTAATTCTTCGTTTATTTCTAATATTTCTTTATTATTAAGGAAATCATTGTCTCTTTGCTGATCAAGATTCTCTTCAGGTTCTTCACAATTCTCTTCAGATTGTTCTGATATCTCTTTAGGTTGTTCACAATTCTCGTCGGGTTGTTCATAAATCACTTCAGCCTGTTCATAAATCTCTTCAAGTTCATAATTTTCTTCGTGATGTTTATTTAATTCTTCATTATTTGATTCATCATTTTCTAACACTTGATTTGTTTCAAGAATTTCAAACTTTTCTTCAGGTTCAGTAGGAGGTTCTTCTAGTTGATTGTCTTCTTGATTAACAGAATGAATATTGTCAGAGTTATTTTCTACAGTTTTATTATTATAATTTGAATTTTCATTCTCTTTTGTATTATCATGACTTTTTATTTCAATGTTGCTTTCAGAATTCTTTTCTTCACTATCTGAATCTTTATATTTACCCTTCACGTCTTCTAATACATCCTGAAAAAGATAATTGAAATTAATTGATTAATTCATTAATAAACTAAAACTTTTATATAGAAATAATTTTTACTTCAAATGTAAAATTAAAAGACCTGTTAAATGTATATGTGTAATATTTTAGATAAGATTAGTGCTGACGCGAAAAATTGTTTTTAGCATTATATGCAAGAATTCGTGGCTTTACAATCTTTATTAGAAGAAAAAATTTCTATCATAATTTTAAATATTCAGCATTTTTTAAATCAAAGAAAGCATTTTTATAAAAACATTAGAAATATGTAATCAGCAAAAATCGTTCTCTTTATTTAGATATTATTAATAATTTAGAATGAAATAACTGTTAAATTTTTATCCCTAAATTAATTAAAATGGCAATTTTAAAAAAACTAGCTATTAAATATAGAATTCATGACGATCTCTATATACATTAGATATAAATGAAATGTTTATATAAAAATTATTAGTCACAGGTCAATGGTGCGTTAGATTTCAAGGACGTGATTTGTTTGTACGTGTTGTCAGTATAGTATCCTATATAGCAGTGTTTCTCAACCTTTTGTAGAGAGAGGAACCCTAGAAAGCTTATATTTATTTCTGGGGAACCTCCTAGCACTAAAATATGAGATATCAAATTTTTCGTCAAAATATAAACATCATGCTACTTTTATAGCTTTCAAATATAACATGATGACGGTGTTGCCACATTTTAAAAATTTGCTAGATTTTGGGGAAATGGGGTACAAAAAACGTGCATTTTAAATTACAATACCTAATATTTTTATTTTTATGAATAATTATATAATTACATTTTTTGGTTAATGTCATTGGGATACCCATATCGTCGCTTTAGAGTGTAAACCTGCTAAATCCATTTTTTATCATATATCATATATGACAAATCAATACCGTTCGAAAGAAAAAGAGATTAAAACTGCTACTTAAAATTACGATCGCAAGTAGTAGAAAAACAATGTGAAAAATAGTTTCTTTCCATAACAACATTACATTTTGTTTTTCTCTGCCCTGTAAAATTTCCTTTTGGTGAGTTAGCAGGTTTACACTCTAAGGCGACGATATGCCCCTTTCGGTTTTTTTTTTTTTACATATTCCATGTATACTCCTAAATAATATTCTCATCTATTTGAAAAGCAATATTATTTCAAACGTCATTAATAACAAAATAATAATAAAACAATTTAAATGATGTTTTCATTTTGTTACTAATGTAACGTAATCGTTGTATTATAAGAAAGTTAAGGAACTTTAGAATAACAAAAATGGTATCACTGATACAATATCAGTGATGTTCACCGCATTCTTAATTAAGTATCAATGGTTTTTTATTTGACTATAAGGTAATACTTAGACTCTAAATTTAGTATTTTTTTCTTTAAATGAAAATTTTTTGAGGGGTGATACTACTAACTACTATTTTTGTTTTTCAATTTTTTTTTTTATTGACCTATAGGCACGGGGAACCCCAAACCTCCCTTTGTGGAACCCAGGTTGAGAATCACTGCGATATAGTATGATACGATTTTGTGGATTTTGGTGCCCATTTGTGGGGTTTTTTGGAGGAGATATTATTTTGAACCTGCCCTTGTAGGCGCTCTCATCGTGCATTTTCTCATGTTTTAGGTGTTTCTGTAGTTAATTTTTCGGATAAAGTTCGAAAAAGTATTTTATTGACTATATTGAGTTGAAACTATGTGTAAATGTTTTTCATATAGGACGAGAAAAACCCTAAAAGCATCTTTGCCTAATTAATCATAACTTTTTTTGAATTTTAAAAATTGTTTTTTACATTTTATAATAAACTAGCTCCAAGGGCCCTCTTGCTACCCAGAGAGAGGGAGAGCCCCTGGACTCCCACCCAGCACCCCCACACCCGCACAAAGCACCCGAACCCCAGACCATCACCCCGAAACTGCACCCAAACCTTGCACCACCCCTAGCTATGCCCTCTTGACCCCCCCCCCCTAGTGCACCCCCGCACCCAGTTTTTGCATTTCAAGCCTTCTAGAGGCCCACAGATTATGTGTACAAAATTTGGTTGAGTTTGCTCCAATATCAAGAATTTACATTTTTTGACCCCCCCCCTTTTTTTGGTGGGGTTTTTTTTTTTTTGGGGGGGGGGGATTTTTTTAAACAAAAGTTGTCGGAAATTACATCCCCTACAACTTTACTCATAAGAAAATTTGTTGTAGAGTTAATAGTTTAGGAGTTATTTAATAATTTATATTCGTGCGCCCCCCCCCCCCCCCAACCCACTTTTTGGGTCAAAATATCCAATCGATATATTGCAATAAAGGTAACTTAGAAGACATCTGATGCAAATATAAAATTTCATAATAATCCCTTCAGCCCTTTTTACGTGAATCGTGAGAACTTTTCGAGGAACCCACGGAAACGTGCATACAGACAGACATACAGGAATTTTGTTGAGGGTGTTTTCGTTCATAACTTTGCTTAAAACGCGTGCAAACAAAATCTGGCGTAATTTGGACCAATGAATAGACAAAACCTTAATTTTATATATATAGATAAAAACATAAATAATTATTTATTTTACCTGGAATCTTTCTATAGAATCATTGTGATCAGAATAAGTGAACACAAGAAGATTAGAAACTTCACTTTTAAGAAATCGAACGCCTTTCGATGGAGTTTTTGTTTTGTTTAGTCGTAATGCAGAGCGTTGTGGAATCGAATCGGGATGCGGAGACGGTGGAGGATTCCAATCGACATAATCCATTTTAACATCCGATTCTTTATCCGTAACAATTAGTTTTTTAATTTGAGGAGAAATGTTTTTAATAATGTTACCACTTTTCGGGATAAGCTAAAAAAAATTATAATTCAAGAATAAATAATTTGAAAGAAATTAGAAAAAAGTGAAAACTTTTTCAAAACTCTTAAGGATCTATGATAAAAGCTGCTCAAGTAATAAATATAGTAAGATATTAAAAATGTACTTTTTGATTTAATTCATTTGGAATAAATAAAATTTTTAATTTATTTTAAAATATAATTATTTGAAATAAAGTATTGGTGAGGTTATAAAATAAATAAAATTGACTAATTTAAGGTAGTTGTTTCACCATATTATGGGTTTTCTTAGGATTTTTTTGAAATTTAGACAGATTATTATTTAAATACTTCTGCATCGATTGGTGGCAAAACGAAATTTATGAACAATATAGTTCCGGAGATATTAAATTCCAAATATAGAGTTTTTCAGACGCTTATACATTGCACTATACGGGATATCGGAAAGTTTACATACATATTTAATTATAATTAATCAACTCTTCTTACCATTGTTATAAAAAACTAAACCAACATTAAACAATAACTAATACATTTTTTAAGAAAATTTTAATTCATAGTTACAAAACAGTTTCTGAGATAATAATTAATAAATAATGAAAAATGTATAATGAAAATTTACACTAAAAACAAGCTGGCAACAACGCATGTATTTAACCTAAAAAGTGGGTTAACTTTAGTACTTTTTTGACGTTTTTTCGCTTCAGCCATTGTCGAAACAGCTTTTAATCGTTTATTAAGAACTTTTTGTTTAATAAATCGACCTTTATAATGAATTTTATCTGTCATTTCTATGATAAAAATATTCAAGCTCGGACAGTGTTGCCAGTTTTGTCAAACGAGCACGGGATTGGCTAGAAGTGATACATAAACAGCAAAAAGTTTTGGGCTTATGAATTATGAATCCTTATTGTCTGTCAAATATACTCTAGCGTTAACTTTTTGCTAGTATTGTCGCGAAACAACTACCTTAAAAGTAAAATTTAGTATTAACAAAATCTGATGGCTGAAAGGCCAAGGATAAATAAAAAAAAACGACTTTTCACGACAGAAAAAAAATAATAGGTGAAGATGATTTTTGTCTACGTTTTAAACATTTTTAAACAGAGCAAAAAAAATCGAGTGAATTCATTACTAGGTTATACCAAGTAATCAATAAATAATTTAGTGTCATTTATAAACTTACTCTACGGGTTCGTCTGGATTTTTTAATTGGAACACTAGGAGTCTCTTCTCTTTGGTCGAGAGTTTCAAATGAATGGTTTAGAAGTTCCATTTGATCCAGTTCACAGGAATCGTTTTTTCCGTCTTGTTCTTTTGCCATTTTGAGCATTTTCGCGGCACGGGGACTTTTATAGCCAACAAAAAGTCGATTTGCCTATAAAATAAAATAGAATAAAATAGAATTTTAAATTGATAATCAGTTAATTTTACACTATAATAACATTTATATTTGGAAGAAATTGTAGATAAAGGAAAATTTTTATACAAATATTAAAAATTAATTATTATATATAAGTATATTGTTTTGGGGAATTCCGATAATACCGGGTGAGTTTTTTATCTTGAGTATACGACAACAAATAAACAAACAAAATACATTAATCAATTAGATCTCAAAAAAATCTTAATAATTATTTTTTTAACTTAATTATCAAATAATAATGATTAAATAATTAATTATTAAATAAATAATTATTAAATTGAAAAGTCACAACAATGAAAATAAGGGTTTATAATGATATTAAAACTTCTTTATACTCAGATTTAAGAGATTATGATCCTACTTAATAGAACTACTTAAAATTCTTGAGTTTAAAAAAGTTTATTTCTCCATAGAATCCAGTAGATAGTTATATTGTATTGCTATAATAAAAATGGAGTATTTTTTTGAAGACAGAATTGAAATGGTCTTAATTTATGGTGAATGTGAAAGAAGTGTTATGAGACTGCCATTGAAATGGTTGCCGAGCGTATTCCTAATAGGAATACACCCTCACAAGCTTCATTTTACCGTGTTATAAATCTGTTAAAATAAATAAATAAATTGGAAATGGAATTCATCCAGAAGACTTGCGAACACTCTGGAATCTCACAGAACATTGTCGGAATATTATTAAATTATTAATTATTATTAAATTATTTATTTAATAATCAAACATTTGGTCATTATTATTTGATAATTAAGTTGAATAATTGTAAAGAATAATTATTAATTTGATTTTTTTAGATCTAATTGATTGTTTGTTTATTTGATGTCTTATAAAAAATAGTTCCTATGAAAGTTGCTCAATTTTTTTCTAGATTAAGAATATACTATACAGAAAAATATAGGTTTCCATTTAAAAAACA
Source organism: Forficula auricularia (assembly GCA_024734495.1). Taxonomy (NCBI): domain Eukaryota; kingdom Metazoa; phylum Arthropoda; class Insecta; order Dermaptera; family Forficulidae; genus Forficula; species Forficula auricularia. The sequence continues at coordinate 5,381,146 of JALMQS010000074.1, read as the reverse complement.
GAACTTGACCTTAAAATGCCCTTGAAAGCTTGTTCTAGGTCGACAAACAATAGCTTAGTTTAGTTCCCCCATTGATATAAATCTTTTATTTGAAACTTTTTTTCATATAATGCATTGTTTTTGAGTTATAAGACTGTCTCAAGATAAAAAACTCACCCGGTATATGGTAAAAATATTGTCGTCTAAACAAATTGTCATCTACGAAATGTGAGTTGCCATAAATCATTTTTATTACATGCCAGAAGGTTTTTTTTTGTTCATTCCACTCGGGAAACGAACTTGAGTGACAAAAATATTATTTCTGGCCAATTGCTACTTTATGAGATGGACTCATCTGACATATGTAAGCTAAATACATAAAGAAAAGTAATAAGAATTATCTAGGACAACTAGATTACACTCTATATATATATATTTTTTTTTAATTTAAAGTCTGTTTATATCGGCAAATTGAACTTATACCATATATTCAAAAGCATATTGACGAGAGAGAATAAAATAAATTAAAAATTACAATTATATGTGACACTTCAATCTCCATTTTCAATTTAACAAATTGAGGTAATAAATTAATTGAATAATGGAATGGTTAGCGTGATCAACATTCAAGCACGAGATCTCAGGATCAAATTCGCAATTATTCACTGATGAAATTGCCTCTGGGTAATTTTGCCCCAAGGATCGCAATATAAATAATTTTCAAAGTCTAGTTAAAAATGAGTCACTTTTAGAGGAGCGTGAGAGAATTTAATGTCATTTTGGTTCTAATTCATTTTTATTTATATTTATATTTATCAGTAATGGAATATAATGAAATGATGATATAACTTTTTAGAAACATGAAAAAATATAAATAAATTACTAATAAAAAATAAATAAATAAAAAAAAACTAGACGATTAAATTGACATGGGTTTTTTTTAAATAAATTAAATTTAAATTATTGAAAATAAATATAACATTAAAAAAATTATGGAACTATTAAAATTTAATATAAAAAGATAAATATTCAATAATTTTTGTAAATAATACATAGAAGTATATTAATAAGCTTTTCCTTTTAAATATGTTTATTTTAAATTAAAACTTTTTAAAAATAAAAACAAGTGGGTTTTTTGAATTTTTGAAAAAAAAGCGGTATTTTTCGAAATTCCAAAATATTAACCTTACGAATGAATCAATTTAATGAATTTAAAATTGTTTTTATTAGAATAGAAAGAGAAGCTATAACAAGATAATTAATAATTTTTATTTTAGGTTAAAAAAATAAAATGAGAGATGGAGTCTTCTGTTTTTAAATAAAATAATTTTTAATTATTTCTAGAGACTATAGTTTCGAAGGCATTGCCTTCATCATCAGTCTATCACAAATATTTCAGTATTTAGTTACATTCAAATGTATAAATCTTATTGAAGGAGACAATAAAAGAGTGTGTCTTCTGCTGGAATTATAAATTTTATTTATTTATAACGAGACTCATAGTTTCGAGGGCTTTGCCCTCTTCATCAGTCTATTACAATGTATTCACAGGAATTAATTTATGAATTTATAATTCCAGCAGAAGACACACTCTTTTATTGTCTCCTTCAATATATAAAAATTCTGCTACTCTCGGTAAAAACTTTCAATTTAGTATAAATCTTAATTTGAATGTAACCAAATACTGAAATATTTGTGATAGACTGATGATGAAGGCAATGCCTTCGAAACTATAGTCTCTAGAAATAATTAAAAATTATTTTATTTAAAAACAGAAGACTCCATCTCCCATTTTATTTTTTTAACCTAAAATAAAAACAATTCTGTTACCATCGACAGTGAAATCTTTTATTCAATTAATATAATCATTTTTACTTTCACATTTCTATTCATAGAATGAGGAAGTATTGCGATGGCCTGTCTGGGTCCTGACTCTTTGAGAGCTTGTATCTCAGAGATGAAAAAAAGTTAATTTCATTTTGTAACTTCTAGGTGGAAGGAATCGTTGCCCTTAATAGTTGGAAACCGGAAATTGTGGTCCCCAGAGGCCAAAAAGGGGTCCAAAATCTATTGGTCAGTGCGTATGTATGGTCCCACCCCTGCGTTTCGCAACCATAAGTTTCAAAGCTATGAAATTCGAAACTTAAGCTCAATATAGTCTAGAAAGAGTACAGCAAGCTTTTGGTTGAAATCGGAAAACCGGAAGTGGACATTTACATGAAAGGTTTTTCGTTTTTTTTTTTATTTTCTCAAAAACGGCTCCAACGATTTTTCTAAAAATTAGTGTATTTATCAAGTTCAAGACACTTGGTAAATACACGAATTTTTAAAAAAATCGTTCGAGCGGTTTTTGAGAAAATCACAAAAAACGAAATAAAGGAAGGGGGTGTCAATTAGTAGTGTCGCGATGACTTCAAATAAATGAAAATGTGAAAGTTGTGTGGTGACCACACCAAATGTTTAAATGTATCTTAAGTAATGTAATTTGGGATGCCAACCCCCCGGGTTTGTAGGACGGTTCAGGATTTAGCAACTGGTACATCTGTGGGTCTATTGGTGAAGTCGGAATTTTTGGTTTAGTTTTATTGCTAAGAATTTTTGAAGTTTAAAAAAAAAAGATGAAAAGGATTTTCCATATTTCCAAATTTGAATCACTTCAGCTATCTTATGAAAAATACCGTGATTTTATGAGGTTGAAAAGTGAATTAGTTTACATGTTCTCGACGCCTATAAATTTATAAATAAATTGCATATAAAAATTAATCGTGAAAGATTAATTAAAAAATGTTATTGCGGAATTATTTATGTTCCAATTAATTTGCACTATAATACATTCTCCCAGTCGGTTGAACGTTCATTTTAACAATGAAAAAAATTAAGATAATCACCAGAAGTAGCCAAAGTAAAGATAGAATCTGTCTTTAATAACAATTGAAAAAAATATGTTAAATTTGAAAAATAAGGAAAAATTCAATGGTGCAGTTTTCAATTAAGGCAGTTCTTTCGCGACAATCCACACAAAAAGTTTTAGCCTCGTAACCACTCTATAAATATGAAGGGTGCTAAAATTTTAGGTTATGTTTTTTAACGTGACTGTACTTTTTACACTACTATATTCTCTTTATGAATGGATCGTTTCCAAGCCATTGATATTATATCCCCTCCACTAAAAATAATCGCCCAAATATGATGTTTTTTTATTTTATTTTTTATCAAAACTATGTGGTAAATAATTTCAATTTTTTTTTTAAGTTACTCAAAATATATATATTATTCTAAGAAATATTAGTTTTTCATCAAGATGGTGAAAAGTCCTTCAATGAAAAAAAATAAAATAATGATCATTTTCCCACCCTTTCCCAATTTACCATATGTAAAAAATGTCATTTTTAATTGCAATTATTTCATGTTTGGTGTGGTAAATCGTCTTCAAATTTTAACAGTGTGTTTATTATGCTTTTAATTTATTAAGGGAGTTTTTTATAGCTGTAGTAATTTATTTGTTTAGGTTTAAAATAAGAGACGTGCAGCTTCAATTTTTTCTTTTATTTATTTCTCAATTCCCACTATCGTTTCGGCCATTGGTTTTCGCAATCGACATTTCGTCTTGAAAGAAAAAAGACAATTGATAAGATTATATCTTTCGGCCTTCTGGCGAACCCTGTAAAAAGTTTTGTATATATCCTATTTATGTTTCTTGTATATAATTTTAACTAATGACAAGTGTATCAAAAAAATTTTTTTATATAAATATTGACTAATTCCCGCTCTGAAGAAGGCCATAACCAATGGCAGAAACGTTAGTGGGAATTGAGAAATAAATAAAAAGAAAAAATTGAAGCTGCACGTCTCTTATTTTAAACCTAAACAAATATGCTTTTAATGACTTATATTCCAAGTTTCGAAGATTTTTTGAATTTCTGAATGAACTACCTTAATTATACAAAAAGAAGCGAAGAATAAAATTCACTTTTAAAAAATGAAAGTCTCTTTTTGGGAGAGCATCCCCTGGTAGAATAGTTACCTACCCTATTCAACCAGGGGATGCGGTCCCAAAAAGAATCTTTTATTTTTTAAAATTGTATTTTATTCTTCTATGTCACCAATATCGTGATTTTTGCCTATTTTAAAATGTAATCTATATTATTATTTTTATTAGTTACATTATCAAAATTAGATGTGACAAATCAGGGGAAAAAAAGAAACAATTAAACACCGTGTTAAAACATGCGATCAATTGCAACGTTTCGCCAATTTATTGTGCCTTAATCAGGCTCTATACAAAAAATAAATACAAATGAAGCTGGACCGGTAAGAGCAACAAGCGGATGAATCAAAATACAAATGAATCATTCACAATCATCAAAATCAACCCATATAAATGAGTTTAATTTTAGATTAAATTTTATAATGTATTGATAAGAGTTATTTTTGTATTTTTTAAAGACTTTTGAATCAGTCAGTCTGGTTGTATCCATTGCTATTCTAAATAATCTATGGTGTTGTATAAATAAGTGTGTTCATATTGGTATATATATATGTATTCTAATTAGTATGAAAAGAAATGAAGTGTTTTATAAATTTGATCAAGGTAATTATATTATATTATGTCTGGTTTGATTTTGATGATTGTGAATGATTCATTTGTATTTATTTTTTGTATAGAGCCTAATGAAGCCACAATAAATTGGCGAAACGTTGCAAGTAATCGCATGTTTTAACACGGTGTTTAATTGTTCCTTTTTTCATCTGATTTGACACATCTAATGTAATCTATATTCATCGAATGTTTTCTACATTTGATTTAATCGCGAATCAAATGTAGGGAATTTTTGTCAAATATTGAGTGAATTTGAACTTATATATTTCTAACTTGAAATAATGATCTTAAATAAATTTTTATAATTTTTCTAATTAATATAACAAAGAATAATTGCCATATCAATGAGATTGTTTTTGACCGCCCTTATTTGAAAAAGATATTTATCGCGAGACTACTGCGGATTACGCTATTGAAGTCTGCGGACTCTTAAGTCTGGACCAAGAGAGAAAAAGATGTGATGTATTACTTAGCTACAATCCAACGTCATTTCGCGTATAGCCCGCTAGACATCTGAGATTTCAAATTCACTTGGTGATCCATCCGAATGTCTAGCGGGCTATACGCGAAATGACGTTGGATTGTAGCTAAGTGGATCACATCTTTTCTCTCTTGGTCCAGACTTAAGACTCGGCAGACTTCAATAGCGTAATCCGCAGTAGTCTCGCGATAAATATCTTTTTCAAATAAGCGCGGTCAAAAACAATTCTCATTGATATGGCAATTATTCTTTGTTATATTAATTAGAAAAATTATAAAAATTTATTTAATCTATATTCTTCAGGGCAAGGCAATGGGAAACCACTTTAGGAAAATTATAATGGAGAGGATACTCTCCACAATAATCGCCGACGCTAGGAATCGAGTATGGCACTTGAAGAAGTATTTATATTCACCTTTGGAGATTTCTTCTTTGCTGGCTGTATTACAGTGGTTGAAGCTTCAGGAAGAGGTGAATTTTTAGACATTGCCACCATTATTGCGGCTCTAAGGCCAGCTGTAAGTTTCATGGAGTGAAATTTTTCTTCCAAAATATCCTTTTTATCTGAGGTTGATGGACGTGGTTCTTCATCTATTTTCTCTTCCATGGGTTCATCTATTTTCTCTTCTATGGGCTCATCAATTTCCTCTTCTATGGGTTCATCAATTTCCTCTTCTATGGGTTCATCTATTTTCTCTTCTATGGGTTCATCTATTTTCTCTTCCATGAGTTTTTCTATTTTCTCTTCCACGGATTTTTCTGGAATAACTTTCTCTTTATTTTGATCTTCCAAAGTGTCCTCGTTTAATGTTTCTTGCAAAGCTGTTTCATTATTGGGTTCAATCGTTTTCTCTTCAATTATTTCTAAAACAATCTTTTCTTGCTCTTTACTACTTTCCACTTTCGAAGATTCTGTGGCCTCTAATGTATCGGAATCTTGTTGTTTCTCAAGATTGTCGTCTAATGGATTAATTGTAGTTTGTACATTTTTCGATATTTCCATAATATTTTCAATCGGATTATTTTCTCCAACATCATCATTCATCTTTTTCAAAATTGAATCAATCCCTTTTGGTAAATTTTTAATATTTTTCATTTTTAAAGCTTTTTTACTTTCTACTGATGAATTTTTTTTAACTTTTTCTTTAACAGAGGGTGTATTTTCAGTTGCCACTAATTCATTTAGCTTTTCTAAACTATTTGAATCATTTACTGGCTTGATTTTTTTATTTATTGATCCTTGCGTTTTTTTTTTCTCGTCTTTAATGCTTACATTTTTAGTGTCATTTAATTCTTGAATATCTTTTGATACTTTCCTATAAAATAAATTGAGTAAATAAAATGAATATAAATTATAATATAATTTCAAGATAATATATGTAGGTCTGTGTACCTTTCTCGAGTTCTTTTAAAAGGTGGAAATTGAACATAGTCAGAATATTCTTTTGGTTTTGGAGTTCTTGAGACCCTCTTTGAAGGAGTTGTTATTTTTGAGGCCATGCTTTTAGACAATGGGGATCCAAAATTTAGCCCAGTTGTAACCTGTAATGAAGATGCGTATTCTTTTATTTTACTTTTTTAAATAAGATTCATAATAAAATTAAAAATTGCAAATAAATGTATTATCATTAAAAATAATATAAATCAACATATAACACTGCCCAACAATGAAAATGTCTCGGGCTCAAAAATAGCTGATTCTTATGTATTTCCAACCGCTGAATTCAAAAATCACCATAAAAATTACCGATTAGCTCTTATTTTGGAGATATTATCGATTAAAAGGACGAAAAAGGCCATTTTGACATATTTTCGAGTCGCATTAGATATTAACAGCAATATTTGAGATCACAATATTTTGTTGAAGTAATAGAAAACAGCTTCCTCTTTGATTTTCAAATTACGCCTTTTTTTTTACCTAAATTAGAACTCGAGTTATAACTAAAAAACTAAAACTACGAGATTATAAAGGATAATAAACATATATAAAAACATATTGTCTGCTTTTTTAGTTATAGCTCGAGTTCTAATTGAGTTACAAACAAGTGGTAATTTGAAAATCAAAGAGGAAGCTGTTTTCTATTACGTCAACAAAATATTCTTATTTCAAATATTGCTGTTTAAATATGGGAAATAATGGGAAATGGGACTCGAAAAGAGGTCAAGATTTTTTTAATCACAAGTCTGATCTAAGAAAGATAGATAAAATCTAGTTTACTGAGTTTTAATAACTTGAGCAGTTGTAATTCTCCGAGCGATAATTAGGTTAAAATTATCTACCACTTAATTATTTAGGTTGTACCTGTAGGGAAAGAAATGATATATTATATACTTAATTACTACTTAGGCTCAATAAAAAAAAATGACAAAATAAATAAAGAAAAAAGAAAAATTCTAATTTAGAAAATAATTAAAAGTAAAAAGAAACAACATGCAATAATGAATAAAATAATATTATTATTAAAATTAAAAATTAATTCAAATGCAATGTTTTAAAGAGAGAAAGAAAGTCAATTGAAATTCGAAACTTATTACTAGCTTGTCTTCAGCACAATGTAACGAATTGAAATAAAATAAAAATAAAATAAGTTAGCCAATTATTTGATTGGCCAAACAAATAATCACAAATATTAATTAAATTAGGAAGATTAAAATTAAATAAATTATATCACTAGAAAGAGGAATTTTTAACGAATAGTTTGATGTAAAATAATTAGAAAGTTTTGAAAATTAGACCACTCAAAAAAACAGTCAAGTACGGAGCAAATAAAAACGTGTCTATTTGATACTTACAAAGAAATGGGGAAAAAAATGCTGTTTAATATCTAATGGGACTCGAAAATAGGTCAAAATGGCCTTTTTCGTCGTTTATTATTATTATAACCACTTCAAAAGCAAACTTTATACCGAATATAGGTACTTTTCCTTTATTTTGGTGCACAATGAATAGAAAAATCATGAAATAAACTTTAGGACAAGGAAAAATAATTTTTTGTAGAGTTGTGTAATTAATAAAGGCGATTTGAATGAAAAAGAAAAGTATTTAGCAGATTTGGCTGCTGTTTTCTAAGCTCCGAACATATCTCTGAGGGTTATTTATTTTTTTTTAACCTTCAAAACCACCTTAATCTGGACCAATGATAGCGGATTAATTAAATTACCTTATTATTTGCATTTAAAGGCTGAGATGAAGGAATTATTTCATCGTCGTCATCTTCCCTAAAATATAAATTTAAAAGTGTTAATGTATTTTCTAATCAACTTTTTTATTACAATATTTTGCAAAATTAAAAACATACTTGAGGGAATTATTTTCCTTTGGAATATTTTCAATATGAGAGACCTAAAAAAAAAAAAGTGTGAATAAATGCTCTAAAAATAAACTGTATTAAGGTAGTTGTTTCGCGACAATACTAGCAAAAAGTTTAACGTTAGAGTATATAGAACAGACAATAAGGATTCATAATCCCAAAACTTTTTGCTGTTTATGTACCAATTAAATAAATAAATAAATAAATAAATCTTTATTCCTCGACCTGCTTAGAGGCACAAGTCCTCGGTGGCTAGGTCCTCCAAACATCAATACAATCTCGCTACAATACATTAATAAACATCAATACAAATTAATTACAACAATTTAACAAATAATAAACAAGTCTAGCCAATCCCGTGCTCTTTGACAAATTTGGCACCATTGTAAGAGATTGAATATTTTGATATTAAAATGACATATAAAATACATTTTAAAAGTTAATTTATTTCTATAAAAGTCGTTTTGTTATTTTTTAACAAATGTAATCAACGCCTACGTTACACCTTATGAAAATTATAATTTTGAAAAAATCTAGCGCATGTGCGCTTTATACATCTTGGTTAAATAAATGCGCTGTAGCCAAATTGTTTTTAGTGTAAATTTTTTTATACATTTTTTATTATTTACTCCTTATTATCTCAGAAACTGTGTTGTAACTATGAATCAAAATTGTCTTAAAATATGTATTGATTATTGTTTAATGTTGGTTTAGTTTTTTATAAAAATGGTCAGAAGGGTTTTTTAATTATAATTAAATATGTATGTAAATTTTCCGATATCCCGTATAGTGCAATGTTAAAGAGCCTGAAAAACTCGATTTTTGAAATTTAATATCTCCGGAACTGTATTGTTCATAAATTTCGTTTTGCCACGAATCGATGCAGAAGTATTTAAATAATAATCTGTCTAAATTTCAAAAAATCCTAAGAAAACAAACTACCTTAATAATAAAATAAAATAAAATAAATTTGAATATATAATTGAAAATTCTTTTAACTAGTACCAAATTAATATAAATTTTTGTTTTGGAATTTAGAACTTCTGGTAAATAGTATTCTTAATATATAAAGTTAAATTTCATTTATTACTTACCATAAGTGATTCGGGAATTTTAATGGAGGAGATACAATTTTCATTAGGAAACTGTTTAAACAAATGATCTTGCAGGAAAATCTTCGTTTTTATTGCTAAATCCTCCATTTTCCCATTCACTGCCTTTTGGCATAGTTCGCTTATAGCAAAAATAAGTTCTGAAGAATTGATTTCCTAAAATTTAAACTGTGTTATTATATTCTTGACAATATATTGATTCATTACTCCAAAAATTATTTTTACAGTCTATAATAGCGAAAAAATTAAGAAATATTAAAGAAAAAATTGTATTTATATTTTATAATCTATCATACATGATCGGATCCCATTCTTCCATCATGAGTTATTTTCAATATTTTTTTTTATATTAATTTTTTACTATTCCATCTGAGACTATCGTTCATCATTCAGGCTTAGACTGGCCCGCCGGTCGTATTGGGCGATAGGGGGGCGGTGAACAATCGACCGTTGAGAAAAGATAACAATCGAAATAAATTTGAAAAACAAAGTTCACTTTGGAAATACTTAGTGCTAAAAAATATATGATCGAGTACTGGAAGATTTTAAGGAACGGTTTTTGTGAATAAGAAAGAGCTGTTTAATGAGATTCAAAATTAACAACCCAATTTTTTTGTGAGAAATGATCGTTCAGAAAATTTTAAAAGTCTAGGAGCAGTAATGGAAAAACTGTGGCGGCAAACAAAATATGCAATTGCATAGGAATCCGGTCTCTATTGATAATAGCCGGATACTGACTGAGCGAGTAGCCTCGCGAGGTTGCCTCAGGCGTTTGCCGCAGAACCGTCTTGAGTGAATGCAGGAAACGACGCGAGGCGCCTTTGAGCATTCACAAAAACCGACAACCGATGGATAGGGCCGAGGCAGCCTCAGACGAGGCAACGGGCACTTTTGCCTTGGGTGAGGCACGTACTGACCGATCAGGTATTTGCCTCGCTAAGCAAATCCTCAGTCAGTATCCGGCTAATGAAGTAGTAATAAAGAAAGTCCTGATTTTCTAAAAATTTAATAATTTGAATTGAATGTAATGGAAGGCAGCCCAGAGGTAGTGAGGAAAGAAAAAATTAACACATATCAAATAAGGTGTAATTTATTGGAATCCTTCCTCCTTTCCTTTCAAACCGACGTTTCGGAGGATTTTTCCCTCCTTCTTCAGGGTTTCAAAGGGTCAATGAATGAAACAAATAAAATGTTTCCTTCTTCTCTCCACAGTAGTGTTCAAAAGACTTCTTCATTTTTAACAAAGGCATAGAAAAACAATTTTTTTCCTCATTTTCTTAATTAAACTTTTTTTCTAATTAAGAAAAGGAGGAAAAAAAAATTGTTTTTCTATGCCTTTGTTAAAAATGAAGAAAGTTTTTGAACACTACTGTGGAGAGAAGAAGGAAACATTTTATTTGTTTCATTCATTGACCCTTTGAAACCCTGAAGGGGAAAAATCCTCCGTAACGTCGGTTTGAAAGGAAAGGAGGAAGGATTCCAATAAATTACACCTTATTTGATATGTGTTAATTTTTCTTTCCTCACTACCTCTGGGCTGCCTTCCATTACATTCAATTAAAGTTTCTACCAGTCCGTCTCTCTCCAGAGAAGATTTCGTTGCAACAAAAAATTAATAATTTAAATAGTAATCTTAATAAAGAGGTGATTTTGCCTAAGCATTGCATTTTTTTTCTTTTTTCTTTGCCCAACACGCTACGGCGACAATTAACTACGTATGTAGTAAGAAGAAGACAAGACCTCGTCCTATGCCAGAGTTTTTGCTCTATAGAGTCAGTCTGGGTCGGCCATTTTCATTCGCTTTTAGCCCTCTCATTAGACGAAATAGATACAAGGAGAAAAAGAGTGGGTGAATAATAATCATTTATCTAAAAAAATTAGGTACGGCGAGTTTTTGCTGTAGGTACTTACAGAGAACTTCAGAAAAGCCAAGAACACTATTTCTCAAAATGACAGGTCACATTTAGTCATCAATCAAGTTGAGAAACATTTTTTAATGTATTGAAGGGAAAATTCAAGTTAATAATGAATTAAAAGACAAATTTAATTTAATATTGATTGTATGATTAAATTTGATTCCCTTTACAAATAATAAAAGAAAATCTAACTAATTAAAAATCATATTACATAATTATTAAATTAATTAATTTATATATTTGAATTGTTAAATTATATATTATTTAATTGAAAAATAATTCGTAGATAATTAATAACTTTAATATGAATGGGAGGGGAACAAAGAGGGAATTGTAAATTACTAATAAATTCTCCTATTTAGGTCTAGACGCTATTTTACTCCCAGTCAACTTCTTACACTGTATAAGGCTCAAATTAGTCCCTGTCTCGAATATGGCTCTCATCTGTGGAGAGGGGCCTCCAAGCATTCTCTTGCCACACTCGATTCAATTCAGAAACGAGCAATTAAACTTTTTTTTTTAATGATATTGATGTGAGAAGGAGATACACCAGAAGGTGCATCCCCTAAAGGCATGTATGGGCTGGCCCCTCCATCGTGAAAAGAACAGAGTAGAAGGAAAGAAGCCGGAATCACGAGCCAAATCTCAAAAAGTTAGATACAATCCAATTTACTAAGTTTTAAGGGCTTCGAGCAGTGGTAAATTCTCAGCGCGATAAATTAGGTTAAATTTATCTCCCACTTAATTTTTATTACCAGACCCTATACGTACAGAAAAAAATGTCTGGGTATAGCCGGGAATCGAACCCAAGACCTCCGGGTTGCCAGCCAGAGATGCTGACTATTACACCAGGGAGGCGGACAGAAATGGAGACCAAGCCCTAACAAACCCACTCGACTTCCTCGCTCACCGAAGAACCGTTTCTCCCCTTTCCCTGTACTACAGATACTATCATGGTGTCTGTTCAGTAGAGCTGAAATCAACTATCCCTCCTAAAGCCCTCTTTGCTAGAAAGACGCGGTATCGAAAGCTCAGCACCCCTTCGCTGTTAAATTGGATAAAAGCCGAACCAACGCTTTCGCCAACTCTTTTATCCCCATGACCTCAAGAGACTGGAACTCATTTCCAGCCAACGTCTTCCCCTCAACTTTTAACCTTCAGCTGTTTAAGACCCGCATCCACAGATACCTTCAACTCCTACCCAGCCCATAAAATCCCCTCTTCTTCTTCTTTTCACGATGGAGGGGCCAACCCAGGCCTTTAGGGGATGCACCTTTTTGGTGTATCTCCTTCTCTCATCAATATCATTATAAAAAAAAATAATAACTAGGTATAAGAAATAAAATTTTATTTTCATTGCTTCCAGCCACTAGTGAATAAATAAAAATAATTCCACAACTTCATAGTTAAATTTCTCATATGGTACAGTGGCTCTTTCTGGTTCCATAAATATTTTCGTTCAAAAAATAAATTTATTAGGTTATCATCCTCCATTTTGTCGCACTTCAAAAGCGGAAAAAACAATCTGAATTGAATCTTTTGCTATGCAGCGCGACAACTCGCTATGTCGCGCTATTGACCCTCTTTCAGTGGACGAGCTGTCATACAAATGTTTGATTCATGTAGCGCGTCGCTTCCAGTGGACGACCGGCCTTAGACAAAATGGGCAGGTATTCTAAAACTTTCAGGTGCAATTTGCATAGCCAGTCCAATGTGGTTTTTAATTTTCAATATTTTTTTTAATATTAATTTTTTACTATTCACTTCAACTCTCATTATACCAGACCAACTTGTTTTAGCATTGAACAAGATGGGCGCGGAAAAAGACCTTTTTTGGAAGGAGTAGTACAGAGACAGTAGACATTTAAAGGTAAGAAGTTTAGTCAAAACTCCCTGAGGTATGACAGGACATTTCAGTAGTCAGTAACCATATTTTTGAGCACAGAGGAATATCGTGTTTTCGGTAGGATGAATACCTACAGAGCGGCTTAGACAAAATGGGCAGGTATTCTAAAACTTTCAGGTGCAATTTGCATAGCCAGTCCAATGTGGTTTTTAATTTTCAATATTTTTTTTTAATATTAATTTTTTACTATTCACTTCAACTCTCATTATACCAGACCAACTTGTTTTAGCATTGAACAAGATGGGCGCGGAAAAAGACCTTTTTTGGAAGGAGTAGTACAGAGACAGTAGACATTTAAAGGTAAGAAGTTTAGTCAAAACTCCCTGAGGTATGACAGGACATTTCAGTAGTCAGTAACCATATTTTTGAACACAGAGGAATATCGTGTTTTCGGAAGGATGAATACCTACAGAGCGGCGGGTTGGTTGTAAACACACTGCTAGATATTTGAAGTCAAAATAGGGCTATGTTTTATGGCCTCTTTGTTCACCGGATCTGATAACATGTTACTTCTTTCTTTGGGTCCAGATTAAGTTACGTGTTTACGAAGAAGGCAAGGCCGAATTCGCCAAATAATCGCAAATATTGATCGAAATTCCATCCTTGCGTGAAAGACTTAAGGAGGTTCTTTCGCGACAATCCACACAAAAAGTTTTAGCCTCGTAACCACTCTATAAATATGATTGGAACTAAAATTTTAGGTTATATTTTTTTAACGTGACTGTCCACTCACACTATGAAATCTCTATAAGTAGACACATACTAGCCGGATCGTTTCCAAGCCATTGTGCTTATATCCCCTCCACTAAAAATAATCGCTCAAATATGTTTGTTTTATTTGTTTTTTTATCAAAACTAAGTGGTAAATAATTTCAATTTCTTTTTAAGTTACTCCGAATAAATTATTCTAACAAATATTAGTTTTTCATTAAGATGGTGAAAGTCCTTCAATGAAAAAAAAAATAATGATCATATCCATACCATTTCCCAATCTACCCTATGTAAAAAATGTCATTTTTAATTGCAATTATTTCATGTTTAGTGTGGTAAATCGTCTTCAAATTTTAACATTATGTGTATTATGCTTTTAATGACTTATATTCCAAGTTTCAAAAACTTCTTGAATTTTTGCATTTGTAAAAGAAAATTGACATTTCTTAAGAGATACCATCTTCCGCTCATAACATTTTGAAATTGCAAGAGTGTACTTATCTCTATCAATATATAGTTTTTTCCCTAAAATTGAATTAGTACTGTTTTTTCTAAAAAGGCCTTTTCCGCATCACATCCTATACATTCAAATTTCAAAGAATGTAATCAAAAAGCAATAAAGGTCTGATAGGATTTGAAACTCCTAGGGGGCCGTCCATAAATTACGTCACACAGTAGGGGGCATCTCAGATTTGTGACAAAGTGTGACAGGAGACCCGGGGACCTTAAAAATTGTGATGTCACAAAAGTCAAATTAAAAAAATTTTCATATATTTTTTAGATTTCAGGTTACTTTCAGGTTAGTGATAGTGTGACGTCACAATACACGGGGGCTCAATGAAAATGTGACAGAATGTGACACAGGGGGAGGTGGGGTCTGAAAATCTTGTAATTCGTGTGACGTAATTTATGGACTCTAAGATATAAAAATAGATTTTTTTTGAAGATTTCTTAATTTTTCCGCTACTTTTACTAGATTTGAAACTCCTAAGGGGGCCGTCTATAAATTAGGTCACACAGTAAGGGAGGGGGGGGGGGAATCTTAGATTTGTGAAAAAATGTGACAGGAGGGCCGGGGATCTTAAAAATTGTGATGTCACAAAAGTCAAATTAAAAAATCTTCATATATATTTTTTAGATTTCAGGTTACTATTAGTGGGAGTGTGACGTCACAATACAGGGGGACTCAATGAAAATGTGACAGGATGTGACACAGGGGGAGGTGGTCTCTAAAAATCTTGTAATTTGTGTGACGTAATTTATGGCCCCTAAGATATAAAAACAAAAAATTTTTGAAGATTGCTTAATTTTTCCGCTACTTTTACTAAACTGTGAAAAATAATAATTTTTTAAATAATAAAGTTATTGATGATTGAAGAAAGTGAAAAAAATAAAAATAGATCGTCTAACCTTAATTCCATTTTTGATAAATTCAAAGAATTTTTCCCAGAGCAACAGCAGTGGTGCATCAGTTGCACGTGTCAGAGTTTCAATAATAAAACCACAAAATGCATTGCAAACTATTGAAAGATGACTATGATCAATAAAATTCAATAGGTTTGCTAGACATTTACAAAGGTTATCAATGGTAAGCTGATGAATCTTTTCATTTTCAGTTTCATCGATACTTAAAGCCATGGCTCTTTCAAGTAGTTGAACTAATATACACAGATCTAATAAATATAAAAAAATATAATTAATACAATATCATTAATAATTATGAATATAAATTACCTTTAGAAGACAAGCTCTTGTCTAGATTTTGCGGGTAGTTATCAAAAAGTACAAGAAGAAATCTCGTTGATAGTTCTAAACTTTCACCATTCAATTGCATCCAGGGAATTATTGAAATTAAACGTTCCGAAAAAGGTATGAAAATATCCGCATGAGTTTTTAAGCTTAAATTCAAATAAACTCGCCACATTTCTAAAACGGCAGATTGCTAGAAAAAAAGAAGAAATTAATAAAATTTTAATAAAGTTTTTAAGGTAAATGTATTTTATAAAAAAAAAAATCAAAAAGTAAAGCTATTTTACAATATATCAGACGAGGTGGGACGATGAGAAAGTAGAGTTCAAAATTTGTTGTGAATAAATCTGGCCTATTAAAGTTCAGGACTGGGCAGTTCCATCACATTTGGAAAACTAATCACCTACTAGTTAATTCCAGTATAAGTCGTCTTTAATTTTGAGAAGCTATGTACTATGTCAGTACCGTAGCCAGAAAATTTTCATAGGGGGATCAATCCACAAAGCAAAATTTTTAGTGGGAATTTTTTTTTATTAAAACAAATAGAACAGTTAAATTGTGTTTTTACCGGGAAAATTTTGGGGCAGTTGTAATTTCTTCGACCCTTTATGTTTTTGGGTGTGCTGAATCCGAATTAGAGGTTTGCTAACAAAATTTCGTGACGGAACATTGTCAAAAATCAAAAAAAAAATTAATTTTTTTGTCGGTTTTTTTGCTTATAACTCGAAGACTATCAACTTTTCGTAAATAACCTTCCTATTAAAAATGAAAGTTTATAAAATTTCCTACAAATTTCTTCAAGTTTTTTCTCCGACCAACAGTTCGGGCTCAAGCGCTAGTTGAAAATTGGCGTATTTTTTCTGTTTCCGCAAATCCCCAAAACTGGCACTTTTTTCGATTTTTTTCCCATTTTAACCATGAAAGAGCACGTTTTCGACAAAGATCACTCTATACATTTTTAAACTAGATTAAATTTGATACAATTTAAACAAAGTTTCATCTTAATTGGATAATGGTAACCTGTGCCCAATTTTTTATCTTTTTTTGCATTTTTGACAATGTTTCGTCACGAAATTTTGTTAGCAAATCTTAGATTCGGATTCAGCACACCAAAAAACATATGGGATCAAGAAATCAAAACTACCCTGAAATTTTTCCGCGAGGGCCTCTTTAAAGAGCAATTGGATTTAAAAAGTACTTCAAGAAATTAAAAAAGAACATAATTCTTGATTAAACATATGAAATATATTTAAGTTTGCCATGAGAAACGGTTTGTCGTTGCCGTTACTCATTCCATGAGCCCTCCTCTTGGAGGGGAGGGGGAGGGGGTCTGACTCCCGAAACCCCCCGTGGCTACGCCTCTGTTTTTTTTTTAATGCAATCGAATGCAAGAAGGGGTGCACCAGTAAAGGTGTAGCCCCTATGGATCTCGAAAGACCCTTGCATTACCGAAGAGAAGGGAAAGTTGATTAAGTGAGAGGGTGTAGACAAACTGTTACAAGTTACAAGAAGTAATGGACAGTAATTCGAGTATTTTAACTAATTACTGTCCATCCGTGTTTATTTTAAAAAACGGCCAGTTTTCCGAGGGTTCCGTACCAAATAAATAATTAAAATGATTATTTAAATCTAATGTAAAGAAGAATTATTTGATTGAACATCAATTATTGCACAGTATTATTAAAAAATTGCTACATTCTGTAAATAACCAAATTAATATTATAATTATTATTATATATATCGAAATCATTCTTATTTGTAGTTCATAAGCAGATAATAGTCATAGTAGATTATTAATATTTCGTTTTGAAAAATATTGTTTTTACCTCATCGCGTGGAATAAAGTTTAATCTCTGAAGAGGTGTCGATAATATCTCAATAGAAGAATCTTTAAGAATTTCGAAACTAGATTGATTTTTAATTACTAATTCAGGAAGTTTCGTCCATAATTTAATAATACACCTAAAAAATAAGTAAAAAATTAACTTAATTAGTGACAAAACATTTTTTCTAATCTATACATGTGATAATCATATTATGTAAATTTTATTAATTTAATTAAAAAGGATAAAAATACCGATCAGCAAATTCCGAGCGTTTTTCTTGAAGATCTTGATTGAAAACTCGCGATAGAGTTGAGACTAGTTCCAGACAGTGTTCTGAATTCGATAGAAGGCTAATTAGTTCATTGATTAAGGGCTTTGCTTGAGGTAACTCAATAAACCTAAAATTTGTAGAGTGAATTATTGATGATTCATTTTAAATTAAAATTTTTAAATTAATTAGTTTTAGTTATTTCGAGTTTTATTTTCTCCTAGGAAAATGGTTTTTATTATTTCTTTTTTTAGATAAATAGAACACATATTTATTTTATATTATTTTATTTGTTCATTAAAAAGATTTGTTTCAATGTGTATTCTTCAGTCTTTTGACAATTTTGAACACAATCATAAATGTTTTTATGAATCATTCTTCTACATATAAAATGTTTATAACTTATAATTAGAGACCGAATTTTTATGCAGTAAAAACTGCCAAAATATGCAGTTAAAAATGCTGAAATATGCAAGTAATTTGCAGAATAAGTTGAAGTAATCAAATATATGCAGCAAAAGATGGCAAAATAAATTTTTTTATGCACTAAAAAATTAAAATTGAAGACAAAAAGACTATACTATATATTTGAAGGAGTGCTATGAAAGGAGTAAAAGTATTTTTCTAAATTATCTTCAGGTTATTATGTCTACGGTCACTTAAAATTGATTTATATGATGAAAAGGAGCGCTCCACATCCACAGATGTACTTTTCGTCATTTCCGGAGAGAATATAGTATCAACTGAATAATAAGAAAAATGAGTGGGTTGTTTTGTAGCTTGTTTACATTCTTTGTAATCCAACTTCCTACTTCGTAGTCCAACACTACACTTCGTGTCGTTGAGGGCTATTTCAGTTTTCTTCGAATTTAAATTAGTGTCCTCCTGTTTTATTTAATCTTTTTTTTTCATTCTTTCTCCAAAAGTTACTTTTAAAATTTTAAAACTTTAAAAATTTAGCGGAAATATGCAATTTTATGCAATATCCTTCAAATATGCAAAAATATACTATATACAGTAAAAAATTTAAACCATAGTATCCTAAATGCATGATTCGGATAGATAATTGATCTCCTGGGCCCTACGTGGCGGCAAACAAAATATGCAATTGCATAGGAATCCGCTCTCTACTTATAAGATATCTAAAATATCTTAAATCAGGTGACTCAAAATAATTAACACCAATTAATAATAAATGATTTTTTAACTTTAAAAGTTTAAAATTTTTAAAAATTGCTTACATATTACAAAGTAATATCTCTAAAAAAAAGTGGACAGGCGTTGCAAGACCTCCTTGCTGATGAACAACAAGCGAATGTGAAGGAGAGAATAAATAATGAGTAGGAACTTGATGTATAATTCTTCTTAATATGGAATCGAGAAGAATTGGTCGTAACTTAGGTTGGTCTTTACACTTTAATAAGAGTGTGATCATAGAACGGAATAATCTGTAATAAAATAAAAAATAATTATTTTTTTTAATTTATAATAATAATAATAAATAAAAAAATTTAATTGAAAGTTTTGCCGAGAGTAGCAGAGTTGTTGATTCACAAAGAGAAACAAAGAGGTTGTCCTCTGCTTGATGCAAATTAACATACACACATATATATCGAAATTATCTATATCAGTATATATAGTATATATTATTTATTTGTTTGAGATTATAGTTTCCATACGAAATTGACTCCATGAAAAACAATATTTATAATTAAAAAAGACTGATGATGAAGACCAAGTCTTCGAAACTATAGTCTCAAACAAATAAATAATAATATATATATATATATATACAGATATATAATTTCGATATATATGTGTGTATTTTTTAAGGAATTTGGTGTTGGTACTTGGTGAAACATTTTTTAAATTATTGGATAAAAAATACTTGGTAGGTTTCACATTAAGATATTAAAATAAAACGAATTTATTTTTGGAGAGTCTTTAATCTCGATATATATATTTCGGGTGGCTAACCCATCGCCAGGAGCGACAGAAAGTAACTGGATGGGTTAGCCACCCGAAATATATATATCAAGATTAAAGACTCTCCAAAAATAAATTCGTTTTATTTTTATATCTTAATGTGAAACCTACCAAGTATTTTTTATCCAATAATATGTGTGTATGTTTATTTGCATCAAGTAGAGGACAATCTCTTTGTTTCTCTTTGTGAAAAAAATTTAAATTACCTTTTTAACCCTTCAGGATATATTTTTAATACTTTTTCATCAATAAGGTGTGTAATTAAACTTGAACAAATAAAATCTTGAATGTCAAAATAATATTCATCTTTAGAAGCCATTGATTCTAACGTGACTAAAACACAATGTATAATTTGAGGAGTGAGTCTTGATAGATGATTATAAGATAAAATAGCTTTTGTAGCTGGAGGAATTGAAGTCCAGAGAAATGATTTTGGAGATCCTGGCTGAGGGTCTAGTATGTGAGCTAAATATTGCGCCAATACATTACAATATTCCTAAAAAGATTACCATAAATAATAATTAAACATTGAAATAAGCAATTCAATTATGAAAATATATAATTATTTATGATAGATTAATAAAGATTAATTTTTTCAGAAAAATCATATTTTTACAAATTGTAAATATAATAGATAGCATCGTCCATAAAATATGTTCTCGAAAATAGAGGGGGCATATCTTTGTATTACGAAATGGGGTAGGAAAGGAGAAGGGGCCAAAGTGTGACGTCACATAGATACATCAATTTCATTTTTATTCTTATAAAAACTCACAAAACTTATATTCTTTGAAATAAATATAATTTCTATGAATATACTTGTATTAAGGTAGTTGTTTCACCATAAGGGTTATCTTAAGAATTTTTTGGAATTTAGACAGATTATTATTTAAAATACTTCTGCATCGATTGGTGGTAAAACGAAATTTATGAACAATATAGTTCCGGAGATATTAAATTCCAAAGATAAGAGTTTTTCAGACTCTTATACATTGCACTAAACAGGATATCGGATAGTTTACATACATTAATAGAAATTGTGGTGTTGGTGCAAGGTGAAACATCTTTAAAGATGAAAGTAAATAAATATTATATTTAAATTAGGTTGGTGTAGTTGGTGGTGTTTCACAAGGAAAAAAATTAAAATACAAAGATTTTTTTAGTTTACTCTATATATTTCGAGCTCTTAACTCATCGTCAGGAGAACATTGACTGAAGATAACATAAAATAATGAACAGAATTTATTTTAATTTTAATATGATGGACAGATCTTTCAATCAAAGTCACATTGAACATATGAGATCTCTTCGCAATCTACAGGTGAATAGTTTGAACCCAAATGCGCCCCCCCCCTCTAAGTTATAACTCGGCTTTTGCAGATCATTTGTTTGACCACAACCATTCACCTTCATCGACCAACATTTTACATTTCATTTCAAAAAGCAGGAAATTAGATTTGTTTGAGTCAGCTGAAATTAAAAAGGCCATACACCTTAATCAAAACATCTTGAACAATCAAACAGACATCAAAACTTCACCAATAATTGACATCTTAATCAATGATATTTAATTTGAATTGGAATGTGATGAGAATGTATGGTGGGTTTATTTTTATTTTTTATTTTTTTAAATAGAAAATAAGAGATGGAAATTTTCACTATGCACCCTCATTGCATTCCATAGTTTATTGCCCTCCTTTATAGCACATACATAATTTTCGGCAACTTCCAAGTATAAATATCTTTTCTTTATTCCAGCCCTTTGTCCGCT
This sequence comes from Forficula auricularia, assembly GCA_024734495.1. Taxonomy (NCBI): domain Eukaryota; kingdom Metazoa; phylum Arthropoda; class Insecta; order Dermaptera; family Forficulidae; genus Forficula; species Forficula auricularia. Next base: position 5,359,530 of record JALMQS010000074.1, on the reverse strand, counting down.
ACATCTGTTCTTTCGGCTCTAAGGCCATCCCATCCCCTGATAATTCTTTCATATTTACACTAAGTCATAAATAACTGTCCATCATATTAAAATTAAAATAAATTCTGTTCATTATTTTATGTTACCTTCAGTCAATGTTCTCCTGACGATGAGTTAAGAGCTCGAAATATATAGAGTAAACTAAAAAAAAATCTTTGTATTTTAATTTTTCTCCTTGTGAAACACCACCAACTCCAACCTAATTTAATTTTAACAATGTTTCACTATAAACCAACACTGCGTTCCCTAAATTTGATTAAATATTATATGAAATATTCAATTTACTATGAGTTAAGATTTCTAGGTCACTTGTTATAATTCTGTGCTTTCCTGAAGATGAGTTTACAGCTTGAAATATATATATTGAAAAAATTTACCTCTTTTATTTTTTTAATTTTAATGTGAAACAAGTAACCTAGAAATCTTTACTCATAGTAAATTGAATATTTCATATATACTTTTATCTTTGTTTACATACATATTTAATTTTTTTTTTTTTTTTTTTTTTGACTTTTCGGCCTTTCTAGCCATAAGCCATTTACGATACTATTTATTTTATTCAAATTTGTCTCTACCCCGGGGTCAGATTTTAGCCGGATGCCTCGAGTCGGACTCGAACCCGGGTGGACCCCACTTGGTTAGCAGGATGATACGCTACCGCCTAGCCTATCTGACCCCCCATATTTAATTATAATTAAGAAACTCTTCTTGCGATTGTTATAAAAAACTAAACTAACATTAGACAATAAATAATACATTTTTTAAGAAAATTTTAATTCATAGTTCCAACACAGTTTCTGAGATAATAATGAATAAATAATGAAAAATTTACACTAAAAACAACTTGGCAACAACGCATTTATTTAACCTTAAAAAGTGGGTTAACATTAGTAATTTTTTTGACGTTTTTTCGCTTCAGCCATTGTCGCAACAGCTTTCAATCGTTTATTAAGAACTTTTTGTTTTATAAATCTCCCTTTATAATGTACTTTATCTGAAATTTCTATGATAAAATATATACAAGCTCGGACAGTGTTGCCAGTTTTGTCAAACAAGCACGGGATTGGCTAGTAGTGGTACATAAAAAGCAAAAAGTTTTGGGCTTATTAATGATGAATCCCTATTGTCTGTTCTATATACTCTAACATTAACTTTTTGCTAGTATTGTCGCGAAACAACTACCTTAAGGAAATGTTTACAAATTATTATTCATTTTTAGTTTTAAGAAAGGGGCGAGTATCGTAACTTAATTATAGCTAGGAGGTCTACAAAAATATGATGAACTGTGACATGGGAGTAGAGGAAGGGGATCGAAAATGCCTGAATTTAGCTTGACGTATTTTATGGACAGAATTATTATTATTATTTATAATACCTGAGGGCAAATATTTTTGTTTCGATTAACATTTAACTCTTTTCCTTTTTTAGGAACATGCGACCCAAACATTTTAAGAATGAAATCTTGAAGAATCTAAAATAAAAAATAAAAAGTGAATTAAGAATTATTCTTAAAAATAAGAAAGGCAGCAAGTACAATTGGGACTCAGTCCGGAGGAGGGAAGAGTTAACAATTTTTTATTAAAACCTAATTACAGAAGTTTCATATTATTCGAAAATTGCTATTTTAGGTAAAATACCTAAAATAAAAAAAAAATAAAAATGGTTTGAAAATATCGTTTGGTTCAAAAATAGATACTTTGCCGCCTTCTTAAGCCATATTTTAAAAGAAAATTAAATTTAAAATATATATATGTTGCAGTAAAAACCAGTTTTTTTAGGTTCTTGCTAGTTAAAACGCGTTTCACTGAATACTTTTGTGGCAACTAGAATTTATTGATGTTGGTTGAGTTTAGTCCAAAGGTCTAGAATCTTCATTTTTGACCTTCCGCCTTATTTTAAGTGTTTATTTTCAAAACTTTTTAAACGAAAATGTCAAAAATTACATCTTCATTGGAATCAAAGTTAATTTTTGACATTTTCGTTTAAATTTTTTTGAAAATAAACACTTAAAATGAGGCGGAAGGTCAAAAATGAATATTCTAGTCCTTGGACCAAACTCAACAAACATCAATAAATTTTAGTTGCCACAAAAGTATTCAGTGAAACGCGTTTTAACTAGTAAGAGCCCGGTCTTACTAAAAACGGGTTTTTTACTGCAACATATATACCTTTATAGTATAATAATCTACTTAAATGAGATCTTTAAAGATATACCTCATTAGTGAAAAATATTTTTTTTATTATTATTTGATTAAAATTTTAATACGATTTTTGATTTTGGGGAAAATGAATACAAATAAGTTCTAAATTTCAAGTTTATGTCTAGTTTAGTTTATTAGCTATACTACTCTGAGGGCCAGTTGTATGTTGGTTGGTAAACTCTTTTTAAACGTTAACAAACGGTAAAACCTTAAAATTCACCTTGCCGGTTGGGATGGCCAATCAGATGACAGGCACTTTCATGAATTTTAAAGTTTTACCCTTTGTCAACGTTTAAAAAGAGTTTACCAACCGACATACAACTGGCCCTTAGGGGTTTAGTTTATTAAACCTCAAGTCATCTATCTGTTGACGATGAAAGACATGTGTTGATTCTAGCTACATCGAACATCATTTTGAAGACAGCTTCAGAATTAAAAGTAGAAAATTAGTGAAAAACACTAGAGAATGTTAATTAATTTTCTAATTTAATTATGGGCGGTAAAGAAATAAATAATTTAGAGAATCATAGGGGAAAATAATAGGTGAAGTAAAAAGTTCTGAGCCTTTTTTTCTCTTTATTTCGATGATAAAATTAACCAAGTTAGGATTTTCCGATTTAGATCAAATATGCGCCGTTTTGTTCGATAACTTTTGTCATTTTTGAAGGCAATCTTATAATTCCGCAATTGAAGAAGTCCTCGTCCCTGTTAGTGAAAAACTTGACCAGCTCATTTTCACAAGCCTCTCTTGAGGCCAGTTTTGTACCACCAAGGAAATTTTGCAAATGCTTGAAAATGTATTAATCACTTGGTGTCAGGTCTGGGCTATACGGCGGGTGCGATATAACCTCCGATCCAAGCTCACGGAGCTTCTGGCGCGTCGTTAACGTTGTGTGTGGCCTGGCGTCCACTTGATGGAACACAACACCCTTCCTATTGACCAATTCTGCTCTTGCTGACGATGTTTTTTGCCTGTTGTTCTCGTATGTGACCCATTTTTCATCGCCATCGTTTCAGCAAAAAATCGCAGGCTTTACTCATCTTAAAAGCTTTTTTGTGTTGGAGCCTGTGTGGTATCTATGTATTAGTACTATGTCTAGTTCTTTCTCTATTCATATACAGTCAAACAGTGAGTTCTGAGCCCAGCTTTTTCACTTACAAAGGTTATTATTCCATTGTCGAAATAGGCCTTTTATAAAGGAGTTGCTCTGAGGAGGAGCTCTGAGTGTCGAGGCCTTTATAATTTTTGTATATTGTAGTTCGCAGGCTCCGTTCATAGCTTGGCTCTGCTCCCGCCTCCCCCGCCACCTTGGTGCTGCTCTTTTTTTTCTGGCTATTATGGGGTTTCTTGTCGCAGTAGCCATGCTGAAAATGAGTTGAAGAGCTGAGACAAATGCCGCTTTGTTCTCCTGTTATTTTTGCTTTGTTCTTTGCAACATATGGTCGGCTTTTTTTTTATTTCTGTTCTGCTAGTTGATGCTGTGAGTGATGGTGTTGTTGTAGGTTTTTACAGATTGAATAGTGGTGTGGTGTGGAGGAAGGAGTGAGAGAGAGGCGCTGGTGCTGTAAATTTTTCAGTTGAAAGGGTTGTTGAAGACGGCCTGTGGGTTCCTCTACCATGCTCGTTGCTTGCAGGTGTTGAGAGGAGTGGTATGCTCTTCTTGTTTTTTTCTGTAGAGACAGTCTTTCTGCAGGCTGGAGTGCCGTGAGTGGCGCAGTTTCGAGTGCGTGAGTGTCATGCCGCTTTGCAGCTCAGGCGCCATTCTCGTGTAGAGTTTGAGTTTTGCCATGGCAAGCTCTGCCTCCCAGGCTCGAGCGCTTTCTCTGCCTCAGGCTCCTGGCTCAAGCTCGCCATTGCTGAGCTCATGCTCTTTTGTATTCAGTCTTTCTCATTAAGATGTTTGGCTTTATATTATTATCTATTCTGAGTTGAAGTTTAGCCAGTGATGTTATGAAGGGATATTATTCTTTCTGCTTTGAATATTCGGAGAGGGAATATTTTCCCCAGTTCTGTTCTGAAGAGGAGTGCTTCCAGTTTTATTAGCCCATTTCCTGCTCGTTGCTGTGATGATGAAGAGATGGAGGAGTGGTGTTATTTTTGGTTTGGGGAAAGGGGTGTTGTTGTTGTCGTCCAGCACCGTTGGCTTTTTTTCCTTTTTCTGTTGCTGGTATGGGTTTTGGCCTGTTTGCCCATGAAAGGCGCATTCTTCCAGTTTTTCTGTGGCCATTCTGTTTATACGGCTCTAATAAAGGGGCTTTTCAGGTTCTGTTGTTTTGGTGTTGAAAGTTATGCTTGCCATTTTGGTGTGGGGTTGTTATGGATAGATGCGGGCTTTTTGTTGTTGTGTTGATATTTTAATGCAGAGATGTTAGTGTTACAGGAAGCGCTGCAAGATGCCTCATTCCCCAGCGTTTCATACGTCCCTCTGTTTCGTGTTATGGGAGAGAGCTCTCATATGAGTTTGCGGCAAGCAAGAGAGGGTTATTATAGAGAGTTTCGCTTTGTTGCCCAGGTTATTTGTTATGTATACTGTGGTGAGAGTAGTTTTTGGAGTGTGTGTGTTATTTGGGGCTGATTGAATGGAGGTAAAATGGCAGGAATGGTAGAGTGGTTTTGCAAAAAATGGTGTATATGGTAGAAGATAAAATAGAGTGCACAGAATAGGAAGCTGGAAAACAGGTTTTTTCCCCAGTTTCATTGTATTTCCTGCCCATATTATTGAGCCTTTGTTGAGGATATGCAGTTTGCTGGCCATGGTTGAATACGCTCCTTTCTTCTGAGCTATGTCACTATTCATGTCTAGAGGTTTGTCGATAGTTCTAGTTAGAACATCCCGCTTTGAGCATATTGTGGTGGTGAAGGGCCGTTTCAGCATGTGTTAGTAAGGGGTTTTCTAAATTTAACTGCATCTGTATGAATGGTAAGTTGTTAGATGTCATATGTGAATGTGTTATTGCTTTGAATATCTGTGAATACACAAAGGGAATTTATATAAATTTAGACATTGCTGGGTAGATTGCGTTCCAATTTGTTTGAGTTCTGAATGATTTACTTTGAAAATATAACAGAATAGTTAATGTTCATATCCTTCCAGATTATTATAAAATTAGGAGTACAGCATTTAGTGCTATTTCCATACGTCGATAATTATTCAGTAAAAATATTATTTTATAGAGTACTATTTTCAAGTTTTTAGCCTTGTAATAAATATAGATTTAATTTGAAATTTTTGTATAGTCGTTTTCTGTTGCTTTTTCATATTGCCAAGGACGTTCCCTAATAAATCGATTTTCTTGCAATCCTTTGAATACACATATTTATAAGTGTCCTTTATAAGTAGAATTTTTTTCAATATTCCTTGCGGCACTAAATTTATAAATATTGACCATTGAAATTTGCATATTTAACACGCGAACCCTATCCCGATTGATGTTAAAGCGACTGTTTCATTAAATAACAATCGTAATTTTCTTGATATTATTTTGAAAAACTGAGAATCATTAACTGAAGATATAACAAATATTATCCTGTTAAAATAATTGTATCAAGCGGTATTCATTTTGTATGAAAAATGTTAAAAGTTAGGTACTTTTGATGGTTTTCATTTTTTCTCTCATGGCATGGCAAGTGAGAGATGGCGACTTGGCAACGTCGCGCTAAAATCACTCAATTTTTCCATAACTAAAAAACTGCAGCTGGTGCATTTGAGATTTTTAGCTAATTCTCTCAACCTAACTATACTGTTCTCATCTGAAATTTCGCATTGAGCTGTTTCATGAAGTGTTTTTTTTATTCTTTGTCTTTTAGCGTCGGTAAGAATGCAATGTTGTCAGATCCAAAAAACGACGCAGTGAAAATATTTTTGTCTTTCTGCGCATGTGAGAGTAGGGAAATGAAGCGAACGGCATCTGAGCTATATTAGGGAACGTCCTTAAATGATACTCTGAGTCGATGCGTCTTAGGAGAGCCGGTAAGGGTTGGATCAAGCAAAGAGAGTATAGCCGTGGCAATATCCTGGAGTTCAGGTCTAGACTCCATTGAGGAGATGCCAGGTTGTCAGCCATATATAGCTAGTCTATCACAAAGTCTAGCGTCAGTGAGTGACGGGTATCATGTGGCCACAAATTCTATCATATTATCTTTTCTGCATTCAACTCACCTCTCATCTTTAATAAGTAATTTGGAACTTTGTTCTTTGTTATTAATTTTATCAGAGAATTCAGATAAAGTTGATAATAGAGCTTTAATGACTAATTGGCCTGAATCACGAAGATTTTTGTGATCCGAAATTATATTATTAAGAGATATTCCAATCCAAAAATATGTATCTTTGAAAACTTCTTCTTTGGGAAAGAACACAAGATACCTGGAAAAAAATTAATATTGTTTATCATAATTTGTATATTAATAATGTTTAAATAAAATAAAATTATTAAGTTATAATTACACTTACTTTGTAAAAACTTTACAAATTGAAGGAAAATGATCCATTGTATTATTTGATGGGTTATTCAATTGTAAATTTTTTATTAAAGAAATCAAGATTTCATATTCTTTGCTCAAGTCCAATCTATTAAATAAAGAATAAAATATATTAAAAAGATATTTAAAAAATACAATTAAACTTGCAACGAATATTTTGCAACTATTCGATATTCACCAAATAGTAAGTAGTATAACGTAAATTATTGGAATCAGAACATTAAAAATTAGTGAAAAGATTTAAGTATCTTTTTTTGATTTTTAGAAAGATGGAATTTTTTCAAAAATCAACCCAGGTTAGGTAAATTACCATTAATGTAAAAATATTCCTACTAAAATCTTAGTAAATCTTAGTTCTTTTCTGCTTGATTTATTTATTTTTAAATAACAAAACCCATCACAAATTTTAAATTTACCTAATATAATAATTCTGTATGTGTAAATTAGTGAGTTTAACCAGAACAAATTTCCATACTTACTTTGGATCTTCTGATTCTAATAATCCATCGCTGAGTTTTAATAAAAGTTCAAAACAAAGATTAATGATTGTTTGATGTTCTTGAAAATTACGATATATAGTAAAAAATGAAAAGAATTTTTGAATATAATAATGAAGAAAAATTTTTTCTGGTAATTTATTTGCAATTGAAATTTGAACTATTGGAAGCCAGTATTGAATTGTTTCTTCATTAAATATTTGTAATCGATTTAAAGCCCCATAAAGTCTTTGCATATGAGAGAGGGTCAGCTTTGTGGGATCTCCCACCATTTCTTCTTTAACATATCTAAAAACAAAAGGACATTTTATTAAGCTACAGATAAAAATATATTGCTTCTTCGAATATATTATTTATATTTTTATTTAAAAAACGAAATTTAACAGAACAAAAGTCACATTGTTACATAGATAAATAAATAAATACATACATACATACAAGTGAAGCTAATATAAAGCGTGTTAAAAGGAATATATTTTAAGAGTGGATTAAATCTACTTAGTAGTTTAATCCATTCTTATTTAAAATGTTTCATCTAGAACCGACACAAAATTCCTTAAAAAATTTTGCTGACTTTTACTTGAACGCCACATAAAGTAGGATATTGCCGAATGCTTTCTTAAACTTTTTCTCTTCAAGGAACAGTTTAAATTACTATAAAAGTATGAATACCATATACGTGAATTAGAATATGATTTTAAAGCTACATTGAGACTTTGTGATTTATTTATCATTATTAATATTATGACATGTCTCTAATTATAAATTATTTCTGTCTAAAGGCGGGTTCACAGGGGTCGTGAAACGGGCGCAGAGCACTACTCATAGGCCAGCCGGTCGTGACGCATGCGAAAATCAAGTAGTGCTCTCGCCCGGTTCACGACTCCGTGTGAACCCGCCTTAAAATGTTTTTTGGGAAAAAACACTGCAAATCCCTGAAAGTGTGTAGGGGTTTAAGAGTGATTTGGTTTAAGAACTATTTACCACTATTTAACTTCCCCACATCAATTCTTTCATTTTTAAAAAGAGTATAGTTTCGAGGTTTTTGCTCTCTTTCATCAGTCTATTACAATTGATTCACAGGAATTAATGTATGAATGGAAACATACATTCCTGTGAATCAATTGTAATAGACTGATGAAGAGGGCAAAGGCCTCGAAACTATACTCTCGTTATATATAAAATTTATAATTCCAGCAGAAGACACACTCTTTAATTGTCTCCTTCAATATATACTACCTGCTACCCTCGGCACAAAAATCTTTCAATTTAATAAACGTTTTATTAATCAATCTTGGGGGTTTTTTTACACAAGTGTTTTTGGTGGATTTCACTTCTTTTGGTAAGCTAAATATTTCCACTCTTGCCCTTCTCTGCCTCAAGAAGTTGGTTATTTCTTTTAATAAAAATAAATTACAAAGTATCATTATAGCTTTCTTTAATTCTTATTTAAATGGCCAATAGACTTTTAAATTGGTCTTTAAAATGAATAAAGGTTGAGAAACGATGGACTAAGCTAGAATATAAAATGACAATCTAATTGAATATCAAGTATGCTAGAGAATACAAATGCAAATAATAATAAATTTGAAAGTTTATTTAGATATGGTACTATAATGTTTTAAAATTATAAATTGAGGTGTTTTTTGAGGCTCTTGAAAACCTTGAAGCAGATGTAATGTCTTCGTTAGGAAAAAGGAAAAAGATTTCTTTACATTCTAACAAATTTATTTTCATGAAAAACTTATGAGACGTTTCGGCGGATATTCTCACACCATCATCAGTCTACAACGAAAACATAATCTTAATTACAGTAAATTACTAATTACATGTCATTCTCAAGATAAAAGAAGAAAAGAACTCACCCAAGCTTTTCATAATATAGTACATATGTCTGTGTAGAATGTCATTTTCTTTTTACAATTAATAACATTTTAATCAAAAAGCTTGTAATAAAAATAACAAATTAGAATTAATTTTAATTAACCTAAATAAATCAAATAAAAAATCTTCATATTTGTTATTTACTGATATTGACATACTATATTAATAACAATTTAACACACAAAATACCTCCAGGTAAATAACAAATATGAATATTTTTTATTTGATTTATTTAGGTTAATTAAAATTAATTCTAATTTGTTATTTTTATTACAAGCTTTTTGATTAAAATGTTATTAATTGTAAAAAGAAAATGACATTCTACACAGACATATGTACTATACAGTGGTACCTCGAGATACGAGTGCCCTAACATACGAGTTATTTGAGATACGAGCTGTCGAGCGAGCGAAGTTTTGCTTTGAAATACGAGCGACATTTGAGATACGAGCAACGGCCGCCTGCGAAACTTTTTCCGAACTGATAGAAGCCAATGGATACATCCCCCAGTAAGTCTTCAACTGTGACGAAACAGGACTTTTCTGGAAGAAGATGCCGAATAGGACTTACCACAGAGGAGAAGATAATGCTAGGCCACAAACCCATGAAGGATAGACTAACTCTCGCACTGTGCGCCAATGCGAGTGGCGACTGCAAGATAAAGCCTCTGCTTGTATACCATTCAGAAAACCCCAGAGCCTTTAAGTCACATAAGATTTTAAAAGAAAAACTGCAAGTTATGTGGAGGGCAAACCGAAGGCATGGGTCACTGGGCAGTTCTTTGTGCAGTGGGTAAACAGTTACAACAAAGTTACAGTCGAAGCAGCATTCGGGGGTTCTGCAAGAAATTGGTTTCGAAGAAGAGCCAGAGGTGGAGGAGGTTATCTCTACAAGTGAGATAAAAGAGATCTTGGGAATGTGGGAGAGAGTTTCACAATTCGTGGAAAAGAAACACCAAGGAAAAAGTTGCAACTGGTCGTGCATGGGAGCTATTTAATGTCACTTGCCTAACTCATTCTGAAAGGGATGAAGAAACAAACCTCCTTGGACAGTTTTTTTTTAATCCGGCGAAAAAGGCAAATACCAGTGAAGATAAAAGCAGTGACTTAAATTAAACATACAGTAGCATTTAAGTTGTGTGTAAGTTGCATTTAAGTGACCAAAATACAAATATGTATGTACACTTTATAAAACCAGTTTTTTTTTGCTTTACATTATCTTTTATTATGTTTTTTATACAATATTTGTCATTTATAAATACATTTTTCTTATTCAAAAACACGTAACAAAAACAATTGGGGGTAGCATTTTTGGGGCTGGAACGGATTAATGGCATTTCAATTAATTTCAATGGGGAAAATTGCTTTGAAATACGAGCAAATTGACCTACGAGCAAAGTTACGGAACGAATTAAACTCTAAACTCGTATCTCGAGGTATCACTGTATTATTTAAAGCTTGGGTGAGTTCTTTTCTTCTTTTATCTTGAGAATGACATGTAATTAGTAATTTACTGTAATTAAGATTATGTTTTCCTTGTAGACTGATGATGGTGTGAGAATATCCGCCGAAACGTCTAAGTTTTTCATGAAAATAAATTTGTAAAGAAATTTTATTTCCTTTTTCCTAACGAAGACATTACATCTGTTTCCAAGGTTTTCAAGAGCCTCAAAAAACACCACAATTTATAATTGAAAGTATGTTCTCGAGGCCAATAAAAGAAAAGAAAAAATAATTGAAAGTTTATAATGGGTAAATAAGGACAAGTTTTTATGTGCGAGTTTTATTTATCAGGCAACGTTTCGTCGAGTTTTCCGACTTCTTCAGGGCTTCAAATAGTCATGTCACACATTCGTCTAAATTTTCTTGTTAATTGAAGACCATCAGAAAAACAATTTTTCAAAAAACATTCGGCACAATCATAAAAACAATTTTTATTTCTTTTCTTTTTATATTAATAATTAGATTAGATATAAAACATATATAAAATGAGGCAATATTGTTTTTGAAAAACAGAATAGAATATTTTTTCTTTTGATCTGTAAAGAAACTCAACCTTAAAAAAATATTTGACTATTTGAAGCCCTGAAGAAACATTGGCTAATAAATAAAAAAACTCACACATAAAAACTTGTCCTTATTTTCCCATTATAAACTTTCAAATTAATACAAATTATAAACGGAAATGATAATAATAATAATAATATTATTGATAAGAAAAAAAATCTTACTGGTGTATTTGTTGAAGAGTTTTAATAATTGCTGGAACATTTCTTTGTGATGATAATTCAACAAGTAAATTATTAAAATCCTCTTGAGAACACATTTTATAATTATTTTGCTTTTGTTTAAAAAACTATTTTATGAAATTAAATATATAAATGAAAATACAAAAAAACAAGCATTTGAGCACTTAGATTAATCTATAAATTAACATTCTAAATGTTATCATAATTTAAAATGTCATTTATATATTTTATATACAAATTTCTAAACAAATGATACAGAAAAGCGGGAATAAGTCCTTGTCTTATATTAGAAAAATAAAAAACAGAATTAATAGACTGAATTTATCGTCAAGATTCATTAAGCCTTTTTCGAACATTATTCGTAAATATATTCGACTATAGATGGCAGATCAGTCGAAAGATTTTGCAGGGAATTATAAAATATTTATAATTTTCTCATTAATATATAATATATAATATAGATATAATTAAGAGAAAATAATATCCGAATTTATATATTTCTAACTTGAAATGATGAAGTTAAATAATTTTATAATTTTCTCAATAATATATCAAAGAATAATTAACACATTAATGAGAATTGTTTTGATCGCGCTTTTTGAACAAGATATATATCTTAATTCTTTGATATATTAATGAGAAAATTATAAAATTATTTAACTTCATCATTTCAAGTTAGAAATATATAAATTCGGATATTATTTTCTATCTTAATTAAGTGGATATTGATGAGGCAGTCCAAAAAAAGAAGAAGATAATTTACACTATCTTTTTATTCATAAAACCGACGTTTCGGAGGCTATTCCCTCCTTCTTCAGGGTTTTGAAAAGTCAGTGAAGGAAATCCAATGCGGCATTCCCCTCTGTCTCCTCTTTCAGTGGCAGTAACAATAATATCTTGTATTTCATTCTCAGCAGAATTATAATGTAATAGGAGGGAATAGCCTCCGAAACGTCGGTTTTATGAATAAAAAGATAGTGTAAATTATCTTCTTCTTTTTTTGGACTGCCTCATCAATATCCACTTAATTCACTTATCAGTCCGTCTCCAAAAATTACTCCAATTTTTCATAATATTTGACAAAAATCACCTGCATTCGATTCGCGATCGAATCAAATACAGGAAACTTTTATGATTAAATATTTACTTGTTACAACTTGTTGTATATAATTCAACACTTGAGTTAACGTTTCCTCTGCTTGTATAGAAAAATTTATATTGAAATGCTTTCCACTTTCCTTTCTTCGTATATTTTTCTCATTACACTCTCATTCGGCTTGAGTATGAATTAACACCAAAACTTTAATATCTATTTTTTGTTATTTATACATCTTTAAAATATTATAAAGCGCAGATAAAATTCCGAAAAAATAATGAGTTTCCAGTTTTGGAAAAACAAGCATGATGACTTTTAAGTTCAAACTTTCTACGATCTTTCATTCTCGCGTTTTCGTAGGTCGGATTCAGAACCAGTGCTGATTTGTGCAGAAGAAATAGAAATTGTGCTGGGTTAACAATATTCTAAAAATGGCCAGTTTGGGTTTTCTAATATACCTACCATAGAATTAAATTAAAAAAAAAATATATATTCTTATTCTAATTAATTATCCCCAGATCAAAATATTTGGACCAAATAATTGGGGATATGGGATGCGAGACATTTAGAGAGGTCAAACAGCTGGCATGGAACACAGAGCCGAGTGGAGACGGGTGCGGTTTCGTCAAACCAGTCTTAGGACCGTGTACTCAATGATGATCATCATCATGATGAATCTTTACAAAAATATCTAACACCCCATAGTAAAAAAATTCGACCCTCCACAAAATATTTATCCTATTAAAATTTTAATACGATTTTTTTATTTTGGTGAAAATTAATACATATCACTTGTAAATTTGAAGTTTGCATCTTATTTAGTTTTTTGTTTGTTTTGATAATGATTTTGATGCAAGAAACCAGACAGAATGGAATATTGCAGCAATATTACATTGCAATATTATAAACCTTGCAGGAACATTGCAGCAATATCCCTATGTCCTTAACAACTTATGACAAATGTCGGGATGACTAATGCGTCGTTTGCTCCTGGTATCGGGTTTTTGCCCGGAATTATTTAAATTACTTTTTGTCTTTTAATGCAAATCTATGATCATTTTATTTATTAATGAGCATACATTTCTATTTTTTTTCTTTTTCTTGTTTATTAATTGTTAATTTCTTGTAATTGATTTGTATTTATGTTGATTAATTACTGTAGTTTTTTTTCGGTTTTTCGCCCCTTCTAGCCATCAGCCAATTTAAGATACTGATATTAAATTAAGACTTCTATGCAAGGATTAGATTTTTAGCCAGTTGCCGCGAGTCGAATTCGAACCCGGGTCCACATGATTAGCAGGATTTTTTTTAACTTTAAAAACATTTATTTACAATATTATATAGTAGATTTTTACATTAGTAATATTATTCTATAAGGTTTCAGATTTTATACATATGTTTTATAATTAGTTTCTATGAACAGTCTCCCTGCCTAGTACATTTTAATAAGGCTTATACTGCTTTTTTTGCTTAGGCTTTAAATATTTAAGGGTTTATTTAGAATAATCAGTGTTAAGTGCATTGATTATATATATAAAGTTGTTGGTTTTTAAGATGTTTTCGATTATTTATTTTACAGGAAAAGTTATAAGAACAAAAACCTGTTTTTCTCTTTTTTTAATTGAATAAAAATAAAAAGTTTTATATTATATTATTAGTCTTTAAATTATTCCTATTTTCTTGTATATGTTTGTGTACTTTGGGTTTTTCCCCGTTGTGTCAATTAGCAGACTGGTACGCTAACCCCTCGGCTAACCCGACCCCAATTTCTGTAATTAATTTGTATTGATGTTTTGTTGACCTAGCCACCGAGGAGTTGTGCCTCTAAGCAGGTCAAGTAATAAAGAATTATTTATTATTATCATTTATTTATTTTTATTATTCAATTTATTACTTTTTTTCGCGGTTCTACTTTCGTTTTTCGAACTTAGTCTGGAATACAATTTTATAAAATATTTATTTTATTTAAGGCTTTATCAAAAATAAATACATCTTTAGTATTATAATAAATATCAAAATAATATTATTATTTTTTTTATTAAATATTATTTTTCTTTGGAATGATTACAAATTACAGCTAACTTTACACCAATCAATTTCGTCTAAATTTCAACATGAGATAGTTATTATGGATTTATATCATAAATCTGATAAAAATATAGTTATATTAAAGTAGCCGTGTTTTTTCGATTATATATCATTTAAAATATCTACTCTTCCTTTCATTAAACTAATATGGTAAGTCATTTTTTTTTTGAATTTCTTAATCTGCCAATGAAAGTCTAACCTAACCGCCTAACCCGTGGTTTTTCTTCTGCCAGGCATCGAGTTTGATTGCGGCCGGCATAGGCCTCGCCGCTTTGGGATATGGAGGAAGAATTTTTATGAGACAACTTCCTGGTATGGCACAAAAAATGAATGAAATGGCCAAAAGTATGCCACAGATCAATGCTGAGGTAATAACCCTCTCTTCTTTTGAAATCATGCTATTTTTAAATAAAGAATCTGATGAAATTGATTTATTTTTAGACATTTGCAAATAGTAAATACTATAAAGGTGGTTTCGAATCCAAAATGACAAAACGAGAGGCTAGTTTGATTCTTGGTGTATCTCCTACTGCAAGTAAAGCCAAAGTTAAGGTAAATTAGTATGGAACACTTTATGACATTATACACAGAGTTTAAACAAAAGATCACATATTTTGAGACTAGCTAGTATTCATTAATATAAATGATTCTAATACATTCAGGCCCAGTTGTATGTCGGTTGGTAAACTCTTTTTAAACGTTGACAGAGAGTTTACCAACCGACATGCAACTGGCCCTGAGGGTCAGTTGTATGTCTGTTCGTAAAGTCTTTGTAAACCCTCAGGGCCAGTTGCATGCCGGTTGGTAAACTCTCTTTAAACGTTGACAAAGGGTAAAACCTTAGAATTCACCTTGTGCCTGACGGAATGGCCAATCAGATGAAAGTCCCTAAATCTCTTCTTATCTTCACGATACAAGGCTTCACCGCGAACTACAGAGGTTGTACCTTCTTGTATCAATATCATTATAAAAAAAAGTGCCTGTCATCTGATTGGCCATCCCTCCGGCCACAAGGTGAATTCTAAGGTTTTATTCTTTGTCAACTTTTACAAAGACTTTACCAACCGACTTACAACTGGCCCTCAGTCTTTCAAGACCCGCTTCCACGGATACTTCAACTCAGACCCAATCCCTGAAATTTTTCTTCTTTTCACGATACAAAGGTCCACCGCGGACCACAGAGGCTGCACACCTTAAAGGTCCCGCGATGCTTCCAGTCGAGCAGATGATACACCAGTTACTCGTCGTTAACAATATATATACAGGGTGTTTCAGGAGGAATAGTAAATAATTTAGGAGGTGGTAGTATAGACGAATTGCAATAAAAATGCCATATAACATGTGTTCAATTTTTATTGAGTACAGATATACAGCTATTAGTATGTAACCAAATATCGGCATACTCAGCCTGTGTAAATACGTGCGGCATGTTTACACGCTAGAGTACAGTAGACTTGGCCAACAAATCACAATGAGAACTTCAATGTAAACTAAAGCACAAGTTCACAACTTAAACATCAACACTCTACTGCTGACATTCGATAAATACGCCCATAGCAACCGGTGTACCAAGACACGAAACGAAAACCAGCTGTATCTCTGTACTCAATAAAAATTGGACACATGTTATATGGCATTTTTATTGCAATTCGTCTATTCTACCACCTCCTAAAATATTTACTATTCTTCCTGAAACACCCTGTATATATAGGGTGTCTCAGAATGGATGGGTGTTTTTGAAATAAGAATAACTCAGCTGTCTTTTAACTTACAAACATTTTTATTGCGAAAAATGAAAGCTTAGATATTATCATTAAAAAAAAAATCATCTTCTGAAAATGATTTTTTTCAAGAATTTCACTTTTTCACTGTTAAATAGTAATAAAAAATTGCTTGCATTCTCACAGCGAACTACTGACGTTATGCAAAATCTCCTTCATTCAGTTGCTGGACAATCATAAGCTTATAGGGGTAAAAGTGAAGGTCTTGGAGTAAAATTCTGAAAACAGTTCGATTACTCAATCGGAGTGGTCCACCTCGTTTTCAGACAGACCGCCCTGGGCTTTCAATTACTGCTTCTCTCACCCTTTCAACGGCAACTGGTTACCTTACAATTCGGGTACGTCCTCGAGGATGGGATTCATTGACGATTCAGACATTAGTAATGAATCCCATCCTCATTTTTCGCATTAAAAATTTTTGAAAGTTAAAAAACAGCTCAGTTATTCTTATTTCAAAAACACCCATCCATTCTGGGACACCCTTTATTTGGAAAATAGCCATTATCATTCAGCCAAGCCTCACAAAAATGCCTAGCCATTGGCAACCTCTTTCTCTTATATTATATACTTCCACAGGCTGTTCTTAAGAGCTTTCCTTTATGATGTCATCTTTGACAAATCTGATCAGAACCAGTAGGAACTCAAATCATCACATGCTTCCATTTACCATAAAACTAAAATTACCTAGAAAGTACAACCCCCAAATCTTGAACGACTAAACTTTTCTTACTCTCCATCAGGCACTTCATGCCTTCGAAGTTTATAAAAATAAATGAGATGTTCACTGTATTTTTTATGATATTGAGAAAAGTAAGCTCAATCCATGTAGTTCGGGGTACATCTCTGCCTTGAGAAAAGGAAAATTTTATGAGCTAGTTCAGTCTTTTAGTGTCTTGAAAGACCAAAGTTATGTCATGAGAAAGACAAGTCAGGAAGAGAGTTGAATGTTTGGAAATCGTGTTTTCCACAAATGAGGCTTTAAGGGGGATTATTATTTATTTTAATGCATTCTTCAGCCTTACAACTCACTCTTTGAAACAAACACTCCTGATTAATAATAAAAAAATTAGGTAAAATTGCGAGGTGGGTTTCACATAAAATAAATTAAAACAAAAAGTGAGTTTAAATTTCGATATATTTAGGGTTGTCAGTCCATCTCGTGAGTCCTGACGATGGGCTGACAACCCAAAATATATCGAAATCTAAACTCACTTTTGTTTTAATTTATTTTATGTGAAACCCACTCGCAATTTTGCCTAATTTTTTATTATTAAAAAATGTTTCACCTTGAACCAACACCTATCTCCTTAAAAGTTACTCCTGATTAAAACTATGTGTTATTTATTTAATTTTCTCATTAATATATTAAAGAATAATTAAGACATTAACGAGAATTGTTTTTGATCGCGCTTTTTAAACAAGATATATATCGCGAGACTACTGCTGGTTGAAGCTATTGGAGTCTGCTGAGTCTTAAGTCTGGGCCAAGAGAGAATGAAAAAGATGTGATCCATTTAGCTATAATCCAGCATCATTTCGCGATTGGCCCAAATGATACTTTTTATATAAAACACTGATATGGATCACCAAATGAATTTGAAATCTGAGATGTTATATATTCAATCTCCCAGTCCAGAGCGCCCGATCTGTTAACACGTGTGTTAGGTGTTTGCTATTAATTAATCATAAGTTTCCTGTATTCGATTCGATCGCGATTAAGTGAAAATAATATCCGAATTTATATATTTCTAACTTGAAATAGTGAAGTTAATTTTCTCATTAATATATCAAAGAATAATTAACACATTAACGAGGATTGTTTTTGATCGCGCTTTTTAAACAAAATATATATGTTATTTATTTATCGAAATAATGTAGGGATACTAATTTGAAAGGGAAAAATTGGTAGGATTATTTCAAAGGAAAGGTTGTAAGTGAAAGTCGTTTGGTGTTCACATCAGTTGATTCTCTTTATTCTATTACCTATATAAAAGTTTTGCTTTTTATCATTCAAAATATGTTGGACTTTTGGAGAATACCCTGTATTAATTTAATTTTTAATTGAAACATATAATTGATTTTTCAATAAAATTAATGTTTAGTAAAGTAGAAAGTGTTGTAGAAAATTTACTAATTTACTAAGTTCATAAATAAATTAAATAACAATTCACATGTTTTAGGAGGCGCATAAACGAATAATGAGTTTAAATCACCCTGACAGAGGAGGCTCTCCACTTTTAGCAGCCAAAATAAATGAAGCCAAAGATCTTCTAGAAAATCCGAAGTCTAAATAGAATTTATTAGTTTTTTATATAATATTTATATAAATATATTTTTTAAATGCCATGTACTATATTTATTGCTATTAAAAAAAAAATTCAATTACATTCGATTATTAATACTAATCCCTTTAAATAAGAAAAACAAAAACAAATATTAGAATTTTAATAAAATAAAAGTATTTTATAAATTAAAATATAAATAAAATCACATTTTATTAAAGAGAAAAATGCAAATTTTTTAACAAATCACCACAGCATGCATGAACTTTATAATTTGTAAAGAATTAAGGATGGTTATTTCTTTTTTACTCCTCATAATATTTTTTTTTTTTTTTACATTTAATTCAAATCAGAATATTTTTTTTCTTTTTTTTGTTTCTTCAGAAATTAGGTGGTGGGAGTCTGACTAGAATTACATACACAAATTTCTTCTATCACTTTTAAAATGTTACAATTCAGTTTTATGCATATTTTCCATTTTCAAACGAAGTTTAAGAATCTGATTGGCAGGTAGAGAACCAGGAGTTTTAAAAATACTCTGAAAACAAATAAATTAAATAATTAGTGAAAGTATGGAATAAAGTCTAGGCAAGAAAAAAATTAAAGTTTATAGAAAATCATTTGAGCAAATTCTTCCTGTATGAATATCATTATATAAAAAAATAACTAATGTAAAAGATTAAAATTGAGGCTATAGAAGTCTGAGTGATGATCTGGAACATTTTTAGAATGGTCAACCAACCCAAGAAGATATTAGAATTTGTATGTCTTATCAGTAGAGACCGGATTCCCATGCAATTGCATATTTTGTTTGCCGCTACATACGACCCAGGGAATCAATTATCTATCCGAATCATGCATCAGGATACTGTGGGTTAAATTTTATACTGCATAATTTTGCATATTTGACTAATATTGCATAAAATTGCATATTTGATGTGGAGTGGTCCTTTTCATCGTATAAATCAATTTTATTTACTCTTATCTTTATTAAAGATGTTTCACCTTGCACCAACACCACAATCTCTACTAATTATCAATTTTAAGTGACCGTAGACATAATAACCGAAGATAATTTAGAAAAATACTTGTAAAAATAAATTATTCACAATTACAATCAAATTTTAATTATTTTTGAGATCATTTGTTAATTATTTCTTTATTATTATTTTTTTTTAATGGCCTATCGGTAACTATAGCCCATTTTGGCCATTGAGTGTTCATGTGTGTTTGTGAAAGTGTGTGTAAATTAGTGTAGTGATCAGATTATAGCCGGTCAAATATTTGCATAATTTTATTAGTTTATTATTTGCACGTCAATAAGAAAAGCTTGTTAATATAAAAGAATAAAAGCAATACAATACAATCGTGTCTGTTAAATAAAACTACTCCCTCCCCCTCGTATTTTTTCGATCACATTTTTGAAACATTATTATATTTATTATGTTGATTTTATTCAAGAGCACCTATTATTTCTTTGAGTTTAAAGATTTTTTAATATATTAAATATAATGAGAATTTTGTGAAATTTTTACTTAATAAAAGTACATATTTGACACTGGTGTCTATAGTTTACTTTATCATTTTATTTATTTCATAGCACTCCTTCAAATATATAGTCTTTTTGTCTAATTTTAATTTTTTAGTGCATAAAAAAATTTGTTTTGTCATCTTTTTCTGCATATATTTGCATATTTCAACGTATTCTGCATATTTCAGCATTTTTAACTGCATATTTTGGCACTTTTTACTCCATAAAAATCCGGTCTCTACTTATCAGGTAACAGGTTAAATTTAACTATAGCTGACAACGGCTTTGAAATTAGAATCCAAAGCACAATGAAAAAGACTAAAAAATGTTAATTATAAAATAATAATTTTCTAGTTCCCTCATCTTCCAGATTAAAATCTAACTAGATTGTATAGAATATTTCAATTAATTTCTTAATTTCCGCATAGGCGATCTAACCCTAAAGATGGAAGGAGACAATAAAAGAGTGTGTCTTCTGCTGGAATTATAAATTTGTAATTTATTTATAACAAGACTATAGTTTCAAAAGCTTTGCCCTCTTCATCAGTCTATTACAATTGATCACAGGATATGTATATAAGTGAGAGACAATATGTAAATCTCACTTACATATTGTCTCTCACTTATATACATATCCTGTGAATCAATTGCAATAGACTCTGATGAAGAGGACAAAGCTCTCGAAACTATAGCCTAGTTACAAATAAATTAAAAATTTATAATTCCAGCAGAAAACACACTCTTCTATTGTCTCCTTCATTTTATAAAAATTCTGCTACTCTCGGCAAAAAGAAACTTTCACTTTAACCCTAAAGAATTTCTCAAGATTACAATTCTTTTCTAATTACAAAAGATACTTACTTGCATAAATTCATGACATTGAATAACGAGAGAATCTCTAGTAATTTCTTTAAAACACTCGGCAAGAGAAACAAAATCTTCACAGCGCAATAATGATTCTCTGTTTCTTTTCACCAAAGTTAGACAAACACGAAAAATGATCTTAGAACCTTCATAAAAAAGACAATCCCATATTCTGAGAACCGTCTGAAAAAATAATATATTATATAAAACATGGATCGTGAAATATTGTATTGTGGTGTAAAATACTTACTTCTGTTGGAAGCACTTCAGCGAAAAGACATATAAACCATTTTGTAGTAATAACCGCCCAAGGAAGGCCGATTTGATTAACATGACGATAAACATCTGGAGTCTTTAATTTAATAAAAGAATTTAATTAATTTTAATATAAATGCAGTAGTATAATAAGAGGAATCTATCTAAAGAATTTCATTTTATTGATAATAAATAATTTATTAAAATATCCAAACTATAATTTATAAAATACTTACTTAATAAGTTCTTCTAGCACCGCAATATCAACAATAACCCCAAGCATAGTTGGAGTATAATATTTAGGGAGTTTCTTTTCTACAAGAACCTTTAACAACCAAAAAGTACTTTCTTCATTCTTGGTCACTATCAACAGAAGACCAGCTATATAATTAAGACCCTGGCAATAGCCAACCTGAAAAAACACTAATATCAGAGAAAAAGTTATTATAGGGATTATAATGATAGAAAGTAATTAGGGATGTATAACATTCTTCGCCAAATAACGTGATTTAAATTAAATTTGGTGTAATTATTTATATATGTATTATTATTAATATATGTATATTGTATACATATCTCATCTCCATACAAAATTTTAAAATGTCTTCACGAGTAGATGTGGTTTAAAAAGTTATACTTTAAAATATGTATGAGATATGGATCGATGAATATGTTTCATGTAAAGATGTTTTTTTTTTCGTAATACATAAAGTACCTATATATTACTTATATTGTATAGAGGGTGTTTCATGAGGAATAGTAAATATTTTAGGAGGTCGTAGTATAGACGAATTGCAATAAAAAAATGCCATATAATATCTGTCCAATTTTTATTGAGTACAGAGATACAGCTGAGTTCAATGCATTTTGGTTTCGTGTCTTGGTACACCGGTTTCTATGGGCGTATTTAGAGTGTTGATGTTCAAGTTCTGAAGTTGTGCTTTAGTTTACATTGAAGTTTTCATTGTGATATGTTGGCCAAATCTACTGTACTGTAGCGTGTAAACATGCAGCACGTATTTACACATGCTGTGTATGCCGAATTTGGGTTACATACTAACAGCTACTTAGCTATCTCTGTACTCAATAAAAACTTGGACACATCTTATATGGCATTTTTATTGTCTATACTACCACCTCCTAAAATATTTACTATTCCTCCTGAAACACCCTGTATAATATATATATTGTGTCTGAAAATTTGAATAATATTCACCAACTGTTTGCAGGAATAAAATAAATAATCTTGAAATTCTGATTTTTTTACATATACATTTTTTATATATTTTGACTCGTAAATAACTCATATTTTATTTTTTTATTAGATTGGTAATATGGTAAAATTAAAAAAAAAAAATTTTTAATCATGATTTTTTCATTTTTTTTTCCGAAGTTGAATTTAGAGAAAATTTCCAAGAAAATATTTTTTTTTTTTGGCTAAAAAACAATTTTAAAAAATAAGAAATATAATTTGCAACTTAATTATTAATTATTTTGTTCTGTGTGATGACTGGCCTGATATGTTTGCTAAGAAGGAATAATATTGATAAAATGACAAATATGCAAAGAAGTTAATTTATTTGAGCCCTGAGGAAGTCAACAAGGTTGACGAAACGTTGGCAAAAAATAAAAATTATTTGCATAAGCTATTGTCCTTATTTCCCTACAACAAGTTTATTAATTATTAATATTGTTTTCATCTGTATAAAAGAAACTTGGATTTAAGGGTGCGTTGGTCATAGTTTAAGAGGGTAAATTTACATCACTTGTAGAGATAACACAGATGACTCCCTCAAAGAGAAAAAATTTAACCCTCAATTACTTCTCTTTTTAATTATTCATACAAATTTAATCTTGTATAATTCGACCCAAAAATAATACATTTGCTATTCTAAGACAGGCCTGATGCGGGGGCGGGTGAGTAGTTTAATCCCCGGGTTTTGATTTTTCATGGGACCGATATTTCTGACTTTTATTAAAAAAAAATTGAATGAAAAAATATACCATAAATAATGACTATAGAAATGATTTTTTTTCACTCAAAATCATTTGTAACATGAGGTCAGATTGTCCCAGAGGATAGAGTCTGCCTACGGAGCAATATGTTTGGGTTCAAACCAGGCTACCTACTGCGAAAATTTGACCAGCTAAAATCTGACCAAGACCCCAATTTACCCACCACCCTTACACCCATAAAAACATACATTACAAAATAATAGATGGGACGGATGGAAAATAGGAACAATTAAACACAGTGTTAAAACATTCGATCAATTGCGACGTTTCGCCAATTTATTATGGCTTTATCGGGCTCTTGATCAAATTTATAAAGAAATGACGAAGTATTTTATGAATTTGATCAAGAGCCTGATGAAGCCATAATAAATTGGCGAAACGTCGCAATTGATCGCATGTTTTAGCACTGTGTTTAATTGTTCCTATTTTCCATCCGTCTACATCTAATATCTAAATAATGGAACTGAATAACAATAATTAAAAAATAACTTAGGATTTGACTAAATGGGCTTTGTTATAAAATTAAATATAGATAGAATATATTGATAAAATTATTATTTGAAAAGCAAATTTTTATAAAAGATAAAATTAATTAATAAAGTAAAGGGTGTGTAGTTTCACAGTGAATGAAATAAAACCCAAAGAGGTTTACACAAACTCAATATATTTCGGATTATTAGTCCATCATCAGGAGTTTACAGGTTAAAACTAATAACTTATTAGTTTTAACCTGTAAATGTCGGTTTTAACCTGTAAACTCCTGATGATGGACTGATAGTCCGAAATATATTGAGTTTGTATAAGCCTCTTGAGTTTATTTCATTCACTGTGAAACTACACACCCTTGGTTTCATTAATTAATATCATGTTTCACCTAAAACCTACACCACTTTCTCTAAGTAAAAAAGATAAACTTGTTTGTCACACACTTCATTTGTTATTATTGACATTTTATACTTCTTTTGTATGAATTTCTAATGCATAGCCTATGTAAGAAAAATAATAGTTATAAATTGAAAAAATAATTATATTTATTATTTACTGGTTTTCTTATATTATATTTTTTACAACCTGAACTATTTATACTTTAAATTTTCTCTAAAATATTATAAACTAGTTTTAAATTAAGTTTTCTGTGAAGATAAATTGAAAATATAGGGCCTTCGAGTTGCTTCACCCGGAATTTCCCTCTATATCTCTCTTTTAGAAAAATAAATCTTTTCTTTAAGGAAAGCTAAAGACTCTTCGTTTGATAAGTACTAATTATACATGGAATAATAGTTATATTTTAAAATGGATTTAATGTTATAATGTTATAAAATAATATACCTCTTTATTATCATGAGCATAAGCAGTAAGAACATTGTATAATTTTTGCAGAGCATTATCATGATCGTCTCCAAAGGAAGGTTTAAAGAATATATTATCTGGAAAAGTTCTTGGTAGATCAGTTTTTATTATTTCAGCTATATCTTCATCTTTTGGAGCGTTCAAGAGTCCTTGGTAAAAATCCGTTGGATAATTCTCCCGAAGAAGTTCTGCGCCACTTACGGTTAACCATACCTTAAAAAATTATGTTTTAATTATTGTAAATGAATTTATGATTAATAATTTAAATGAAAATATTTCAATAAATAAAAATCAATAACAAAATTTTTCAGAGATTTGGACAATAATATTTGGTATTTAATAAATAGACGACGTTTTGCTTTTATTTATTTAAGCTGCTTTTTAGGTCTCTGAGAATCTCTGGGTAGAGTATTTACTAAAAAGACAGTGTTTCGCTTTTGTTTTTTAAGATAGTTCTTTCGCGACAATCCACACAAAAAGTTTTAGCCTCGTAACCACTCTATATATATGAAAGGTGCTAAAAATTTAGGTTATGTTTTTTAACGTGACTGTACTTTTCACACTACTATATCCTCTTTATGAATGGATCGTTTCCAAGCGACTGTTCTTATATCCCCTCCACTTAAAATAATCGCCCAAATATGTTTTATTGTAAAAAATTTCATTTTTAATTGCAATTATTTCATGTTTGGTGTGGTAAATCGTTTTCAAATTGGAACAGTGTGTTTATTATGCTTTTAATGAGTTATATAAGTTTCGAAGACTTGTTGAATTTTTTCATTTGTGAAAGAACTACTTTAAGCATGAATGCAAAGATTTAAGCATCTTTTTGAGTGTCTTTTTTTGAAAAAAGATGGAAATTATTTCAAAAATCAACCCATACCTATAATATTAATAAATGAATTTACTTCAAGGACCATTCAAAGATTTTAGAGAAAATATTTTTACATTGCATATCAGAGAGGTTCTTCCCCTTAGGAATCGAACCAAAGCACAAAATCTTTGAATGGTCCTTAAAGTAAATTCATTTATTAATATTTTAAGCATCTTCAGGTCTCTTAGAATCTTTGTTAAATAAACAACGAAATGTTGTCTTTTTATATTGAGTTTGTTTTCAGGGATGAGGCAGATTACCAGAACAATTAAAACTCTTGTATAGCTTTCTGTTTTAGTTAAAACCTTCTCCAGTAGAACTGGAACAATCATGAAAAGCATTAACATTTAAAATATCAATACTATAGGATATATTAAAAAAATATTATTATTTCCTTCATGTTTCCTGATTACCAAAGTGAATATACAAAAAAAGAAGGCTGATAATTCCAAAGAGTTGTCTTTTTAGTAAATACCGTATTAGTAGTATTATTGTCTAAATTTCTAAGAACTCCAAAGTATAATTTAATAAATATAAACGAGAATAGAATAAATGAATATAAATTTATATTCTACAATTTTTCTTTTATACCTGTCCTCGATGTTCACTTGGAATACCTTTTCTAACGTATCGTTTAATAGTTAAACTTCGTTTCAAACTACGTCCTTCTCCCACCCTGAGTTGCCATTTACGAGCACGTTTGGCCAAAACCACCAGATATTGGGACATAAATTCTTCATAAGTAGCATAATCAAAATCATCTGGGCGTTCGAATCCATATTCATCAACTTTACTGAAAAAAAAAAAATAGATTTTTAAATAACTTAAATCTAATTTGTACATATCGAGTTAATAGGGGGTGAAAATTAGAGATAGAGATAAAAAACAAGAAGGGAATTATAGTTTCTAGAAAGGAAAACGAATTTCATATTCAATTTTCAGATAATGGGTAGTTTTAGCGAAGAGGATTTCTGAATTTTTGGATAATGTCCCCACATTATCCAATGAATCCACGAAGGGGTGTTGAATTTTGACAAATCTAGGATTTAAGGTAGTTGTTTCGCGACTAGCAAAAAGTTAATGCTAGAGTATATAGAACAGACAATAGGGATTCATCATTCATAAGCCCAAAACTTTTTGCTTTTTATGTACCACTACTAGCCAATCCCGTGCTCGTTTGACAAATCTGGCAACACTATCCGAGCTTGTATATATTTTATCATAGAAATTTCAGATAAAGCATATTATAAAGGGAGATTTATAAAACAAAAAGCTTTAAAAGCGATTGAAAGCTGTTGCGACAATGGCTGAAGCGAAAAAACGTCTAAAAAATTATTAAAGTTAACCCACTTTTTAGGTTAAATAAATGCGTTGTTGCCAGCTTGTTTTTAGTGTAAATTTTTCATTATACATTTTTCGATATTTATTCATTATTATCTCAGAAACTGTGTTGTAACTATGAATTAAAATTTTCTTAAAAAATGTATTAGTTATTGTTTAATGTTGGTTTAGTTTTTTATAACAATGGTAAGAAGAGTTTCTTAATTATAATAAAATATGTATGTAAACTTTCCGATATCCCATATAGTGCAATGTATAAGAGTCTGAAAAACTCTATCTTTGGAATTCAATATCTCCGGAACTATGTATATTGTTCATAAATTTAGTTTTGCCACCAATCGATGCAGAAGTATTTAAATAATAATCTTTCTAAATTTAAAAAAAATTCTAAGAAAACCCATATGGTGAAACAACTAGCTTAAGAGAAATGAGGGCTTTAGGGGATATTTAGACCTAAGAATAAATATATTTATATAATAAAGTTTAGATTGAAAAGTTTTTATTTTGCAGAGTAGCAGAGTTGTTGATTCATAAAGAGATTCTGGTAAAATTCAGAATAAATTTTATTTAATTGAAAAGTTTTTATTTTGCAGAGAGTAGCAGAGTTGTTTATAATTAATAGAGATTGTGGTGTTGGTGCAAGGTGAAACATCTTTAATAAAAATAAAAGTAAATGAACATTTTATTAAATATTCATTTACTATGAGTTAGGTTTTCTAGGTCACTTGTTTCACGTTAAAAATTAAAAAAATGGGTAAATTTTTTCAATATAATATATTTCGTGCTTTGAACATATCTTCAGGAAAATACAGAAAGTAACTGGAGTAACCTCCAGTATATTGAAAAAATTTACCCCTTTTATTTATTTTTGTTAATTTTTAACGTGAAACAAGTGACCTAGAAAACCTAACTCATAGTAAATGAATATTTAATAAAATATTTATTTACTTTTATCTTTAGAGTTGTTTATTCATAAAAGAGGTTGTCCTCTGCTTGATGCAAATAAACACACACCAAATCTATATATTATTTTTTTGTTTGAGACTATAAGTTTCGAAGGCTAAATATTTTGATCTTACTTGACGGAAAGCCAGTTAGAATTTCAAAATCCACGCGATACTGACCCCATGAAAAATTATATTTATAATTTAAAAAAGACTGATGATGAGGGCCAAGCCTTCGAAACTATAGTCTCAAATAAATAAATAATATAGGTATATCCATATATAGTATATAGGTGTGTGTGTTTATTTCCATCAACCAGAGGACAACCTCTTTGTTTCTCTTTATAAAGTTTACACATTGATAAACCTAAGTATTACTGAGAATTTGAAAGGAAATCATTATTTTGCTTGGATATTTAGGCTGAAGGGACTTTGTCCTCAAAAGGATGTTTAATAAAGCTTTTCAAATTAACATCTTAGGAAGGTCAAGTTTCAATTGTGATGTCCTTCATAACTAAAGTCAAGAATGAGTGTTTTTAGTATTTCATCATTTTTTTTAACCATTTTTTTAAGATAAGAGTTTAATGCGAGATAGGGAAGCTGAATGAAAAAAACAACATTATAAAAAAATATATGTAATGAATCATTCAAAAACTTTATCTTTTAGAAGGGGGCGTATAGTCTAACCAGAAAAATATTATATATCATCAATTTATCCACTATAACTTCAACATCAAATAAGCTATACCGTCGCATTAGAGTGTAAACCTGCTAACTCACAACAAGGAAAAAACAAACAAAAAATATATTAAATTGAAAGTTTTTTTGCCGAGGGTAACAGAATTTTTATATATTGAAGGAGACAATAAAGAGTGTGTCTTCTGCTGGAGTTATAAATTTTATTTATTGATAACGAGACTATAGTTTCGAGGACTTTGCCCTCTTCATCAGTCTATTACAATTCCTGTGAATCAATTGTAATAGACTGATGAAGAGGGCAAAGCCCTCGAAACTATAGTCTCGTTATAAATAAATAAAATTTATAATTCCAGCAGACACACTCTTTTTATTGTCTCCTTCAATATATAAAAATTCTGCTACTCTCGGCAAAAACTTTCAATAGGTCATACTAATAATCGATTTGACAAAAGCGTCGATTCGATTCTTATTATATTTAATTTGACAACAAAGGGGTATTAAGATTTCGAAAATGGAGAGTTTATTCAAAATAAGGCTTTAGGAGGATTAGTAACTTCTCCCCTGCCTCTGATCACCCTCCAACCCAGTAAACCTACCCCCTGGACTCTCCACCCATGAACCCCGAATCCCCTGGACACCCACCTTTCCCCTGGATCCCAACACTCACCCCTGGACCCCACCTCCCAACCCCACATAGGTATATGTATAGGTACAGACATAGCCACAAATCCCCCTTAGTAGTCCCCTGGACGCCCACATAGAAACATAGGTACAGCCAGGCAAAAATGCCCTTTAGTAGTATGTGATAGTACAAGAAAAGGACGTAAAAGATTCTACGGAAATTGAGTGAGAGAGATCGCCTATTAATTTAGTTGCTTTCTTCTGAATGACATCCAGAGTGTAATGAATATGTCAGATAGATTCGCCCCGGAGGGCCGGGATTTCCCCAGAAAATATTCTGGCTTAATAAAAATCATCCATAACACTTCAGATTCAGTAGCTGGCCATCTTTCGTGATTTTCTTTATGAAATTTGAATCAATTTTCAAATTATACCATTGGTAGTCTAACCAGGGACCTTAGTGATGATCACCAACCACCAAAAGCTTCAACCATATAAAAAACAAATAATAAAAAATAAAAACAAACCACATGTCATGGATTATCCTAAAGATTTGTCATTCGTGAGTTTAAGCTGAAAAATCTTACATATCATCAATCTACCCACCATAGGTTCAACAAGATCAAATAAGCTATATGTTATTTATTAGCCTCTTTCAAGATTTGTGATTAATGACGTTTTGATGTCATTTTTACACAACTAAGCAGCACAGGATTTACGTATAAGCTTAGCTACACAAGCTATAGCTTAGGGCCCCCCAAAAAATTCACTGTGAAACTACATACCCTTTACTATATTAATTAATATCATGTTTCACCTAAAACCTACACCACTTTCTCTAAGTAAAATAAGTAAACACACCTGATGGTCTTCACTCTATAAAAATGATAAACAGTCCCGAACCCCTTAATAAAAATCATCCATAATACTTCAGATTCAATAGCTGACCATCTTTTGTGATTTTCTTTATGAAATTTGAATCAATCTTCTAATTTTACCATTGATAGTCTAACCAGGGACCTTTGTGATCATCGCCAACCACCAAAAGCCTTAACCATATAAAAACAACTTTTTATTTTTACATTTATGAATAACTAAATCGACTAACTAGACTGTCAAATCTATTGAAAAATGTATCATTCGATTCATAAAAGTTGAAATATTACTGTATAAATTTGTTGAAAATGGTATAATTTGTATAGAAGTTATAGCCCTTTTAAAAGCTCGGACTATTTACTTCAATGTTAAAAGAACAATTTTCAATAATTTATTTCTCGATAATGGGACAGACTATCAACTTCAAATTTCAGGCAAAAATATTTAATACATCGAAGTAGACAATAAAGGCTGTGCCCTTCTTTCATCAGTCTATTACAATATTCCTGTGAATCAATTGTAATAGACTGATGAAGAGAGCAAAGCCCTCGAAACTATAGTCTCGTTATAAATCAAATTTATAATTCCAGCAGAAGACACACTCTTTTATTGTCTCCTTCAATATATAAAAATTCTGCTACCCCCGGCACAAAAACTTTCAATTTAATTTAATACATCAATGATTCGATGGTTAAAATTTGAGAATTTTCTTATAAAAATGATAAACAGTCACGAACCCCCTTAATAAAAATCATCCATAATACTTCAGATTCAATAGCTGACCATCTTTTTGTGATTTTCTTTATGAAATTTGAATCAATCTTCTAATTTTACCATTGATAGTCTAACCAGGGATCTTAGTGATCATCACCAACCACCAAAAGCTTCAACCATATAAAAAAATAAATAATAAAAAATAAAAACAAACCACATGTCATGAATTAACCTAAAGATTTGTCATTCGTGAGTTTAAGTTGATTGAATAAAATAAACAATGTGATTTATATGTCAATGAATATATTTCATTCAAAAGAGTATTAAAAAAAGGTTTAGTAATATTATTGTTTTACTGAAATGGGAGGAATTCGAATATGCCATCTGCAGCAGCAGAGGCAGAAGGCGCGGTGTGAGTTCCGAGCGACGGCGCTGCCAATTGCGCAATCGCAAATTCCACCACTTGCCTAAATCCAACAGATCCAATAAGTTATCTTAAAACAAACTCGGAATTTATTTTATCATTCTTCAATTAGAACATATCGATTATACGAACAAACTTGGAATAAGATGACAAGTGTAAAAATCTTTCGAATAAATGAGCGAGTGAACTATCGGGTTGTTATTTTAACTTTGGGTTGCTTAATCCTTGCAATCTCGAATTCTAGGACAACAACGCCCCTCTCTTCTGCATGGCTGGCGGCAACGCGTGGGAGGATAGGGGAAAAGTACGATTAAACTTTTTTTTTATTAATTCCCCCTCCATTTAAAAAGAACACTTCAAAGAGAATTGCAATATAATATAATATTATTATCATTTCCGTCCATAATTTGTATTAATTTGAAAGTTTATAATAGGAAAACAAGTTCTTATGTGGGACTTTTTTATTTATCAGCCAACGTTTCGTCGACTTTGCCGACTTCTTCAGGGCTACAAATAGTCATGCCATTTAAATTTAAAATTTAAATTCATTTTATTTTAAGGTAGTTGTTTCACGACAATACTAGCGAAAAAGTTAATGCTAAAAGAGTCTATATAGAACAGACAATAAGAATTCATAATTCATAAGCCCAAAACTTTTTGCTGTTTATGTACAATTATATTAGCCAACCCAGTGCTCGTTTGACAAATCTGGCAACACTGTCCCCAGGTAACACACAATATCCTCAGAATATTCTAAGAAGATTTAAATGTCCTTAGAATATCCTTAGAATATTCTGAGGATATTGTGGTTACCTGGGTCCGAGCTTGTATAAATTTTATCATAGAAATTTCAGATAAAGCACGTTATAAAGGGAGATTTATAAAACAAAAAGTCTTTAATAAAAGCGATTGAAAGCTGTTGCGACAATGGCTGAAGCGAAAAAACGTCTAAAAAATTATTAAAGATAATATTATTATCATTTCCGTCCATAATTTTTTTTTTTTTTTTTTTTTTTAATGATAATGATGAGAGAAGGAGTTACACCAAAAAGGTGCAACCCCTAAAGGCCTGGGTTGGCCCCTCCATCGTGAAAAGAAGAAGAAAGAATTTTATGGGTTGGGCGGGGGTCGAAGGTATCTGTGGATACGGGTCTTAAATAGCTGAAGGTTATAAGTCGCGGGAAAGATGGTGGCAGGGAGCGAGTTCCAGTCTCTGGAGGTCATAGGGATAAAAGAGTTGGCGAAAGCGCTTGTTCGACTTTTATCCAATTTGACAGCGAAGGGGTGCTGGAGCGTTAGAAAACCGCGTGTTTCTCGTAAAGAGGGCATTAGGGGGGATAAGTGATTTCAGCTCGACTGAATAGACACCGTGATAGTATCTGTAGTACAGGGAAAGGGCAGAAACGGTTCTTCGGTGAGCCAGGGAGTCGAGTGAGTTGGTTAGAGCCGGGTCTCTTATTAGTTTAATTGCTCGCTTCTGAATTGCATCCAGTGTAGCAAGAAAATGTTTGGATGCACCCCTCCACAGATGAGAGCCATATTCGAGACAGGGACGAATTTGAAATTTGTATTAATTTGAAAGTTTATAATAGGAAAACAAGTTTTTATGTGGGACTTTTTTATTTATCAGCCAACGTTTCAGTGGACTTTGCCGACTTCTTCAGGGCTTCAAATAGTCATGCCATTTAAATTTAAAATTTAAATCCATTTTATTTTAAGGTAGTTGTTTCTCGACAATACTAGCAAAAAGTTAATGCTAGAAGAGTATATAGAACAGACAATAAGGATTCATTATTCATAAGCCAAAACTTTTTGCTGTTTATGTACAATTATAAAAACAAGTTTTTATGTGGACTTTTTTATTTATCAGCCAACGTTTGTGACTTTGCCGATTCTCAGGCTTCAAAGTCATGCCATTTAAATTTAAAATTTAAATCCATTTTATTTTAAGGTAGTTGTTTCTCGACAATACTAGCAAAAAGTTAATGCTAGAAGTATATATAGAACAGACAATAAGGATTCATAATTCATAAGCCCAAAACTTTTTGCTGTTTATGTACAATTATATTAGCCAATTCCGCGCTGGTTTGACAAATCTGGCAACACTGTCCGAGCTTGTATATATTTTATCATAGAAATTTCAGATAAAGCACATTATAAAGGGAGATTTATAAAACAAAAAGTCTTTAATAAGCGATTGAAAGCTGTTGCGACAATGGCTGAAGCGAAAAAACGTCTAAAAAATTATTAAAGTTAACCCACTTTTTAGGTTAAATATATGCGTTGTTGCCAGCTTGTTTTTAGTGTAAATTTTTTATTATACGTTTTTCATTATTTATTCATTATTATCTCAGAAACTGTGTTGTAACTATGAATTAAAAATTTTCTTAAAAAATGTATTAGTTATTGTTTAATGTTGGTTTAGTTTTTTATAACAATGGTAAAAAGAGTTTCTTAATTATAATTAATATGTATGTAAACTTTCCGATATCCTGTATAGTGCAATCTATAAGAGTCTAAATTTTCTTGTTATCTTCGTTACCATTGAAGACCATCAGAAACACAAATTTCAAAAAATATTTGGCACATTCACATAAACAATTTTCTTTCTTTTCTTTTTATATTAACAATTACATTAGATATAAAACAGAAATAACATATATAAAATGAGGCAATACTGTTTTTAAAACCAGAATAGAATATTTTTTTCTTTTGATCCTTACATAAAGAAATCTCAAATTAAAAAAAAATGAAATTTGTGTTCTGATGGTCTTCAATGGTAACGAAGATAACAAGAAAATTTAGACGAATGTGTGACATGACTATTTGAAGCCTTGAAGAAGTCCGCAAAGTCGACGAAACGTTGGCTGATAAATAAAAAAGTCACACATCAAAACTTGTCCTTATTTTCCTATTATAAACTTTCAAAATAATAAAATATAATAAAAAAAAGTTATTTTTTCGGGTGTAGGTGATTTGTTTGATTTATAAGAAACCAACTGAAATTTGGCTTCGCTCGGGTTGTTCTTATCTGGGTCAATAATAATTATTATAGTAAATATAAATGTATCATTAAAAATTAGAATTATTTATTTAAAATTAAATTTTTCAAAATGGTTCATTTTAGCTTTTCAATTTGAAGATTTTATAGTTTTAATTTTAAGAACCCTCCAATTTCCGGTCCTCAATAGAATATTCATATATCCTGAGTGGCGGATTAATTTAGGCCTAGGCCCGCGAGGCCAGAGAATTGCAATATAATATATTATAATAAAAAAAAGTTATTTTTCCGGGTGTGACTGATTTGTTTAATTTATAAGAAACCAACTGAATAAATTCGACTTCGCTCGGGTTGTTCTTATCTTGGTCAATAATAATTATAATAATAAATATAAATGATTAAAAAATAGTATAACGGTATATCACTCGCATCCATAATAAATATTAATCAAAAGAGGAATAATAAGGAATTGGACAATAAATAAAAAACAGAGTTTTTATTAAATGAGCCAGACGTTTCGTCGATTTATTTCGACTTCCTCAGTGGCCCATCTTATCACTCTTTGTCAAAAGACAATTCCACAATGCTACGAAACATCTATCTAAAATTTATTTTTTTCAAAATGATTCGTTTTAACTTTTTAATTTGGAGATTTTATACTTTTAATTTTAAGAACCCTCTCACCCCATTTCCGGAAAATAGGAATATTTTATTAGCTGGCTATTATTAATGTCATTAGCTCTCTTCGAAATATTACAATAAAATACAAATTTAAACAATAAACAAAATAATAAGCCAGCCAAATCGAGTCGGACTCACATATCGAGGTTTCCGTGCCTTTTATAACTTCTAAAATACTTGAGATTCAATTCGTCTTTATATAATGTTGATAAAGAGAGAATAAAAGAATTTGTTGAATTGTTTCATAATTTTAAGTTTAGCCAATTCTGAACGCCGACAGATATAAAAATCTCCCAAAAATAGCCACTTTTTTTTAATGATATTGATGTGAGAAGGAGATACACCAGAAGGTGGATCCCCTAAAGGTCTGTATGGGCTGGCCCCTCCATCGTGAAAAGAACAGAGTAGAAAGAAAAGAAGCCGGGATCACGAGCCAATCTCAGAAACTTAGATACAATTCAATATCTAATTTACTAAGGTTTTAGGGGCTTCGAGCAGTGGTAAATTCTCCGCGCGATAAATTCGGTTAAATTTATCTCCCACTTAAAAACTTTGGTGCCCTTTATTAGTTAAGGTTTTATCCACTTTCTTATGGAAAGCACCCTCAAGGTTGAATAGTGCTTGGACACCTTCTGGTCCAGAGATCTTATCCCCGATCTGAAATATCGAAAGTATCCCTCGAAATATATTATTTCAGCGCCTCTTCTTTTAAAATCCTTCACCCAAGTTTCAGACAGCAGACTTTTCTAATCTACCCAATACATCTAATCATACCAAGTTCTGTGTAAGATTCGGAAACGTTGGTCGAATTTCTCAAAACCACAAATAATTTTAACCCAGGATTTTTGAGCCCTCTTTAGTCTCAATTCTACCAGGAAGAATCTAAAATCGGGTTCAACAAATTAAAACTAATTAAACTCACTCACAAAACTATAATAATTAATGGTTTGACGCAACCACCCGTCTTACTCGATTATATTCCAGGCTACAATTTTTTCTCTTTTCTAAAAGTCCCACATCCCATATCTTCTAGGGAAATTACTTCAATCTAGGTCTTTCTCTCCCCCTTTTCTTCCCCATTTAACCCTCTAAAATATCTTTTGGCATTCCTCCGTATCTTTGAGAGGTACACATTATTAAATATCAGAGCTATAATAATGAAGAAAGCTTCACTTTAGCGGGGATGTAGGCTCTTATTTTTCTCAAGAACAACTTTTAGTAATTACTATTGTTTTTAAATTTGATTGTAAAGGTATTTGAGAAAAATGTTCAACATTAAATTTTAATCAATTCTTTGATTTTAATAAATTTGTAGAAGCAAGCCATCGATTATTTCGCCAAGAAAACTTCCTTCTTTTCACTTGATAAGACCAGGTTCACGGTAAAGCCAAATGAACGCCTCTATACATCTTGTATCGATTAAAACTTAATAAATAAATGGTACACAAGATTAACAATGATTTTGTAATGTTTTTTTCTACCTCACTTCCAGACGGTCTCCACTTATCTCTGGGGATCTACAATTGGTACCAATACTCCATCAGAAGAGGGCAAAGCCCTCGAAACTATAGTCTCGTTATAAATAAATAAAATTTATAATTCCAGCAGAAGACACACTCTTTTATAGTCTCCTTCAATATATAAAAATTCTGCTACTCTCGGCAAAAACTTTCAATTTAATACTCCATCAATTATTTTCTCTCTTCGCAAGATTACCCGCCCAGTTATGTTTGGCTTCGTCAACGTGAATCAAAATGTCCTTTAAAAAATTCACTTACAAAATTAATGAATCACTTAATCACTCTGTCTTTTCTCCTTGATAATATAAGGATCTTTCAAGACCTTTAAGGGCTTTATCTTCTCGCGTTAAATTGCAATTAAAAGATTCTATATTTTTATAAATAAGTATTTTAATATATAATATATATTAAACAATAATTTACAAAATAAAGTTATAAAAAATCATCAAAGATAAAAGTTATTATATAAAGTATCTTCATTTTTTATACAAAAGTTAATTTTACAGCGGAAAATGACAATATTGGTTTCAATGACGTCGGATTTTTTTATTTCTTTTGGAATGGATTGAATTTAAATGTTGATTTGAATGTGTTCTTTGAGAAATAAATGAAGCCTGGCCAAAAAACAAATGAAATTAATAGATTATATATATTTATTTCTATAAATGTATAAATAATATAATAAATAATTAAAGGAGAGTAATTGAAATAGCTGGGTTGTTTTCTAATAAAAATTATTATATTCAATATAAAATGGAATTTATTGTCGAAATAAAATATATATTTTTTTTACATCAGGGTTACAAAATGAAATATTAAAACATTAAAATTTAACAATATTTTTGATTAATTTGGATAAAAAAATATATATAAAATTGATTTAATTTTCTAACATGCTTTTAATAAAAACATTGTATCTTACCATATACCAAATAATAAATAAATAATTTTAAAACAATATAAAAACATTTTTTAAATTCAATGATATATAAAAACATTTTTACAAATAAAATTCTAATTTGTCTTTTATTAAAATATCATATTCTAAATTTGATTTGATTTATAAAAAAATATATTACTTTGATTAAAAGATTAATTTTTTTAACAAATATAAACTTGATTTTTATTAAAATATAATCGTTATTAATTTAATTTACTTATATGCAAATAATACTGTTTCTTGATTGAAATGTTTAATTAGAAATAGTTAAAATATTTAACAGGCATTTTTTTTATACAATATTATATTAAAATCCTTTCCTAACATAGACAATAAATAAATGCTTCAGATGAAAAAAATTACAAAAATCTGAAAACAAGCTAGATTTAATTATTTTATAATTTAAAATTAACTCACATCTTGAGTATTTATATTATTGTTTTCTTGTGGCC
Organism: Forficula auricularia; assembly: GCA_024734495.1. Classification (NCBI taxonomy): domain Eukaryota; kingdom Metazoa; phylum Arthropoda; class Insecta; order Dermaptera; family Forficulidae; genus Forficula; species Forficula auricularia. Next base: position 5,321,828 of record JALMQS010000074.1, on the reverse strand, counting down.
TGCGAGGTGTTGGGCTTGGAGCTAAACCACGTTTAATCATTTCCGCTCTTATATCTATTGTAGAACAAGAGGAAACACTACTAGCTATTTTACTACTTAACCATGTTGATTGTGTAATTTCAGAACTTGAAGAACGATTATTTGTCTGAAATGATACATAATAATTGTAGTAAACTTTGAATTTTTATAATAAAATATAAAAGTTTCAAAAAAATAATATTATAAAATGAGCTTTTAAATTTAATAAATTCTCTAAATATTCTAAAGAAAATACAAGAGATTGTCAAATACTGAGTCGGGGTGTTAGGGATGGGTTAATTTTACCCCCTCAGGAATTAAACCCGACTGCCAAAAATGCTATCAGGGCCATTGGTTTGTCCTGGACCGGTTGGACATATACGAGAATAAGTCAAAAATTACCTACACTTTTCGTTCTACAACTTTATTAAATTAAGATAGGAGGCGGCCGCATGCGTTGAGTTGGCGCGTCTGTGGTCACGTGTGCGGAATTTAATCACGATCGCGTCAGTTGTCGTCTAGCTACAACAGCATAAGCATGTCAGCTCCGCTATCAAATTGCACCAAAGAGGAGCAACGAGGAGTGGTCAGAGGGTGTGAAAGGTGCTGAAATTCACCGGAGACTTTTGTCACAATACGGGGAAAGTGCTTTATCGTGTAAAAACGTTTTTTTATGGATCGAAATGTTTAAAAGTGGCCGAACGACCGTAACACAAAAAGAGGGAGCTGGGCGACCGTCAACTTTGAGACCCTGGAACACCCTCCCTAAAGCCCAGATTTCGATCCCTCAGACTTCCATGTCTTTGGACCGCTCAAGGAAGCTTTGAGAGGTCGTCGATTTGCCTCAGACATGGACGTTCGGGATGCGGTGCAAAAGTGGCTTCATGACCAACCGAAAACCTTCTACCAGGAAGGCATCCGGAAGCTTGTGGCTCGCTGGACCAAGTGCATTGCTAAAGGTGGAGACTATATCGAAAAATAATGTATCTGTTGTACACCTATCTTAGTTTAATAAAGTTGTAGAACGAAAAGTGTAAGTAATTTTTGACTTATCCTCGTATATATAAAAATTATATATTTCAAACCGAGTCATTTCGGAGGAAAAGTCAATGGCCTGGATAGTATTTTTGGCACTCAGGTTTAATTTCCAAGAGGGTGAAATCAACGCTTATGATATATACTATAATAAAAATCATCCCTAATACCTCGGTAGTTGAAAATCTCTGGTTTCTTTAGAAATCTTAACTCTGCAACTATCGGTGATTTCAACTTTGATATTTTATATCTCTAAATATTTTAATCTTTATAAAAGGAATAGAAATACTTACTATTGGAGTACTTGTTAAAGTCGGTGCATCGAAAATTTTCGGATCCAATTTTTCGTGACATCTATAAAAAATAAATATTATTATTATTTGGTTTTAGTTATTTTGAGTTTTAATTTCTTCTGAGAATTTGGTTTTTGTTATTTCAGTTTTCAAATAAATGTGGAGCATATATTTACATTATTTTATTTATCCTTGTTCTGAACAGAGATTATTATTAATTAGTGGCTACTATAATATGTAATATACAAACTAAACGATTAATATTCTTCATACTAAGCAATTCTAATATGTTAACATCTCTAATAACAATAATCGTTGAGTCTGATGAAATCCAAAAAAATAAAGGTCGAAAGATTGCTTAAATAATAAATAAACGTTTAATTTAAGTATATAATTAGCTAAAATTTATATAATAAATTATTATTATATACCATGTTTGTATATTAGCACAAATGATCTCTAAAGAGCAGTTAGAATGCTTAGAACCCATATTTTTTATAATTTTATAGTGATTGATTTATGAAAGATTATGAAAGATTATAATTAATTACAAATATATACTTACTTTATACAATCTTCATTTGAAATTGTAGAGGATTCATTTTCAAAAGCGGATATTTGTTCCCATATTTCAGGATTGTTTCTTAATTTCAACATAACTTCATGAATTCGACTTAGCCGTTCGTAATAATCAGGGTCAATGATTTCACTTGAACGTGTATCGTCAGCTTGATTGTCATCAATATTTGATGAAGGTGAATTGTCGTCTTGATAATCATTATTAGAGTTTTCAATGTCCTGTAAATTTAAATAAATTATTATTAGCCCCTGAAAATATTTTTTTTTAGTGTATAAGTACCTATATGAGTAATAAAATATTAAAAAATAATTAGTAAACAAAATATTTAAATTGTGTAATTAAAATTAGCAAAGAGAATAATGTATGAACCCTTGATATGTGTCTTACACTTAGATTTGTTAGATTTTTTTTATTAAAAATTTTATACTACATAAATAAATATATATACAGGCTGTTTCAGGAGGAATAGTAAATATTTTAGGAGGTGGTAGTATAGACGAATTGCAATAAAAAATGCCATATAACATGTGTCCAATTTTTATTGAGTACAGAGATACAGCTGAGTTCAATGCATTTTCGTTTCGTGTCTTGGTACACAGGCTATGGGCGTATTTATCGAATATCAGCAGTAGGGTTTTTTTTTGGCTTTTCGGCCTAAGCCAATTTTCGATACTATTTATTTTTTTAAAATGTGTCTACCTCGGGGTCAGATTTTAGCCGGATGCCTCGAGTCGGATTCGAACCCGGGTCCACATGGTTAGCAGAGCAGTTGATGTTCAAGTCTACTGTACTGTAGCGTGTAAACATGCCGCACCTATTTTACACATGCTGAGTATGCCGATATTGGGTTACATACTAACAGCTGTATCTATGTTCTCAATAAAAATTGACACATGTTATATGGCATTTTTTGTTGCAATTCGTCTATACTACCACCTCCTAAAATATTTACTATTTCTCCTGAAACACCCTGTATATTTATTTATATTGATTACTTTAAGAAGGTGGATTGACCCCTGGATCGTGAAAAGAAGAAGATATTTTAGAGGCTGAGTCAGTGTCGAAGGTCTTGTGGATGAGGATCTTGAAGAACTAAAGGTTGTAGGTGGCAAAAAGAGCCTGATCCAATCTCTAGAGGTCTAGAGCTTAAAGAGATAAACAAATTGGCGAATGCATTGGTTCGATTCTTAACCAATTTTGAATACGATAAGCCTTCAAAAATAGAGTATTTCTTACAAATAAGCTTTAGAGGAGATTATTGATTTTGATTAGATTGAAATTTATTAAAAAATTATAATAATTATATATTCAAATTATTAAAAAAAAATTTGTTTAAAAATTTGTTTAAATTCGTTTTATTTTAAGGTAGTTGTTTCGCGAGAATACTAGCAAAAAGTTAATGCTAGAGTATATAGAACAGACAATAAGGATTCATAATTCATAAGCACAAAAGTTTTTCCTGTTTATGTATGACTTATAGCCAATCCCGTGCTCGTTTGACAAATCTGGCAACACTGTCCGAGCTTGAATATATTTTATCATAGAAATTTCAGATAAAGCACATTATAAAGGGAGATTTATAAAACAAAAAGTCTTTAATATGCGATTGAAACCTGTTGCGACAATGGCTGAAGCGAAAAAACGTCTAAAAAATTATTGAAGTTAACCCACTTTTTAGGTTAAATAAATGCATTGTTGCCAGCTTGTTTTTAGTGTAGATTTTCATTATAATTTTTCATTATTTATTTATTATTATCTCAGAAATTGTGTTGTAACTATGAATTAAAATTTTCTTAAAAAATATATTAGTTATTGTTTAATGTTAGTTAAGTTTTTTATAACAATGGTAAGAAGAGTTTCTTAATTATAATTAAATATGTATGTAAACTTTCCGATATCCCGCATAGTGCAATGTATAAGAGTCTGAAAAACTCTATCTTTGGAATTTAATATCTCCGGAACTATATTGTTCATAAATTTCGTTTTGCCACCAATCGATGCAGAAGTATTTAAATAATAATCTGTCTAAATTTCAAAAAAATTCTAAGAAAAACCATATGATGAAACAACTACCTTAAAAATTATTGAGTTGGTCTTTTTTTGCTTTTGAGTGAATAAATAACATAAATTGGTCAATTAAAGTTTAAAACCTTTATTTCATGAGCCTTTTTCACGTCTTAAAAAAAGAATCCGGCGAGTTTATATTTTACGTAAGAATATAATAATAAGTATATAATTATAAAGTACCTTGGTATGAGGACATAAACATTCCTGGGAAACAATGGATTCAGATAAACTTGTTGATTCGCTTGAAGTGAGAGATGCTTGGCCATTTGCTTTTGTTAACTCTTCTACAGAAGCATGACTCATACATAACAACCGGCTGATATAGTATAACAAAGCAGGATCATATTCGTCAGATAAACTTTCCAGATGTGGACAATCTCTTGGGGATGGTTGAACGCTAAAATTATATTTTAAATAAAACTTGATAAGTTATCTCAGATTTACTAAAATAATTATAAAATATTGTTTTTTAATTTGGTTATTTTGATGATTATATTATAGGGTTTAATTTAAACAAAAATTATTATGCTGTGCTTCAAGCAGCTTGGAAACTAGGAATATGTTGCTAAGAACATATGTATGGAGCATTTCCATATTTTTATATCTAGTAAGGATTTAATTTTTTAAATATATACAGTAGAGTTTGTAATCCGACATATATCAGATTGAAGGAATTTTTTTTATAATGGTTCAGATACAAAGAAGATAGATTGATGCAAGAAGAAGAACCTTTGAACTCAAAATATCGAATTACTAGATTTTTAATAAAATAGAACCATAAGAAAAAATCATTTTTACAAATAGAGCATTTTATCAAAACTAATCACAATACAGGGTAGTGTACAAATTCGAGTGTCATATTTCTAGAAGTGTAGAGTAAGCGAGGTAGAGACTACACTAGCATCATCATTCTTATACAGGGAGGGGCAGAATGCAGTCCCTAGTTCCAAAAAACCACTGAAGGGTCCCCAGACCGAATAGAGGGGTGTGGCAGGTGCCGTTAGGTTGGGTGAGCAATACCGTTCTAAGTAGACACCATGTCGTGGTCAGGTGAGCAACAAGGCTTTGTTGTGGAGACGTTTTTTAAAAACGGGGAAAGCGTTTTGGCGACGCAGAGGAGTTTTCGGATTGAGGGCGTCATCGCTGGAATTTCGCAAGATATAATGGGAAGAGTGGCCGAAAATTTCTTCGAAAGGCTCAATATGTGCATTGCTCGCCAAGGCCGCCACTTGAACGATATCATTTTTAAAACATCGCGAAAAAACGGTATTATATGTACTTTTGAGCAATGAAAACCTTTTTTATTTATCTTGAACCGTTTTCTTACAATTAACCCTTCAAATCAGGGACTGCATTCTGCCCCACCGTGTATATGAGATAAAAGTAGATGGTACACGTTCAGCGAAAGAGTCCGAACATTAGCGGAAATGCACGAAATTCACTTCGACATATATAAAAGGGCCAGATGTATTCGAGCCGAAGCCCCGAGATTCAGCTGGTATTGAATATTAATATAAAATTTTAACTGATATCTACCTATTCAAGGAATTTGTATCCGTTCGAGGCAACGTTTCAAACCATCTTCGTCTACTCAAATCAGGAGATTGCTTAGAACAAGGAGATTCAACCGATAGTCTGGAAAAACTATCGGTCACGGTGCTAGGACAGAAACAGAGTCGTCCTTGAGGATATTCGCTATGCCTATTAAGATTTCTTTTTTGTTTATTACCTGGATCATTCACAGAAACCTAAAGTAGAAAAAATATTATTAAAATCACACTGAGATATATCAAAGTAAAAAAAATAATCATTATTTACTAACCGTGACTTTGACTCCATCATAAGACGACGGAGAATCGGTTGTAGATGAAGTGATACGAACAGAATTTTCATTAAGAGATGGTTCAGAAGTGGATAATCTCCCAGAATAAATTGAACTCGTTCCAGAATCAGGAGAAGTGGATTGAGATTTTTTCTTACGTTGACCTTCGGATTCTGAAGAAATATCCGAAAAATCCTTAGAAGAGTTAGTGGAAGGTGAATAGAATTTTTTGTTAGGTGAGGGTCGTTTCATAGGAATTTCATAAAATCCCTGATCGTCTAGAGAAGGTCTTTTAGATCCATTTGTCCGTCGAGAAGATTTTGAGTGTGGAATTTCAAGATAAGCGAAATCTTTTGTTGAAATTGTCACACTGGTATCAACATTTTCAGGTATTTTAAACGGACCTTTAACTTTAATTAAAGAAGAGATCGGCTTACGTCTCGAATTAGGCTTTAATTTAGGATCTTCAAATGGTAAAGTAGCGACAGAAGGACTTTCAAAATCCCTCAATTGTGAGGGAAGTGTAGGTACGTAAGGAGAATGAGGAGATTCCGGAGATGCTGCTCTTACACTCCAGGAAGGCCCATCTGAAATATTATAAAAAGAGAAAACTTGTAAATCTAGGTTAAATTTAAAATGAAATAATTCAGTAATGCAAGATTTTTTTTACTATGAGAATTTTCTTATACAGGGTGGGACATAAAGATCTACCATATTTTGAAGAGGTATAAAAATAAAAAAATTTAACTAGAATAAAAAGTGAATATATTTTTGAAAAGAACATAAAATAATTTATTTTTTATTTTTAATGTGTTTTAAACATTATCAGACAAAAAAAAAAAAAAAAAAGGGGGGTAAAAAATGAAAATTCAAGCCCTTTCGACCAAACTCAACCAAATTTTGTATACATATTCTGAGGATCCCCAGAAGGCTAGAAATGCAAAAAGTAACCACCCAAAATGGAGGAGGGGGTGGGGATAAAAATGAAAATTTTAGCCCTTTTGACCAAATTCAACCAAATTTTGTATACATATTCTGTGGACCCCCAGAAGGATAGAAAAGCAAAAACTAACCAAATTTTGTATACATAGTTTGGTCGAAAGGGCTAGAATTTCCATTTTTGACCCCCCCCATTTTGGGTGGTTAGTTTTTGCATTTCTAGCCTTCTGGGGATCCATAGAATATGTATACAAAATTTGATTGAGTTTTTGAAACATGCAGGTTTCTTTTTTTGCAATAAAATATATGATTGACCCACGAATTTACTGAGATAATTACTTTAAAAAATCACATAAATGCTATGTTTGGATGTAAACATAAACAGTAGAAATACAACGCATTGCCAAATCATACAATAGTTATTATCAGCTGATTTGAATAAATCAAATTAACTTTTGTTTTTAATTATTTTTTTACAATTGTTTTTATTTCCAACATGTGCGGATTTCATACTATTTATTTTTTAATACTATTATTTTTCATTTGTATTTAAACTTATTTTATTAAATATTAGATACTACACTTCTTTTGACTCAACTGGAGCGAAATGACCTCCTTAAGTAGTGTGGACCATTAGTTTGTTAAAAAATATTCTAAATTATTTTTAAAAAAGAATAAGAAACATGTTAACGATATGATACTCACAGTCTTGAGGAGGGTTTTCATTTAATAAATTAGCTCTTTGATCATCAACCTTCCGCATTAATTTTTGGAGATCTTGTTTTGCTTGAATTGTGGTTGGCGATAGACCACAGGGTGGTCGATGATTACAAGAATATCTGTTAATGTTCGATGAAGTACAGGGTTGCTGAAATTTAGAAAGATAGGACTTATAAGGGGGAAGAGAATAACAAGGATCCATAATGGGGGGCTGAGGAGGTGGTTTTGGAGAAACTGGTGGAGACACTGCCTTCACGAACACAGTCCGAGGCTCGGAGCTTTTTGTTAAAATTATCGGAGGTGCTGGACAATTTGGCTAAAAAAATTCAGAAAGACAAATTAATTAATTAATAACCAAATTTAAAGTTAATAATAAAACCTTGTTTTTGATTTATTTATTTGGTTTTATTCTTTATTTAATCGGGGTTTTGATATTTTCTACTTTACTAAATGCAGTATAGGAAATAGTGTATTTTTTTAAAGGTAGTTCTTTCACAAATGCAAAAGAACAAAAAGTCTTCGAAACTTGAAATATAAGTCATTAAAAGCATAATAAACACACTGTTAAAATTTGAAGACGATTTACCACACCAAACATGAAATAATTGCAATTAAAAATGAAATTTTTGTGCATATGAATAGCATGGGAAAGGGTGGGAAAATGATCATTTTATTTTTTTTCATTTTAGGACTTTCACCATCTTGATGGAAAATTAATATTTGTTAGAATAATATATTCGGAGTAACTTAAAAAAAAAATTGAAATGATTTACCTCGTGGTTTTGATAAAAAATAAAAAAAAATAACATATTTGGGCGATTTTTAGTAGAAGAGATATAAGAACAGTCGCTTGGAAACGATCCATTCTTATAGAGGATATAGTAGTGTGAGAAGTACAGTCACGTTAAAAAAACATAACCTAAAATTTTAGTACCGTTGATATGTATAGAGTGGTTACGAGGCTAAAACTTTTTATGTGAATTGTCGCGAAAGAACTACCTTAATGAAATTGATGCATGAAAAGACGAATCGAGAAAATGCAGCACCTATACTCTTAACAGACCTTTGCATTTTCGAGAAAAAAAGGGAGTGAATGTCCATTTCCCAAGAAGTCTGCATCTAATAGTTTTGAATAGACCTGATTTTTGTAGTTATTTTACAGTTATTAGTTACATAGATCTGTTCAAAATGTAGATGAAAACGTATAACACCGAGGGTGAACCGAGACCTAAAATCGCGTACACCTACTTTCACTTCCACTTTCATTTCCAAGTAGAAGAAAATAGATAATAATAAATTATCCAATGAATTCCAAAATAATTCCAAGTAATTCCAAAGATGGTGTACACCTAATTCCAATCGCGGTTCACCCCTCGTATAACACTATACCATAATAAAAAGATAACTATAATATCAACCATATTAAATTTGATTCTGATTAAACAATTTAATGTTTCCTATTCTATTTATAGGATCTCATATATTTGCCTGTAATATGTAACTTTAGTATTATATTTCTTGTATATTTCATATTCCTTACAAAATTAAGCATTTTTCACACCAGGCCGCAGTATGTTACTCATCCCTGGCCTATAGTATATTTATAATAATTTTTAAACAGTTGTTAAAAGAGGAGGGTAGTGAATAAGAGTTTCGACATGTGATGAGAAGGAATGATAAAATTGGATTTACTCAATCAAGAATAAATAAAGGTTTTAAATATAAATAAAAAAAAAAAATATTTTACCACTGGACGAGCAAAAGATGTTCTTTTAGGACTTGGCGGGGTGGCCAAGTCTTTCCTGGCATAAGTGCGAGCATGAAGTTGTTCAAATGCAGATTGTACTTTATGTTGTCGATCGCGAATTTTTTCGAAATCTTGATCATTTGTACAAAAGACCGTGGGCTAAAAAATTTAAAAAAAATAACAAATCAAAATTTGACAATTTTTTTTTTACAATCTTAATTGAATACAGTCTCCCCTTAATTTACACGGTAAATACATTCCGCGAAAAATCGTGCAAATTGAAACTAAGTAAATCGAGACTGTTCAATATTCAATTCATTGTTCAATAATATAGTAAAATAAAAAAGATATAATCCCGTTTGTGAGAAGATTGTGTTTAAGGACGTTCCCTAATAAATAGATTTTCTTGCAATCCTTTTAAAACTTTGAATACAAATATTTATAAGTGTCCTTTATACGTAGAAATTTTTTTCAATAGTCCTTGCGGCACTAAATTTATAAATATTGAGCATTGAAATTTGCATATTTAACACGCGAACCCTATCCCGATTGATGTTTCATTAAATAACAATCGTAATTTTCTTGATATTATTTTGAAAAACTGAGAATCATTAACTGAAGATATAACAAATATTTTCATATTAAAATAATTGTATCAAGCGGTATTCGTTTTGTATGAAAAATGTTAAAAGTTAGGTACTTTTGATGGGTTTCATTTTTTCTCTCATGGCATGGCAAGAGGGGTGGCGACTTGGCAACGTCGCATCACTCAATTTTTCCGTATCTAAAAAACTTCTGCAGCTGGTGCATTTGAGATTTAATAATAACTAATTCTCTCAACCTAACTATACTGTTCTCATCTGGAATTTTGCATTGAGCTGTTTCATGAAGTGTTTTTTATTCATTGTCTTTTAGCGTCGGTAAGAATGAAATGTTGTCAGATCCAAGAAACGACGCAGTGAAAATATTTTTGCCTTTCTGCGCATGTGAGAGTAGGGGGAAAGAGCGAACTGCATCTGAGCTATTATATATTAGGGAACGTCCTTAATGTAAGAAAAACAATCATATGATGCAATTGTCGTGCTGCGTAGTGACAGCCTAATTCAAAGTTATGATTTTAAATAAAAGATAAAATACAGATAAAATAAAATAAAATTACCGGGGCTGGTTGATAAATAGTACGCAGAGCGCGTTCTTGAGCTGTGAGAATTTTCAGATCATGAAGAAGTTGTCGATAATCTGAATGAACTCTTTCCTTGACAAGTGCTTCTCGGCCTCTCTGTTGAGCTAATTTTTGTTTTTGTTTTTGAGAACTCCTTAATTCTTCTTTTCTTCTTTCTTCTTCTCTAAGAGTTTCTTTCTTAGCTTCTTCATTTTTTTCTTCCTCATTCGAATTATCTTCAGCCGAAGACTAAAAGAAAAAAAAATATATTTAAATTTTAAATCATTTTAAAAAATATAATTTAGAAAGATGCGATAATGGTTAATGGTTTTAAATATTTCGGAACACTAAAAATAATAAAATAATAATTTACCAAGATTAATATATTTATATATGGTTGTGTAAGTAATTTTGTTTTTTTATAAATAAATCAAAGAGAGTGTCCCCAGCTTGATTCAAATAAACACACACACATATATATATATATTATTTCATATTTGGTGTGTTAAATCGTCTTCAAATTTTAACAGTGTGTTTATTATGCTTTTAATGACTTATATTCCAAGTTTCGAAGACTTCATGAATTTTTGCATTTGTGAAAGAACTACCTTAAGATGAAAGCTAAGCCTTCGAAACTAATCTCTAGAGAATATTAATTTATTTATATTATATATATATACTCTTGGTCCAGTCTTAGCATAATAAACACACTGTTAAAATTTGAAGACGATTTAACACACCAAACATGAAATAATTGCAATTAAAAATTAAATTTTTTACATATGCTATATTGCGAAAGGGTGGAAAAATGATCATTATTTTATTTTTTTATTGAAGGACTTTCACCAACTTGATGAAAAACTAATATTTGTTAGAATAATATATTAAGAGTAACTTAAAAAAAAAAATTGAAATTATTTACTTCGTAGTTTTGATAAAAAAATAAAACATATTTGGACGATTATTTTTAGTGGAGGGGATATAAAATCAATCGATTAGAAGAGACCCAGTCATAAAGAGAATATAGTAGTGTAAAAAGTACAGTCACGTTAAAAAAACATAACCTAAAATTTTAGCACCGTTCATATGTATAGAGTAGTTACGAGGCTAAAACTTTTTGTGAGGATTGTCGCGAAAGAACTACTTAAGTTTGTTGAAAATATTTTCAATTTTAATTTTGTTTGTTTCTTTATTTGAAATCGTGGAACTTTATAAAATAAAAAAAAATTTGCGGCTATAATGATCTTTAAAAAATAAAAATTGCTACAACATAATATTAATGAGATAATCTATTAAATACTATATGAGAATGATCACAATTATTATTACCTCAGAGGAAACAGTAGATTCTTCCCTAATGACAGACATAGCATTTTTATCTCTACAAATACAATAAGTACTTGAGAATCTATTGTTATGATCATAACATTTAACCAGATGATGTCGTGGATTTTGAGATTGACAATGTCCAAGATCCGTCTCATTATGAGGAAATTTTTTAAGTTCATCTTTTTTATTTGGGGAACGTTTCGAAGTCACTTCTTTAGGCTGTTGTGTTTTTTCATTTTTATTTCCTTTTTTACTTTTTGGACTAGAACTTTTTTTTGACGGAGAATTATCTTTTTTTTCAAATGATTTTCTAATTTTTGAAGGTGATATTGATGAATTAAAATTGCTATTTTCATCTTGGGTGGGAAATAAATTTCTTTTTCTAGATTTTGAATTATCTTTAATTTCTTTAGAATTCCTGATATTTTGTGAGTTAGAATAGTCAATATCTGGCGAAGTGGAAGATGAAGATGAGGATAATGGAGTGATGGAACTATCAAAATCTTCATCACTTTCTTCTGAACTAGGTGATTTTGAATTATGTTGGCCATATTCCTCTTCAATAGCATCAGTAGTAATCGAAGAATCGGTTTCGGACATTTTTCTATTCTTCGATTTTTTGGGTGTGATTTCTGGAGATAATTCTTTTTCTTTGAATCTTTTTTTATTCGAATGTTTATGGTTTCTTGTTGCTTTTGGAGATTGTTTTTTATCCATTTTTTTATTTGGATGAATTTTCGGAGAATTATTTCGTTCTGGAGAAAGTAGAGATTCGGCTGGCTCAGGAATTTGTTCCGTGGTTTCTTCTGTTGGAGGTTTCTTTTTCCTATTTGATAAACAGATGATCTTAAATCATTGTATCCAAAATTAAATCAATTTAATGTAATATAAAGAAATCAAGAGATTGTCATTTAATAAATCCGAGCTCTCGTGGATTTTTTTTTTTTTTTATAATGATATTGATACAAGAAGAAGTTGCACCAAGAAGGTACAACCTCTGAAGTCCGTGGTGGACCCTTGTAACGTGAAGATAAGGGGAGATTTAGGGATTGGGTAGAGGTCGAAGGTATCTGTGGATGTTGGTCTTGAAAGTTTGAAGGTTATAAGTAGCTGGAAAGACGGTCGGGGTAAGAGAATTCCAGTTTCTAGATGTCATAGGGATAAATGAATTGGCGAATGCGTTTGTTCGATTAGTATCTAGTTTAAGCGCGTAGGGGTGTTGAATTTTAGAAAATCGTGTATTTCGGGCAAATGAGGCCTTTGGTGGGATTATCGATTTTATTTAGAGGATTATCGGATTATTTTTAAACATGTCAGAAGGGTTTTCAAATGAAAAAAAATCGGGCCAATTAGTATGTTTGGCACTCATTTTCACTTCCCGAGGGAATAAATTCATCCCTTTTATGAATTCATAAATTAATTCCTGTGAATACATTGTAATAGACTGATGAAGAGGGCAAAGCCCTCGAAACTATAGTCTCGTTATAAATAAATAAAATTTATAATTCCAGCAGAAGACACACTCTTTTATTGTCTCCTTCAATATATAAAAATTCTGCTACTCGCGGCAAAAACTTTCAATTCATCCCTTTTGATTCGTAATAAAAATTATCCATGACAGCTTGGATTGAGTAGATGGCACTGTCTCGTTATTTATTTAGAAATTTAAAGTCTAATATTTTCAGCATTTTAACTTTTATATTTAAGGACGTTCCCTAATAAATCGATTTTCTTGCAATCCTTTTAAAACTTTGAATACATATATTTATAAGTGTCCTTTAAACGTAGAAATTTTTACTTTATTTTCAATATTCTTTGCGGCACTAAATTTATAAATATTGACCATTGAAATTTGCATATTTAACACACTGACCCTATCCCGATTGATGTTAAAGCGACTGTTTCATTAAATAACAATCGTAATTTTCTTGATATTATTTTGAAAAACTGAGAATCATTAACTGAAGATATAGCAAATATTTTCCTGTTAAAATAATTGTATCAAGCGGTATTCGTTTTGTATGAAAAATGTTAAAAGTTAGGTACTTTTGATGGTTTTCATTTTTCTCTCATGCCATGGCAAGTGAGAGATGGCGACTTGGCAACGTCGCACTAAAATCACTCAATTTTTCCATATCTAAAAAAACTTCTGCACCTGGTGCATTTGAGATTTTTAGCTAATTCTCTCATCCTAACTATACTGTTCTCATCTGGAATTTTGCATTGAGCTGTTTCATGAAGTGTTTTTTTTATTCTTTGTCTTTTAGCGTCGGTAAGAATGCAATGTTGCCAGATCCAAGAAACGACACAGTGAAAATATTTTTGCCTTTCTGCGCATGTGAGAGTAGGGGAAAGAGCGAACTGCATCTGAGCTATATTAGGGAAAGTCCTTAATTTGGGAATATTCATTGCATTCCCTTTAGATTTTGAAGAAATTCAAAATTCGAAACACTCAACAACCGTTATTGCTATATGAGATGGGTGTTTTTAAATTTAGAATCGTTAGACCTCGAAATTTTACAAATGAAAATTACAGTCTTTGAGTGAAATATTTTACGCGATAACTATGTCAGATATGTTCACCTCACAGGGAGAGTAATCGACATGGCACTCGGGTTCATTTTCAGAGAGAGTGAGGATAAGTGTGACTCTTCTGTAATTTAATACAAATTATTTTTTGTGCTCGGATTTAGTAGATGATAATCCCTCGTGATTTCTTTATATATTTAAAGTCTGCTATTATCACCAATTCGAACTTATATTAAATTTAACTTACTTTTTTGTAGGTGTTGATTTCTTTTCTTGAATTACTTTTGTAACTCGTGGGAATTCAGGCGACTTATCATCATCTTGTTGACTATAAGTATGTGGTTCTTTATTAATTGAATGTTTTAATCTCAATTTAGGAACTTGATATCCTTCCACTCTAAAATATTTATATTCCATAAACAATTATTATATTAATGATTTAAAAATGATTTTATATCTGTATATTCTTTCTGAAAATAAAATAAAATAATTTACCTAAGAGCATTTTTATTGATTTCTCGTAAAGGTTTTTGAGGGGATTTGTGTTTAAAACCCTTAGAACGATAGTCTGGCTTTTTTTGATCATTTATTATAGGTTTAGGCAAGCTAACTACCATTTTAGAGCGGAGATTTTCTATACTTCTGATTTGTTTCTGCCTGTCGGGACAAGAGTTTCTTTCTTTTTCTTTCTAAAATAATTAGAAATTAAAATATTGGAATCATAAAATCATTTCTTTTAGTTAATCTTTAAAATTAAATTATACTATTTAACTTTTAAAAAATGAATCAACAATACAGAGTGTAAAAAAGAGTCATTAATTTTGAGAGAATGTAGTATTCATCAAAACGATAAATAAATCTGCCAAGTGCGATTTGGACTCGCATTATAACTTACAGATTTCTATTTAAAGCTAATTTAAGAAGCTTTAATTTATTGAACATCAATTATTGCGTAGGATTTTTCAAAAACTGAGCTACTCTCGGCAAAATTTATAAATTTAGTATTATTATTTATTTAATAATAGATTTACTAAAAACGGTTTGAATAATAATAATAAAATTATATACAAAAAAATTGTCCTGAATTGGATATGAGCTATGGATTATTAGTACATTAGCCTTATACTAGATCAAATATGCTACGAGCTAGTTAAGATGTTTCTAAAAATAGACATTTTCCAAAATAATAATACGATTTTTTTATTTCGGGGGAAAATAAATACATATAACAGAAAATTTCAAGTTTGTATCTTATTTAGCTAGGATTGAATGCACACCAAGGCCTTTAAGGGCCAGTTGTATGTCGGTTGGTAAAGTCTTTGTAAAAGTTGACAAAGGGTAAAACATTAGAATTCACTTTGTGCCCGGCCGGATGGCCAATCAGATGACACGCACTTCATCTGATTGGCCATCCCGCCGGGTTTTAATGTTTTACCCTTTGTCAATTTTTTCAAAGACTTTACCAACCGAGATACAACTGGCCCTAAGTGTAGTCATAACATCCAAAGAATTAAGGTCAGATGAACTAGCATGTCAAATTATAGACCTCTCCGACCAATCCTTCGCGCAGTGAATATGTCTATGTTATTCTAATGAAATACCCAATAAAGAACGAGTAGAGAGCATAAATTAGACGATAGGTTGTATTTTCAAAACAAATTTCACAGGATTTAAGGACGTTCCCTAATAAATCGATTTTCTTGCAATCCTTTTAAAACTTTGAATACACATTTATAAGTGTTCTTTATACGTAGAAAATTTTTTCAATAGTCCTTGCGGCACTAAAATTTTTTATTAAATAACAACTGTAATTTTCTTGATATTATTTTGAAAAACTGAGAATCATTAACTGAAGAAGATATAACAAATATTTTTCTGTTAAAATAATTTTATCAAGCGCTATTCAGTTTGTATGAAAAATGTTAAAAGTTAGGTACTTTTGATGGTTTTCATTTTTTCTCTCATGGCATGGGAAGAGAGGTGGCGACTTGGCAACGTCGCATCACTCAATTTTTCCGTATCTAAAAAACTTCTGCAGCTGGTGCATTTGAGATTTTTAGCTAATTCTCTCAACCTAACTATACTGTTCTCATCTGGAATTTCGCATTGAGCTGTTTAATGAAGTGTTTTTTTGATTCTTTGTTAGGTACTTTTGATGGTTTTCATTTTTTCTCTCATGACAGACAAGTGAGAGATGGCGACTTGACAACGTCGCACTAAAATCACTCAATTTTTCCCTATCTAAAAAACTTCTGCAGCTGGTGAATTTGAGATTTTTAGTTAATTCTCTCAACCTAACTATACTGTTCTCATCTGGAATTTCGCATTGAGCTGTTTAATGAAGTGTTTTTTTGATTCTTTGTCTTTTAGCGTCGGTAAGAATGCAATGACCCGAGAAACGACGCAGTGAAAATATTTTTGCCTTTCTGCGCATGTGAGAGTAGGGGAAAGAGCAAACTGCATCTGAACTATATTAGGGAACGTCCTTAAATCTTAAAAAATATTGATTTAAAAATCCATCATTTATTTTAAGTTTTTTTCTTGTTTTAATGTTTATAACAAAAAATATGTGACCCTTTATTTAACCCATGTGTACATATATGATAGAATGATGATATTATTTTTATTACCAATTCTCTTTCTTGTCTTATTTTTTCTAAAGCTTTCATTCCTCTTTCCTTCGCAATTACTCTATCAAGCTTCATTTGCTCATGGGAATATTTCTTAGTAGTTACATATTCAATTGGATCACTTGAAAAAAATTAAAAAAATATATTCATGATAACATAATCCATAGATTTATATATAAATATATTATATTATGTATTCTTACTTATTTTTTGTACACTCATTGGCTTCTTGAGCATTTCGCAAAAATTCTTCATACTCTTTCTTTTGCTTTTCTTCCGCTTGTTTGATATATTTCTCATATTCTTTTTGTTGAGCTGATGAAATATTTGTTCTTATATTTTTAGCAATTTCTTTACTCTGTTCTCGTACCTAAAAAATTTCCAAAATAATCATTTATGGTATACAGTTTAGAAGATGTACTTACATCATGGAAGTATGGGCTTCATATTAAGAATGATAAAAACTGATTTGCATGCAATATAATTAGTAGAGATTGTGGTGTTGGTGCAAGGTGAAACATCTTTAATAAAGATAAGAGTAAATAAATATTATATTTAATATTGATTTACTATGAGTTAAGGATTCTTCTACCTAGAATCCTTAACTCATAGTATATCAATATTAAATATAATATTTATTTACTCTTATCTTTATGCATGCAATATATTTGTTATTAGTGAAAATTAGAATATGATATAAACCAAAGTGCAATTAAAAACCACCATGAATAAAACAAGAAAATTTTTATTAATAATTTCCTCAAATATTAATGTCATTATCAGACTAAGGCTGTTTTGTTGTGTCAAGCCTTGGATTCCCAATCTGATATTAACCCTTTGTTATTAATTGATCGAAGACATCTAATTATGTAATGATAATAAATACATAGTGACAATTATCCACAAGGGATGACAGATCTAGAAAATGAACTAAATTGCGAGTATGATTGCAAGAGTAAGGGATTTATAAACAGAAGGTTGAATGAAGCCCTCGATGAGATGGTTTCTTGGATATGGCTGAGGCTACATCTAAGAGATGGTTCTTGGATGCAGCCATAGCTGTGTCCGAAAGATTGTACTTATATGTAACCGGAAGGCTAAGATCGAAGGAGGTTTAAAATAAATAAATTTCTATTTAATAGGTACTTAAATCTGATATTTTTCTCTGACAACATACATTCACTACTTTGCAATCACTAGCCCAGTCTTTTCAGATTAATCATCGAGTCCCGGTAATACGACCGTCTCCCGTAACTCTAAACCTTAACTAGAACTATTAAAGTTGTTATAGGGAAATAAGGACTATATTTTTTATGCAGATAATTTATATTTTACGTGAGGGACCTAAAATCGTGTACATCTACTTCCACTTCCACTTTCATTTCCAAGTAGAAGACAATAGATAATCTAATGAATTCCAAAGTAATTTTAAATAATTCCCAAGACGGTGTACACCTAATTCCAATCGCGGTTCACCCCTCGATTTTACGTTTCGTCAACTTTGTTGGCAATAATATTTCAATTATCTGCATAAAAAATTTAGTCCTTATTTCCCTATAACAACTTTAATAATTTAATCGATGGACATAACTTAATAGAACTTTAGTAGTTTAAACTTAAACCATTTAACTACTAATGGGTTCTATCACAGATACAATTAGTCGCCTGCTAGTGATCATAACCGAAAACAATCTTTAATTTCTCTAAAAGTTTCACATTCTATTTCCTTCATTAACTGAGAAAATATTATAATCTAGTAATTGAAAGTAATGGATGGCAGCCCAGGGGTAGTGAGGAAAGAAAAAATTAATACATATCCAAACAAGGTGTAATTTATTAGATTCCTTCCTCTTTTCCTTTCAAACCGACGTTTCGGAGTATTCTTCCCTCCTTCTTCAAGGTTCAAGGGGTCAATGAAGGAAACAAATAAAATGTTTCCTTCCTCTCTCCACAGCAGTGTTTAAAACTTTGCACTGCAGGAGTTCCTTCATTGACCCCTTGAAACTCTGAAGAAGGAGGGAAGAATCCTCTGAAACGTCAGTTTGAAAGGAAAGGAGGAAAGAATCCAATAAATAACACCTTATTTCGATATGTGTTAATTTTTACCTTCCTCACTATCCCTGGGCTGCCTTCCATTACTTTCAATTAAAAGTTCTACCAGTCCGTTTCTCTAAAGAGAAAATTTCGTGCAAATAAATTATAATCTAGATCTTCTCAATTTCTTTTCCTCCAAAATATTCTTCAACAATATAGTGTCTCAATGAGTGCCTTACCATTTGAAATGTTATCTTACTGATACTCTTTCATAGAGTTCTCTTTTCTTTATTCCTATCAAGAACCTCTCTGTAACACTAACAACCCATTTAATCTCCATTTCCTAAAAGATAAGATTTCAAAGACCTCCTGTCTCTCCAAATGACCAAGTTTCATATCCATTCATGTAAGAGTTCAATGGATGGAAGTAGAATTTAAAATTCTAAGAAAATCCACAAGAGGTTGTCATCTATTAGATCCGAGAGAGAATGGATTATTTTTAATATGTCAAAAGAATTGTTTTCATCTCATCGGGAATCAAACCAGAGAGTCAAAATTAGCAATCGGGGCCAATAATTGGGTTTCTTGGGAGGTGAAAACAACCTTTCTGAGATATAATCGAGGGGTGAACCGCGACCTAAAATCGTGTACACCTACTTCCACTTCCATTTCCAAGTAGAAGACAATAGATAATCAAATGAATTCAAAATAATTCCAAAGACGGTGTACACCTAATTCCAATCGCGATTCACTTCTCGGATATCATCATCATCATCATCATTGAATATACAGTCGTAAGACTGGTTTGATGCAACAATCCGTCTCCACTCGACTCTGTCACCCGACAGCTGTTTGACCTCTCTAAATGTCTGGCATCTCATATCCCCAATTATTTGGTTGAAATATTCTAATATGGGTCTTCCCCTACCCCTTTTCTTTCCCACCTCCCCCTCCAAGATATCCCTAAGCAGTCCCCCATGTCTCAGTGTGTGCCCCATCATCTGATCTCTTCTCTTCTTCAGACTCTTCCACAAGGTTCTTCTTTCTCCGATTCTTCTAAGAACATGTTCATTTGTAATTTTATCCATCCATTTGATATTCATCATTCTTCTGTAGCACCACATTTCGAAAGCCTCTAATATCTTTCTCTCCTCTTCTCTAATTGTCCAGGTTTCACAAACGTACATGGCTATGCTCCATACATATGTCTTCAATAGCAACTTCCTGTTTTCTAAGCTGATTGAGGAGGAGCATAGTAGTTTTTGTTTTGAATTAAACCCCATTTTTGCTTGGGCAATTCTTGATTTAATTTCGTTTTCGCTCTTCCCATCCCATGTTATTTTACTTCCTAGGTAGCGGAAATCCTTAACTCCTTCTAGGTTTTCTTGGTTAATTTTGATGCATTCCTGTCTCGTTTGTTCTTATTTTGCACATACTAGGACCTTGGTTTTATTCTTGTTTATTTTCATTTTGATTTCTTCTATTAGGATTTGGTTAATTCCATTCAGCGCGTCCTCTAATTCTTTTTTATTGCTTCCTAGAAGGGCAATCTCATCGGTAAATCTTAACATAGCGATCTTTTGACCTTGGATTTCTATACCTGTATCAATTTTGTCTTTGAATTCTTTAATCGCTTCTTCTATGTATAAGTTGAAAATCATGGGTGACAGCACACATCCTTGTCTTACACCTTTTTTTATTTTGGCTTCTCTTTGCTCATCTCCAATATTTATAATTGCCGTCTGGTTTTGATATAGATTGTAGATTAGTCTTCTCTCCCTGAATTTTATTCCCGCCTGTTTTAATATTTTAAACATAATTTTCCAATTGACGTTATCGAATGCTTTTTCTAGGTCTATGAATCCGATGTAGACAGATTCTTTCCTGATAAAAGCCCTCTTTCTATTATTAGTCTAAGAGAGAGAATTGCTTCTCGGGTGCCTCTGTTTCTTCTAAAGCCGAACTGGTCTTCCCCCAGATTTTCTTCAACTCTTTGTTCTATTCTTCTTTGGATTATTTTGGTTAGGATTTTGGATATAATTAAAAATAATCCATTCCATCTCAGATGTAATAGATGACAACCTCATGTGATTTTCTTGTGTCTCCTACTATATTAAATACAGTTCTTTTATAAAAAAAACTATATCAAAGCTTTTATTAAATATCAAAACGTTCCGGAAGAAATTCTCTATTTATCAATGGAAATTTGGAAAATAGTTGCTTTAAGAAGGTATAATCAAGCAGCTATAAACAAATAAATTTAATTTATATTAGACAACCAAAAACTATAATACAATGAAATAATATTAAAAATAGAAAAATTCTTCTACCTCTAAAAGTCTCTGTTGTTTTTTAAATTGAAATTGTTGTTTTTGTAATTCTTCCGGATCAATCCACAACATTTTTCCTCGACGAATGCTCACAGGACTTCCAGTTACTGTCACATGAATTGACATTATTTAACGTTCCAATTTTATAAAATACAATCCGAAAATAAATTATAATGGTAGAATAAACAATAATAAAATTCAAATGTGCATGTAGACTTGTAAAACATTTTAAAAAATTGTGACGTTTGTTAATAAAGCAAGTGGTTAAAAAAAAAATTGAAAATCAAAACATAATGGCTGCCAAAATAACATTTCAAAATCCCCTACATGTTCTTAACGGAAAATCTAGAAACTTGAAAGGCATAAAATATGATCTTTCTTACTTTTTTATTGGAAATAGTCTTTTTATTTATTCCGAGGGGTGAACTGCGACCTAAAATTGTGTACACCTACTTCCCCTTCCACTTCCAAGTAGAAGACAATAGTTGACAATAGATTATCTAATGAATTCCAAAGTAATTCCAAATAATTCCAAAGACGGTGTACACCTAATTCCAATCGCGGTTCACCCCTCGATTTATTCCTAGACTGCATATATTTTTTATCTATGACTGCAGTGGCGGACCGTGAATTTCTGGGGCCCTGGTTTAACACTACTTGGGGGCCTATCTAATAATTAATCAAACTAATTGCCATTTTGTCAATAAACTTTTTCTATAATGATGTATACGGTATAGGAAAAAAATTAGGACAATAAAACATTGCTGGGGCCCTTTATATCCAAGCTACAGCCCAAAAAACTCATATAAGTTATATTTGGGGTTCCAGTTTTTAATTGAAAAGTTTTTGTTTTGCCGAGAGTAGCAGAGTTGTTGATTCACAAAGAGAAACAAAGAAAGATTAGTTCCTAGCCGACCAGCAGTGACGAAGGAACACCAAGTTTTCAATATCCATATGATATTGACTCCATGAAAAACATTTATAATTGAAGAAAGACTGCGATGATGAAGACCAAGTCTTCGAAACTATAGTCTCAAACAAATAAATAATATATATACAGATATATCATCTCGATATATATATGTGTGTATGTTTATTTGCATCAAGCAGAGGACAATCTCTTTGTTTCTCTTTGTGTTCCAGTTTTTAAGTTTTTAAAAACTAGGTCCGAAATATTTTGGAATATTTTGGTAGAGCAAGGATGTTTGGCTTATGGTTAGAAAGGCCGAAAAGCCAAAAAAAAATAAACTGCAACGGATCGTTGCTAAACTTTATCCAAATTCATTTGAAATATTAAAACGGATCGTTGCTAAACTTTATCCAAATTCATTTGAAATATTAATATGTTTTGCTGGCTTGGTGTGTACTGGATATATTAATTATTTATCCTTTAACAATAAAAAAATAATATGTTTATTCCTTTTTTATTAATCAGATATCACTTGCAATTTGCAGTTCATGTTGACTTTAATTCAAAAATAATGATCGATTCTCATTTAATAGTCGAGGAATAGCCATTCTACATTGGATTTTTGACGTTTCGGTTATTATTAGTAACCATTGCTGAAGACATGGAGGAATCGACTTAAAATCAAAAATAGCCATCGATTCTCATATAATACTCGAGGAATAACAATTTTACATTAGATTTTTGACGCTTCGAATATTATTGGTAACCATTGCTGAAGACATGGAGGAAACGGCTTAAAATCAAAAATAACGATCAATTCTTATCTAATACTAGAGGAATAACCTTATTGCATTCCATTTTTGATGTTTTGACTATTAATGGCAACCTCTACTGAAAACGTGGAAGAATCGACTTAAAATCAAAAAGACTAAATTCTTTTATGGCAAACAACTCAAACTTCGAGTTGTTTACCAAAAAGAATTTAGTCTTTTTGATTTTAAGTCGATTCTTCCACGTTTTCAGTAGAGGTTGCCATTAATAGTCAAAACATCAAAAATGGAATGCAATAAGGTTATTCCTCTAGTATTAGATAAGAATTGATCGTTATTTTTGATTTTAAGCCGATTCCTCCATGTCTTCAGCAATGGTTACCAATAATATTCGAAGCGTCAAAAATCTAATGTAAAATTGTTATTCCTCGAGTATTATATGAGAATCGATTGCTATTTTTGATTTTAAGTCGATTCCTCCATGTCTACAGCAATGGTTACTAATAATAACCGAAATGTCAAAAATCCAATATAGAATGGTTATTCCTCAAGTACTAGATGAGAATCAATCGCTATTTTTGATTTTATGTCGATTCCTCTATGTCTTCAGCAATGGTTACCAATAAAAACCGAAACGTCAAAAATTCAATATAGAATAGTTATTCCTCAAGTACTAGATGAGAATCAATAGCTGTTTTTGATTTTAAATCGATTCCTCTATGTCTTCAGCAATGGTTACCAATAAAAACCGAAACGTCAAAATTCCAATATAGAATGGTTATTCCTCAAGTACTAGATGAGAATCAATCGCTATTTTTGATTTTAAGTCGATTTCTCTATGTCTTCAGCAATGGTTACCAATAAAAACCGAAACGTCAAAAATCCAATATAAAATGGTTATTCCTCAAGTACTAGATGAGAATCAATTGCTATTTTTGATTTTAAGTCGATTTCTCTATGTCTTCAGCAATGGTTACCAATAAAACCCGAAACGTCAAAAATCCAATATAGAATGGTTATTCCTCAAGTACTAGTTGAGAATCAATCGCTATTTTTAGCATTTCACAGAGAAAAGCCTATCCACTCTTACTTAGTTAGGTTAAATGAGTCCTATATTACCATAAACAGATCAAATGAATAAATTTTAAAGAATTCAAAAATCTTACTTTAGAGTAAAGTACTTTAAAATATAATTTTACTAAAAACTTTATTTAACCTTTTTTGTCGGCCCCAAGGTACTTAATTAGGATATTAAATTTCATCAAAATTGGTTAAGTCATTTTAAAGATATTTAGAAAAAACTAAAAAAGTACTGAAATAAATAATGTTGTATAATACTAATGTTTGTGGGCCGATATGTACCAAAAACTAATCAGCGCTTCATTTTGTTAAAATGATGGTAGGTTTTCAATTTCATTTCAATCGGTGCAAAGGTGTGGAAAAAATCGTGGACGAAAAAAACGATAACACACATACATACATACATCACATCCATCCCCACGCACTTCCAAAAAAAATGGCACTTTTTGGCCTCTCGACGAGATTCCAGGTAACTTTTGGCAAAACCGCCACGTGCTAAAATTCAATCTCATTGAATACTTCAATTTGTGACCTTAATTGAGTCGTCCATGGGTTCCGTAGTCTTTACCTGAGGACCCGTTGAAGTCGCGCTTGCCGCGCGACCGATTGCAATACTTTCTCCCATGCTTCGCATTGGATAAAGTAAAAAAAAAAAAAATGGATTGTTCGGATTAGCATGGTCTATTTTTATCGGATCTCGGAATAGATATATATTTTTACTTTATCCAATAAATATTAAATGTGTGAGATTAAACAGAGAAATTGAATTGCTATCATTTTCGATCTGTTTTTTTTTTTTCATTTTGATTTTAATTATATGTAAAGAGCGGGTGGGCTCTAAAGATAGGGGGCGGGAGGGGCCGTCGGACCCCTTCGCCCCCATCCCCCCTTGATGGCTAGGCCACTGATTGTGTCCAGCTCTTAAAGGAACTCTATAAAAATGTGTGAGCCAGACTTGCACTCCTTGCACTTTGCCTCTTTTTATCTGTTTTGTGCAGTTTTGTGCAAGTCGTCAAATTCGCTTTTAGTACTATATCCAGTACCCTAAAGAGAAACAAAGAGATTGTCCTCGGCTTGATGCAAATGATCATAGCATCAAGCGGAGGAGAACCTCATATGATTCAACAACTCTGCTACTCTCGGCAAAATAAACTTTTCAATTATACAATACAGTATCCATTTCCTCTTCCCAAATTTTGCAAGTTTTTGATTTAAAATAAATAAATGCAGTAGCTTAATCGAGTATTTCAGAAATTCATTTATTTTGGTTTCTAAAAAATAATTACTTTGGATGAAAAAACTACGGAACATTGGTCTCACACACACATTTCATCGCTTGTTCTAAAAAAAAATTGTTTAATTTTATTGTTACTTTTAGCACCGATTTTTTGTTTTAATCTTTGTACTAAATAAATTAAAAAATCCCCCTCTTTTCCCCACCTTTCATTACCTATAGGTGAGGTGGGGCTTGGGTCGTAAGCCTCATTAGCAAAATCCAATAACATAAATGAACGTGGTCACAATTTGAAACATCATCGTCCTGAAATACGAGGCTAACTTAACTTAGTTTCCATGAATTTTATTTCTACAGCGTCCTTTAAAAATTCTATCTCTTGTTCATAATTAAAATGCTCTTATGTATTAAACTATAATGATTTGAGTGAATATATTAAAAAACAAAACAAAAACAATGAGTTTTACAAGTGACGAAGTTAATTTCTTAGTTTATAGATATTTACAGGAATCCGGTATGTTCAAATTCGAAATTTTTCTATATTAATTCCTTTTCCCTAATTTAATTAATAACAATTTTCTATTTCTTTTCTAATTATTTAAGATTATTATCTTATTTTATAAAGACTAACTCTAATATACTTTAATCAAATTCAATTTTAAATTTTCTAACCTAAAAATTGTTGACTTTTATGAAGTTATTTTTATATTTTACCAAAGCTTAATCATATTTTTTTTCTAGGATTCCAACATTCAGCTTATACTTTTGGAATAGAATCACATATATCTCAATCTAATATCAATGGAGCTCTTGTTCCACCATCCGCATTATTGAGCATATTACAAAAAGGCCTACAGTATACCGAAGCTGAAATTAGCATAGGAGATGTAAGTTTCGCACAATTAACATTCTTTCTCCCTATTAAGTGCTATTGAATATAGACGCCCATATTGAGGGCATACAAACTTGTCTCCCTCACTGGGATCGAGTAAAAAATATTCAATTTTACTTAGAGAAAGGGGTGTATGTTTTAGGTGAAACATGATATTAATTAATAAAGTAAAGGGTGTGTAGTTTCACAGTGAATGAAATAAAACTCAAAGAGGTTTATACAAACTCAATATATTTCGGATTATTAGTCATCATCAGAGCCTAAGCTGTAAACTCCTGATGATGGACTAATAATCCGAAATATTGAAAAGTTTTTGTTTTGCCGAGAGTAGCAGAGTTGTTGATTCACAAAGAGAAACAAAGAAGGTTGTCCTCTGCTTGATGCAAATAAACATACACACATATATCGAGATGATATATCTGTATATATATTATTTATTTGTTTGAGACTATAGTTTCGAAGACTTGGTCTTCATCATCAGTCTTTTTTAATTATAAATGTTTTTCATGGAGTCAATATCGTATGGATATTAAAAATTTGGTGTTCCTTCTTCACTGGTGGTCAACTTAGAACCAATAAGCTGACCACCAGTGAAGAAGGAACACTAAATTTTTAATATCCATACGATATTGACTCCATGAAAAACATTTATAATTAAAAAAAGACTGATGATGGAGACCAAGTCTTCGAAACTATAGTCTCAAACAAATAAATAATATATATACAGATATATCATCTCGATATATGTGTGTATGTTTATTTGCATCAAGCAGAGGACAACCTCTTTGTTCTCTTTGTGTATCAGAAATATATTGAGTTTGTTTAAACTTCTTTGAGTTTTATTTCATTCACTGTGAAACTACACACCCTTTACTTTATTAATTAAAAATATTCATGTGAATAATTCGTTTTTATTGCTACAAACCAAAAAAATATATAATTTAATTAAAATTAAGTAGGTTATAATGAAAAGCAGTCCATAAATTATTTAAATTTTGTTCAATTTCCGACGTTTCGGAGACTTATTTTCTCTCCTTCTTCAGGGTATTGAATAGTTATTGATGGGTGAGTAGAGTATAACTCGGTTCCCATTTGTTTCTCCTTTCAGTGATAGCAACAATATTACAATATTTTCTAACATTATACCATAAGTGCACTTGGTTATGGTAGCAGCAATATTAGAATATTTTCCAACATTATACCATAAGTGTAATTGGTTATCTCTTATGGCAGCAACAATAAGTGACATAATAACAACAACTATAACACATAATAACACATAACATAACACATAATAACACATAATAACAACAATAACTTTAAGTGGGAGATAAATTAACCGAATTTATCGCGCGGAGAATTTACCACTGCTCAGAAGCCCTAAAACATTGGTAAATTGGATATTGGATTGTATCTATGTTTCTGAGATTGGCTCGTGATCCCGGCTTCTTTTCCTTCTACTCTGTTCTTTCACGATGGAGGGCCAGCCCATACAGGCCTTTAGAGGATCCACCTTCTGGCATATCTCCTTCTCACATCAATATCATTAAAAAAAAAAAAAAAAAAATATTACTATATTTTCCAAAATTATACCATAAAGTGTACTTGGTTATCTCTTTTGGTCATCATTGAGTATACAGTCCTAATACTGGTTTGATGTAACACCCGTCTCCACTCGACTCTGTCCCCCGCCAGCTGTTTGACCTCTCTAAATGTCTGGCATCCCATATCCCCAATTATTTGGTTGAAATATTCTAATCTGGGTCTTCCCCTTCCCCTTTTCTTTCCCCCTCCCCCTCCAAGATATCCCTAAGCAGTCCCCCATGTCTCATGTGTGCCCCATCATCTGATCTCTTCTCTTCTTCAGACTCTTCCACAAGGTTCTTCTTTCTCCGATTCTTCCAAGAACTTCTTCATTTGTAATTTTATCCATCCATTTGATATTCATCATTCTTCTGTAGCACCACATTTCGAAAGCCTCTAATCTCTTTCTCTCCGCTTCTCTAATTGTCCAGGTTTCACATCCGTACATGGCTATGCTCCATACATATGTCTTCAATAGCATCTTCCTGTTTTCTAAGCTAATTGAGGAGGAGCATAGTAGTTTTTGTTTTGAATTAAACTTCATTTTTTTTAATTAAACCCCATTTTTTTATGGTATAATATTGGAAAATATTGTAATATTGTTGCTATCACTGAAAGGAGAGACAAATGGGAACCGAGTTATACTCACCCATCAATAACTATTTAATACCCTGAAGGAGAGAAAAAAAGTCTCCGAAACGTCGGAAATTGAATAAAACTAAATAATTTATGAACTGCCTTTCATTATAATCTACTTATTTCGCTTACCAGTCCGTCTTTCTAAGAAAATAAATAAAATTAATTAACAAAGAGAAACAAAGAGGTTGTCCTCTGCTTGATGCAAATAAACATACACACATGTATATCGAAATTATATATCTGTATATATATATATTATTTATTTGTTTGAGACTATAGTTTCGAAGACTTGGTCTTCATCATCAGTCTTTTTTAATTATAAATATTATTTTTCATGGAGTCAATATCCTGGAAATAAATGGATAATATGACTGTCCATTTTTGCAAACAATGAATATTTACACCTATTCTAAAAGAGACATTAAGATCCTCGAAAACTATAATAAATTAATTAAATAAATAATATATATACAGATATATAATTTCGATATATATGTGTGTATGTTTATTTGCATCCAGCAGAGGACAACCTCTTTGTTTCTCTTTGTGAATCAACAACTCTGCTACTCTCGGCAAAACAAAAACTTTTCAATTAAAATTAATTAAAATTGTTTGATGAAATAATTTGTTCCTCTCCAAACCATAAGGAAAATTTTCTTCAGAGGGCCATACTATTGAATTTATATTAAAAAAAGAAAACAAACTATAATGTGGAATTAATGGAAAGGCAGCCCAAGATAATGAAAATTACAGATTCCGAATAAAAGAATTGATTGGAAACCTCATTTTCATCCTCTTAAGGCCAGTTGTATCTCGGTTGGTAAAGTCTATATAAAAGTTGACTAAAGGTAAAACCTTAGAATTCACCTTGTGCCCGGCCGGATGGCCAATCAGACGACGCGCACTTTCATCTGATTGGCCCATCCCGCCGGGCACAAGGTGAATTTTAAGGTTTTACCCATTGCCATCTTTTATATAGACTTTACCAACCGACATACAACTGGCCCTTAAAAACTGACTTTCCGGAAGATTCCCTCTTCAAGGTTTAAAAGTTTCAACGAAAGAAACTTCCTTTGTCGACTCTGAAGATGGATAGAACCCTTTGAAACGTCTGTTTTTAAGAGGTTTTGAATCATTATTTTATTTGGGATCTGTAGATTTCATCATCATTGGGCTGCTTTTCCAACTATTCAACATTAAATTCTACCTGTCTCTCTCAAAGGAATATAAGTACTTTTAATATGATAAACAAGAAATTGATAGTCGTATAAACTTATCATATTTTTTATTATGGAAATCCATATAATTATTATATGAATGGAATTTGATGCAAAGACGGCCCAGGATAATGAAAATAACAATTTACAAATAAAATAATTTATGAGAAAGTCATTTTCAAACTTTTAAAAATCAACGATTCGGAGGATCTTCCCTCTTTCTTCAGGCTTTAAAAAGGCTCATTATATCTCCTATAAAAATAATTATTTAGTAATTATTAATTGGTTTTAGGTACTATAACCAAATGGTGAAATGATTAATTAGGTGATAGATAATTGCTTATAATTTATTAGATTTGGAACTAAGTATTCGATGAAAATTATTTATATCGGTAGAAAATGATATTTTTCATTTTAGTTCTTGATCATTTTTTAAGAACCAAAGTTTATAAAGACATGACAAATTATTTTAAGAATATTTTATAAGATAATAGCAAGCTTATTGAAGATTAAAATTTTTTATCAAAACACCTCAGTAATTTGTAATCAATGAACTTTGATCTAAAATCTACTACCTTAATCAAAAAGTTCCCGGAATAACTACTCTTCTAAACCCTTGTTTTCAAAAACCTATATATTAATGATTTTCTAAAAAATTATTTTCTTTTTAAATACTTTTTACTTTATCCAATGCGAAGGTGAATTCTAAGGTTTTACCCTTTGCCAACGTTTAACAAGAGTTTACCAACCCACATACAACTGGCCCTAAGTTTGTCTGCAAGACGACTTGAGGGAAAAATGTGTCAATATCTCCTTATTTACGATGCAGAATAAACAATTCTTTTATTAGAATTTTTTAAATATCAGTTTCTCTTCCACCTCTGCTTTTATGAAATCTGATCAAAACCTAATTATATTTTATTATTTTTTAATTCCTATTATCAAATGAGACCTTCTTATGTTGAAAGTAGCCAAATTTATCGATCTCGAAAAAAAAAATTGCGTCGGACTAACTGGGTCATAATTTTATTTTACATTTATTATTGTGATATTGACTTCTAACATGTGGGAACCCTTGCTAATCTTTCATAACTTAATGATATACTATATCTTAGTTGCGTTCTTCTAACTCTTACTCATTTGATATTACTGCCAATTAGTATTAATTGGGCCATTCACAACCAAATTGATTAATTCTACTTTTTTAATTTTTTTTTAATTTTATTGTCAAAGCATTTGATTGACTCCTAACTTTTTCTATTCAAAACAAATTTCCCTATTAATAAGGATTAACACCATTAAATGACAAAAAATGGTCATTGAATTAAATTTATATAAACAATGTATACTATTTTAACATTTTTCTCCACTTTTTATATTATATATTATATGATGTTAACTGATTTGCTAAGTGAGTGGCTCAATTGTAAAATATGCCAAATTCCAAACAGAACAAAAAAGAAGTCTCCCATCTATCACGACACACCTTACCAATAACTAGAAAGAATAGGAAAACTTTAATTAAATCTATGTTTCTAATGTTCTTTTTTTTTAATAGGATGGATCGGAACAAAGGCTTTCAGAAAGCCTATCACTCATTGACGCCGTCATGCCAGACGTTGTAGCTAGCAGACAGAATCAGTTGAATCAACATAAACAGCAAATTGTAAAGAATGAATTACAGGATACAAATGGCGAAGAAGGTATTCTACATGAAATTCATTTTTTATCTCTATTTCTTTGTAAGAGCCTAGCCTCCTGAAACATTAATTAGGAACCTTTAATAATAGATGTAAGTTCATTAGATTTAATTTATTAGCCTGTAAGTTAGTAATTACGAATAGCAAGGTAATGCTAAATACTGTATATATCAATACAGGACAGCCCTTTTGACTATACCGGGTGAGTTTTTTATCTTGAGACAGTCTTATAACTCAAAAACAGTGCATTATATGAAAAAAGTTTCAAATAAAAGTTTATTTATATCAGGGGGGAAATTAAACTACGCTATTGTTTGTCGACCTAGAACAAGCTTTCATGGGTATTTCGAAGTCAACTTCTGTTTTTTAAATGGAAACCTATATGTTTCTGTACATATTCTGAATCTACAAAAAAAACTGAACAACTTTTATAAAAACTATTTTTTTATACGACATCAAATAATAAAAAAATTCTAATAATTATTTTTAACAATTATTCAATTTAATTATCAAATAATAATAATCAAATAATTAATTATTAAATAAATATTTATTAAATCGAAAAGTCACAACAATGAAAATAAGTGTTTATAATGATATTAAAACTTCGTTATAATCAGATTTAAGAGATTATTTTCTTCTTAATAGAACTATTTAAAAGTCTTGAGTTTAAAAAGGTTTATTTCTCGTATCAATCCAGTTATATTATGTATTACCATAATAAAAATGTCAATGTGTGTTTGATTAGGAAAAATGGGAGCCCCAAACACACCCCGCCCGACGATTGGCTTGTTCGGTTTTCAATGTGTGTTTGATTAGAAAAAAATGGGAGCCCGAAACACACCCCGCCCGGACTAATCTTTCGGAGGTTCGGTTAATATATATTCAGTTCGGCGTCAGCCAACCGAACCGTCTAAAAACCAGCCCGAAAAGGAGCTATACGAACCCAACCGAGCCGAACTGAATATATATTAACCGAACCGGAGTCGTTTGCACATATTCGGTCCTATTACGTGGTTTGATTTAATAAAAATATTGTAAATAATATTAATAATATTTATTATATTATTATAATATTAATAATTACATTAATATTGATCTACTGCACTTTTAATTAAAAACCGATCAGACGGAATCAAATTATATTTTAAAATCTCCTGGTCAATATTCGTTGAGTGCTGCGCCCTGGGAGCGGTACAAATAACTAAGATAGGTGAGGAAGGATTTGGCAGAGTGGGGGAACCCTTTTAACAACGAAATTGGCGCTTGAAAAAGGGGACCCACATCTTTGCTTTTACCGTATTTGCTAATGCCAAGTGAACGGAAGTAGGAAAAAGCTAGTAGGTGCGAGCGAGAAAGAACGATGTCCTGACTGGCGGCCGGGGAGTAAGAAAGGGGGAAGTGCGAAGACCGTCGCCACATTGCCAACCGGCTCGGACGGAGGACAGGTCGAGAGAGACAAGGGGAGACCAGAATAATTTGTATTGTTCAAGGGAATAACGAAGGATACATTTTAATTGTTAAGAGAGAATAATAGGGGATAGGTAGCTGAGGTGATCTGTAGTTAACTGGAGAAGTGTATTCAGAACACCTGGTTGAAATGGGGCTTATTCACTGTAAGTAAAATATGACGTCATATTTTAAAACCTAGAAGTAATATTTTATATCTTTAATTTTTGGACCTCCTTACTATATCAATATACTATTTTTCTGATTAATTTTGTTATTATCTTTTATATTTAAGGTTGTTGTTCCGCCAAATGCGTTTTCTTAGGATTTTTTTGAAATTTAG
Source organism: Forficula auricularia (assembly GCA_024734495.1). Classification (NCBI taxonomy): domain Eukaryota; kingdom Metazoa; phylum Arthropoda; class Insecta; order Dermaptera; family Forficulidae; genus Forficula; species Forficula auricularia. The sequence continues at coordinate 5,288,775 of JALMQS010000074.1, read as the reverse complement.
ACAGATTATTATTTAAATACTTCTGCATCGATTGGTGGCAAAACGAAATTTATGAACAATACAGTTCTGGAAATATTAAATTTCAAAAATCGAGTTTTTCAGGCTCTTTATCATTGCACTATACGGAATATCGGAAAATTTACATACATATTTAATTAATAAAGTAAAGGGTGTGTAGTTTCACAGTGAATGAAATAAAACTCAGAGGTTTATACAAACAGTTTTAACCTGTAAACTCCTGATGATGGACTAATAATCCGAAATATATTGAGTTTGTATAAACCTCTTTTGAGTTTTATTTCATTCACTGTGAAACTACACACCCTTTACTTTATTAATTAATATCATGTTTCACCTAAAACCTACACCACTTTCCCTAAGTAAAATACATATTTAATTATATTTAAGAAACCCTTCTTACCATTTTTATAAAAAACTAAACCAACATTAAACAATAACTAATACATATTTTAAGACGATTTTGATTCATAGTTACAACACAGTTTCTGAGATAATAATGAATAAATAATGAAAAATGTATAAAAAATTGTACACTAAAAACAATTTGGCAACAGCGCATTTATTTAACCAGTGAAAGATGTATAAAGCTCGCATGCGCTAGATTTTTTCAAAATTATAATTTTCATAAGGTGTAACGTAGGCGTTGATTACATTTGTTAAAAAATAACAAAACGATTTTTATAGAAATAAATCGACCATTAAAATGTATTTTATCTGTCATTTTAATAAAAAAATATTCAATCTCTTACTATGGTGCCAAATTTGTCAAACGAGCACGGGATTGGCTAGAATTGGTACATAAACAGCAAAAAGCTTTGGGCTTATGAACTATGAATCCTTATTGTCTGTTCTATATACTCTAGCATTAACTTTTTGCTAGTATTGTCGCGAAACAACTATCTTAAAACTATCTTAAAATGAATTATTAATAGTCCAGTCAACGAATGGGTTATAGAAAACATTTTATAGGAGAAAATTTTTTTCTTATGGAATGTTTTTGGGCTAGTTAGGAGGTAAAAATACTAAAAGTCCTCAGTCCTAGCTACCTGGCTTAGGGCTGGAAGGGGGGGGGGATGACCCGTGATTTGGTTTTTTGCTTATATCTCAAAAACGGTGGGTCGTAGGGAAAAAGTTACTCTTAGCAAAATAAAAGCTTATAATATTTACTACAAGATTGCTTCTATTTAATTTTCTCTATTCTTATGGTTTTTGAGATATTCGCCCTCGAATATCGTTTATGTATGAAAAAAAGTTTGACGAAAAATATAAGAAATTTTATTTTTTTCATACCTAAACGATATTCGCCGGCGAATATCTCAAAAACCATAAGGAATAGAGAAAAATTAAATAGAAGGAATATTGTAGTAAATATTATAAGCTTTTATTTTGCTAAGAGTAACTTTTCCCTACGACCCACTGTTTTTGAAATATAAGCAAAAAACAAAAAGCCGGACATTTCCAACCCCCTTCCACTTAAGCTTAGGGCCCGGTAGCTAGGACTGGGGACACTTTATTTACTTTTTGATTTTAATTTTGGTGACTATAGAATTGAACTTTGATTGATTTAACTTTTTGGCTGTTTGAGTCATTTTAGGTTGGGTGAGAGTGAGCCACTGGGGGGTCGGTTGAGCCGGCGAGAGCCTTTTGGTTTGTTTGAGAGAGGCTCTGTTCTGAGTTATTGTTTTGTTTAATTTAAATGTAATTGTCCAGTTCCATGCGATTCCTTCTATTGAGTTTGAAAATGGATAAGAATCATTCAACATGCTAAAATTTGTATTTTGGGCTCTGTCCCTAGATTCCAACTTTGTTTTATACTATATCTCTCAGTGAGAAAATGTGTAATAAGTCATAGTTTTTTTTATTTTTTCTGATCTATATTATGTTTGTTTTGTATTGTGTATTTTTTTTTAACTATGTCTGTTGTTTTCTCTAAATAAATAAATAAAAAGGGTAAGACCTTAGAATTCACATTGTGCCCAGCCGGATGGCCAATCAGATGACGCCTACTTTCATCTGATTGGCCATCCCGTCGGGCACAATGTGAATTCTAAGGTTTTACCCTTTGTCAACTTTACCAACCGACATACAACTGGCCCTTAAAAGATTAAGATTACTAGGAGCTCTCACAAAACGTGTCAGCTGCTAATATCATCAATTTAAATTTTATATAATACCTATTATTTTCTACTATTTTAGCAGCAGTTAGTAGTAATGTTAATGAACCTATGGATATGGATGGCAGTATCGAGATCCCTGCAAGTAAAGCGACCGTCCTCAGGGGTCATGAATCTGAAGTTTTTATTTGTGCATGGAATCCGACAAAAGATCTCTTAGCATCTGGGTAAATATTATATTTTTTTTATATTTCATTTTATATCAAATAATTATACATAATTCTTAGAGAATACTCTTTAGCTAGATTTACTTCTAAAAAATTAATAATTATATTGAGTGGATATGTGATGAGGCAGTCCAAAAAAAGGAGATAATTTATACTATTTTTTTATTCATAAAACCGACGTTTCAGAGGTTATTCCTTCCTTCTTCAGGGTTTTGAAAAGTCAGTGAATGAAATCCAATGACTTTCCAAAACCTGAAGAAGGAGGATAGCCTCAAACGTCGGTTTATGAATAAAAGATAGCATAAATTATCTCCTTTTTTGGACTGCTCATCAATATCCCTCAATTTAACTTATCAGTCCGTCTCCAAAAATTACCCCAATCTTATTAATAATTAAAATTTTTAGTATAATTATTTTATAAAAATGTTTTTTTGAGCAAAATATAACTTCATATCAACAACAAAAATAAAATAACTAATTTAAAAATAAAAGGTTTACAATTGAAGACTTGAATTTCTTAAGGATTTGAGAGTACCATACAAAATTTTTTACCACAAGCTAAATTTGACCTATATACACTCAATAGCAAAAACAACCGGACACTTGATAAATTTTAGATAAAATGAATAAATACAATTTATTTGCAACGAAATTTTCTCTGAGAGAGATGGACTGGTAGAATTTTTAATTGAATGTAATGGAAGGCATCCCAGGGGGTAGTGAGAAAGAAAAAATTAACACTTCCAAACAAGGTGTGATTTATTGAAATCTTCCTCCTTTCCTTTCGAAACCAGGTTTGAACAAACAGAGGTGGTACTGGGTAATTATTTACTCTGCATGACAACTCAGGTTTGAAAGGAAAGGGAGGAAAGATTCCAATAAATCTTATCTTAGTATATTAAATGAGCAAATCTTTGTTATATATAATATATCCGGTTAGGTTCTCGAAAACGGCTCTAACGATTTTGATGAAATTCACGGATTAGGAGGGTTTTGTGTTGGCGATTCGATCTGTCACGGTCTCATCTTCGGCTAAGTTGTTTTTGATGGGTTTTTGTTAATTGAAATAATTATTCACAGGTGGTTGTCTCGATAAAAATGTATAATTACATTTTTATTCAATTTCCTTTTAATAATTAATTGGTTTTTTAATTTTAAATTCCACTAATAAGATCATTACAATTATTATTATATATTAAAAGTTGGTCAATTTAATTGATTAAAAATCGAGTTTTAAATCCCACAAATATTAAATATTAGAATTTGACAATTTAATTAATTATAAAACTCGACAAATTGTTATTTAATTAAAAATAATAATTATACGGTATTTATTTATATGCCTAAATACACATAATCTGTGGGTCACTAGAAGACTAGAAATGCAAAAACTGGGTGCGAGGGCGGGTGTGAAGGTTACGGTAGGGGTGAGGTGGTGATGGTGGTGGGACGAGGTAGTTTCGGTGTTGCGTGCGGGTTCGGGGGGGGGGTCAGAGGGCGTGTACTATATTTATAGATAGCTTTTAACTTGAAGCAAAAGTTACCGAGCATCGCTCGGTGGTCAGGTACTTACACCTTATTTGATGTGTTAATTTTTTCTTTCCTCACTACCCCTGGGCGGCCTTCCATTACATTCAATTAAAATAAATACAATATTAAAAAAAAAATATTTTCATATTTTGACTAGATAGTTTTTTTTTTTAATGAAAATGATGAGAGAAGGAGTTACACCAAAAGGTGCATCCCCTAAAGGCTTGGGTTGGCCCCTCCATCGTGAAAATAAGAAGAGATTTTATGGGCTGGGCAGGGGTCGAAGGTATCTGTGGATACGGGTCTTAAACAGCTGAAGGTTATAAGTCGTGGGGAAGACGGTGGCTGGGAGCGAGTTCCAGTCTCTGGAGGTCATAGCGATAAAAGCGCTTGTTCGATTTTTATCTAATTTGACAACGAAGGGGTGCTGAGCGTTCGAAAACCGCGTGTTTTCGTGGGTTTTAGGGGGGATAATTGATTTCAGCTCGACTGAACAGACACCGTGATAGTATCTGTGGTACAGGGAAAGGGCAGAAACGGTTTTTCGATGAGCCAAGGAGTCGAGTGAGTTAGTTAGGGCCGGGTCTCCTATTAGTTTAATTGCTCGTTTCTGAATTGCATCCAGTGTAGCAAGAGAATGCTTGGAGATGCTCCACAGATGAGAGCCATATTCGAGACAGGGACGAATTTGGGCCTTATACAGTGTAAGAAATTGACTGGGAGTAAAATAGCGTCTAGACCTAAATAGGAGACCAAGCTTGCGCGCTGCAAAATTTAATTAAAAGAATTAGAAATTTGGTGTTTGATGAGGCTCTTGAAAACCTTGGAAACAGGTGGAATGTCTTCGTTAGGAAAAAGAAATACAAGATTTCCTTATAGTCTAACCATTTATTCTCCAGAAAAACTTTTGAGACGTTTCGGCGGATATTCTCACGCCATCCTCAGTCTACAAGGGAACATAATCTTAATTACAGTCAAGAAATTCAATCACATGTCATTTTCAAGATACAAAGAGACAAAATAAGAAAAGAAAAGAAAACTCACCCTGGTTTTTCATAATATAGTACAATTTTTTATGCAGAAATTCATTCCTTTTCCACAGTTAACACATTATAATTTGTATTTTTATCAAAGCTTGTAATAAGAAATAACCAACTAATACTAAAACATAATATTTATTTAAATAAATCAAATAAAACAAAATTTTTTTCTGGAGAATAAATGGTTAGACTATAAGGAAATCTTGTATTTCTTTTACCTAACGAAGACATTCCACCTGTTTCCAACGTTTTCAAGAGCCTCATCAAACACCAAATTTCTAATTTAAAACGTTTATAGTACACTATCTAATTAAAATAATTTTTTCTAAAGCTAAAATTGCATTTTAATTTTTTCTGTCTTAATAAATACGATTTTAAAAAACAGAAAATTGTAACAGCTTTCTATTAAAATAAAAAAAATCATGATTAATTAAAAAATGTCTCTTAATGTCTCGTATAAGAGCTGATTAATATTAAGTTTTCATGAATTAATTGAAAGTGTTAATATTTTAAATTATGTCTATTATTATTAAATATAATTTGGTTCGGTTATTTTATGAGAAAATTTATTTTAATTCATTTTACAAAAAAGAAAAAAATTAACAAGTATGCTGTTGAGTGTATAAAAAATAAAAAAATTAGAATTAATTTTGTTACTTAGACCCGAGAGGCGAACCGCGATTAGAATTAGGTGTACATCTCTTTGGAATTATGTGGAATTATTTTGGACACAAAGAGAAACAAAGAGGTTGTCCTCTGCTTGATGCAAATAAACATATACACATATATATCAAGATGATATATCTGTATATATATTATTTATTTGTTTGAGACTATAGTTTCGAAGACTTGGTCTTCATCATCAGTCTTTCTTCAATTATAAATGTTTTTCATGGAGTCAATATCATATGGATATTGAAAACTTGGTGTTACTTCGTCACCGCTGGAAGGCTAGGAACTAATATATATACAGATATATCATCTTGATATATATGTGTATATGTTTATTTGCATCAAGCAGAGGACAACCTCTTTGTTTCTCTTTGTGAATCAACAACTCTGCTACTCTCGGCAAAACAAAAACTTTTCAATTAAATTATTTTGGAATTCCCCTTCATCTTTTGTCTTCTATTTGGAAATGAAAGTGGAAGTGAAAGTAGGTGTACACGATACTAGGTCGCGGTTCACCCCTCGTTTAGACCCTTTTGAATATTGTTACATTTGGTTCATAGATCACTTTAGCGAAAATAATATTGTTTTTTTATTGCTACGAAACGAAACTATGAAAATAAGACAATAATATATCTACAATATTTTATCAATTTGATTGTGATTAACAAAACATTTTATTTCAGATCCGGTGATAGTACAGCAAGAATATGGGATATGACTGATAATTCAAATAGTCCAAACCAACATATACTTCGACATTGTATAAGAAGGGGAGGCACGGAAGTACCTAGTAATAAAGATGTTACCTCACTTGACTGGAACGTAAGCATTCCAAAATTAATATTATTCCTCTATCTTTATAATAATAATTGAAAAAATATTGAATCGAAGCGCAAAGTGTACGCAGGCCATGTTTGAGCATTAGCTTGGCCGTACACGCTCTACGCTATTTACACGAACTATTTTGAGCCAATTTCGACCCCCCCCCTGCTGCTCGAAATCCATTTGAGATACAGAGCTGAAATTTTACACATGTAATTATGTAATCCATCTTAAGTAGAGTACCAAATTTCAATAATATAAATAGATTAAATAGATTCTGAGATATGGACCTGAGAAAATAGCTAATTTTGGCACTCACTCACTCACTGACAGGTCATCAAAACCTATAGGGTACTTCCAATCATCCCAGTATCATGAAATTTCGCCTGCTAGTAGAGTTTGGACACAAACAAAGGAAAAATTCAAAAAATCCAAACTTTCTATATTTCAACCCCTTCAAAATGGGGGGTAAAAATGAAAATTCTAGCCCGCTGGACCAAACTCAACCAAATTTTGTATACATATTCTGTGGGCCCCCAGAAGGCTAGAAATGCAAAAAACTAACCACCCAAAATGGGGGGGGGGGGGGGGGGTCAAAAATAAAAATTCTAGCCCTTTGGATCAAGAGGCTTCCACATAGCTTACAAAAAGAAGAGAGATCTCAACCAAAACATTCTGTGAAAAAACAGGCCAAGTTCGAGAAAATAGTAGATCTCTCAACTTAATTATTCTTGGCGAATTTAACTTGGCTCCACACTAGATTTCACGAACTTGGCCTGTTTTTTCACAGAATATTTTGGTAAAGATAGATAAATCTTTAGGTCCATTTAATTTAGATTTACATGATATTCCATTTTTGAAACAACTTTTTATTCAACAAATTTTTAAGGCCCATTTAATTTAATAAATGATAAGAATTGTGTCATAGACTAAAGCATAAGGCCACACTGCAAGAGTGGGACCTAACTTGCTTTGACTTATTTTGAATGACTCAAGGCGTTAAGCGAAGCTTCTATTATGGCCATTATGTATCCTAGTGTCTAGGCCAGTGGTTCTCAAACTTTTTTGTCTGGCCCCACACTAAAATCATCAAATAAATTAGAAGGGCTCGTATTATTAATAGAAATAGAAATTATACAGGTTATTTAAAAAAAAAGTAGACTAAAATTTCAGCTGACAAAAAGGATTTGCTGCTAAAAACATTTCTTTTATGTTAAAAGAAATTATTTAATCGCGTAAACATAAATTAAAAGTATATCCAAACGCCTCCCACTCGATCGCAAACCCAAAGGTCGAAAATTAATTAGTCAAGCCAACTACAGAGCTGCGAAAAATGAACGAGGAAGAGATTAAAAGATTAAATAAAAATGAAATTCCAAATTCATATAGACATTAGGTATCGGCTTGGGTTCAGGGATCAGTGGCTGAGAGGATAAGAACTAAGGCTCTTATAAAGGCGTCGCAGCGCACATGCGAAGATCCCGGGTTCGAATCCCGGCTGATCCTTTTGTCTATAGATATAAAAATCTTTTCTTCGTTCCCTAATTTAATTTAATTTATAATTGTCTTTCGACGCGGCCTCATTGTGGTTGCGCCCTGGAGTGAAGAAGAAAATTATTTTCGACCTTTGGGTTCGCGATCGAGTGGGAGGCGTTTGGATAGTTTAATTAAGTCAAGCCAACTACAGAGCTGCGAAAAATGAACGAGGAGGAGATTAAAAGATAAATAAAAATGAAATTCCAAATTCATATAGACATTAGGTATCGGCTTGGGTTCAGGGATCAGAGCTAAGGCTCTTATAAAGCCATCCCAGCTCACATGCGAAGATCCTGGGTTCGAATCCTGGCTGATCCTTTTGTCTATAATATAAAAAAATCTTTTCTTCGTTCCCTAATTTAATTTAATAAATTAAAAGCTTTCGAAATTCGCTTAAATCACCTTTCTTATATAAAGGAAAAATAATTGAATCTTTAAATACACCTGGAAGGTTATTATTTGCGAAAATAAGGTTAAAAACGATTATTAGCTTATCTGCTAAATTACTAAAAACTAGGGCCAATAACAAAAAATTTGTAGGGAATTCTATCATAACCTGGGGCTTTATTTCGCTTGTTGGATTATTAATTTTTTTAATTCGCTCTTTTCAAATGGTCTATCCAATTGTTCGTCGGGACCCTTTGGTGTTTTTACCCCATCGGTGAAGGGCTTTTTTCCGTTTATCAAGTCGATATTGAATTATTCTAAATCTATATGAAATATTCGATAGAAAAATGTATTTTATCTTGGGAAAATCTATATATGGTTCGGCATAACTGATTTTGTCAGAGACTAGAGGGGAATTCAATAAATTTTTAAAGTAATTTAAACCACTCATTCATAGTTATATTTTACCACAATTAAAATTATTAAATTTAAACATTCTTACTAAATTCCAAAAATCCCTTATATCTTTCACTTCTTTAAATCTACATATGAGATCTCGGAAAAAAAAACTTTTTTTGTTTTTCAGAATAATTTTATAAGCTCTAAAGATTCTATATATATATTTTTAAGAATTGTTTTTTTCTAAAGTTATTAAGTAGCTTATAAACATATTTTCTTTTTATTAGACAATTTCTGTCAAACCACGGCTGCCTACATTTAAATTTATCACTGTTACGGCACATCATATTATTATTATTAACATAAGGTCTTATAAATTGTCAGATTTTTACTCTACAAAGTACTAGTAATTTTAAAAATTCTTTTTTTTTTTTTTAACCCAATAAGATCACAAAGTATCTATATACAACAGGCATTACAAATATCATACATGTGTGCAATATCATATCTCTGGCCAAATAAATATCGTTTAACATTTTCATTAAATTTACTCATAGTTCTCACATCTTTTAACCCTTCAGGCAGTTCATTATACCAGATTACAGCAGTGTGAGAGATCCTCCTCTGAACCACATTCCTGGCACTTGGCAGCACATGATAGTGCTGATTAGCTCTGGTGTTGTGTCCATGTTTATCACTGTTAAATAGTCACTCAATACCAGTACAGACCAAGTTATTTTTTATTTTGAATATCAACATCACTGAGTCTAGCTTTAATTATTTCTCTGACCCTCAATAGCTTCAATTCATTATATAATGCTAGGGTGTTTGTTCTATGGTCTCTGCAGAATATAAGCTGCTTTTTAAAAATGTTAGCTACCATTTGTTAAGATTTAAAATATTTATTATGACACAATTGTCTATCTTATAAATTTATATATTTTCGAAACTCTAACAACTGCCATTATGTGGATGTAGGCTTGAATTCTTGATAATATAATTATTTATTTTACTTCTGAATATGTTTGATTGAAAATTCACTTTTACTTTATTTTAAACAAAAGGATGATCGAGAAATTATCTGTTTTTTAGTGTGACGGGTCTCTTCTAGCCACTGGTTCATATGATGGTTATGCTAGAATATGGACCAATGATGGCCATCTATCGAGCACACTTGGACAACACAAGGGCCCTATTTTTGCATTGAAATGGAACAAAAATGGCAATTTCATTCTTTCTGCTGGTGTGGACAAGGTATTTAATGATTAAATAAATAAATAATCCAAAATTTCATTTTGGCAATAGAAATAGAATTTGATTTGTTTGGAAATTCACGAGTCTTCTTTGGATGTAGTGAGTGAAATTTTTTTAGGCCTGATAATACGAGGATAAGTCAAAAATTACCTACACTTTTCGTTCTACAACTTTATTAAACTAAGATAGGAGGCGGCCGCAGCGCATGCGCATGAGTTGGCGCGTCTGTGGTCACGTGTGCGGAATTTAATCACGATCGCGCCAGTTGTCGTCTAGCTACAACAGCATAAGCATGCTGGCTCCGCTATCAGATTGCACCAAAGAGGAGCAACGAGGAGTGGTCAGAGGGTGTGAAAGGTGCTGAAATTCACCGGAGACTTTTGTCACAATACGGGGAAAGTGCTTTATCTCGTAAAAGCTTTTTTTATGGATCGAAATGTATAAAAGTGGCCGAACGAGCGAAACACAAAAAGAGGGAGCTGGGCGACCGTCAACTTTGAGACGCTTTGAGACCCTGGAACACCCAGATCTCGCTCCCTCAGACTTTCATCTCTTTGGACCGCTCAAGGAAGCTTTGAGAGGTCGTCGATTTGCCTCAGACATGGACGTTCGGGAAAGTGGCTTCATGACCAACCGAAAACCTTCTACTAGGAAGGCATCCGGAAGCTTGTCCCTCGCTGCACCAAGTGCATTACTAAAGGTGGAGACTATATCGAAAAATAATGTATCTGTTATACACCTATCTTAGTTTTATAAAGTTGTAGAACGAAAGTGTAGTAAGAAGTAATTTTTGACTTATCCTCGTATATTGATTCCACCTCAAATAGCATGCATTGTCACGGATTGTTTTTGTTCTTGGCCTTTTTTCCCAAGAGTGAGAATACAACCCTTTTGACATGTAATAAAAATCTATATTCAGAAGAAAACACCCTCGTGATTTTCCAAATATATGATAAACTCATTATTTTTTTTTAAATCATTATTTAAATTTACATTTTAGACTACCATTATTTGGGATGCAGCGTCTGGACTGTGTAAACAGCAATTTTCCTTTCATTTAGCGCCAGCACTTGATGTGGATTGGCAAACTAATACGAGTTTCGCATCGTGCAGCACTGATCAATGTATTCATGTCTGTAAACTTAATCAAGATAAACCCATCAAATCTTTCCAAGGACACACGGTATGAGTTATTTCTATTAGCTATCATTGAAAATAAATAAAACACTCAATTATAGAAAACAATTATTTTTATCAACGAAAATGAATTTAGGTCGAATCAAAAGATTTAAATAAATTATTAAAGGAATCGTAGGGAGTTGACATGACTTTAAATTCAAATACAAGTTTTTTATTTTTAAATACGCCAAAGGTTTTGTTGGTTTTGCAACTTTTCAGTGGCTCGATGAGAACTTATTTGTCTGGAGTTTTAACTAAGAGAAAAAATCCAGACAAATAAGTTTATTAAATGAGCCACTGAAGAAGTTGTAAATCAGCAACAAAACGTTTGGCCTATTTAAATAAAAAAAACTTTGTATTTAATTTAAAGTCATGTTCAACTCCCTACGATTCCTTTAATTATTAATCACGGACACGAATAATTAAATATTTTAATATATATGTTTATATTGCGGGTCCTGCGCCCTCAGGAGCTGAACCCAAGCACTAGGACTTCTACATACAATATAAACATATTTATTAAAATCTTTGATTCGACCTGAATTCATTTTCGTTAATAAATTGATTTTGAGAAAAAATTCGGTCTTTCTTTTCTCAAATAGATACTCTCATTTCTTTGAATTATTTTTATGCTTATTTAGAATGAGGTGAATGCCATTAAATGGGATCCTCAGGGTAATTTATTGGCATCTTGCTCTGATGACATGACACTGAAAATTTGGTCAATGAAACAAGATTCCTGCGTACATGATCTTCAGGCTCACAGTAAAGAAATTTACACAATTAAATGGAGTCCAACCGGACCAGGAACTTCTAATCCTAATATGAATCTTATTTTAGCAAGGTACAAAATAAATGTTTACCTAATTCCTAAATATATTTATTTGAAGTTTTTTGGGTATGAGTGATTGAACGGTTAAAAATACCATGTTTGTCTAATATCAAGGGTCGATGGAAGTGATTTTTCTAACATTTTAAAAAACTAATTAAATTAAAAATTAATTTTATAACGTTTCATCACTCGCATCCATAATAAATACCAATTAAAATAGGAATAGTAGGAATTGGACAATAAATAAAAAACAAAGCTTTTATTAAGTTCTTTCACAAATGCAAAAATTCAGAAGTTTTTGAAACTTGGAATATAAGTCATTAAAAACATAATACACATACTGTTAAAATTTGAAGACGATTTACCACACCAAACATGAAATCATTGCAATTAAAAATGACATTTTTTACATATGGTAGATTTTTTTTTTTTTTTTTTTAATGATATTGATGTGAGAAGGAGATACACCAGAAGGTGGATCCTCTAAAAGCCTGTATGGGCTGGCCCCTCCATCGTGAAAAGAACAGAGTAGAAGGAAAAGAAGCCGGATCACGAGCCAATCTCAGAAACTTAGATACAATTCAATATCCAATTTACTAAGGTTTTAGGGGCTTCGAGCAGTGGTAAATTCTCCGCGCGATAAATTCGGTTAAATTTATCTCCCACTTAAGATATGGAAAGGGTGGGGATATGATCATTATTTTATTTTTTCATTGAAAGACTTTCACCATCTTGATGAAAAATAATATTTGTTAGAACAATATATTCGGAGTAAATTTAAAAAATTGAAATTATTTATCACGTAGTTTTGAAAAAAAAACATATTTGGGCGATTATTTTTAGTGGAGGGGATATAATCTACAATGGCTTGGAAACGATCCGGCAAGTATGTGTGTATCCATAGAGATTTCGTAGTGTGAGTGGAGAGTCACGTTAAAAAACATAACCTAAAATTTTAGTTTCGTTCATATTTATAGAGTGGCTACGAGGCTAAAACTTTTTGTGTGAATTGTCTCGAAAGAACCTCCTTAAATGGGTCAGACTTTTCGTCGATTTATTTCGACTTCCTCAGTGGCCCATTCTATCACTCTGTCAAAAAACAATTCCACTATGCGACGAAACATCTTTAATCTTTTTTATTATTTCTACAATATATTCTTGGCCTCAATTACTCAACAATCTTGAACTTTTTCCTCTTTAACAATTAAAAAAATCAAAAAATTATATAACTTGTATGTTGTTTTTAAACAGACATGGCATTTGCAAATGAGAAAGTCGAAATAAATCGACGAAACATCTGGCCCATTAAATAATTTTTTTTTTATTTATTATCCAATTCCCTAGTATTCCTGTTTTAATTATTAATTTTATATATTCTAAATATAATATCAATATGCTGTTCTTTCTGGCTTATTATTATATTTTATTACGTGTTGTCATGGGGGCCATTTGTTTAATCTTACAGATAAAAAATTTATAAAACCTTTTTTTCAAGTATCAATAAATGCATGTACTACCATATAACAGGGGTGTCTAACCCGCGGGCCCAGCACTGCAATGAATGCGGCCCGACATAAAATTATAAACTTTCTTAAAACACATTTTTATGTACTTATTGGAAAACAAATCTGATACAATTTGATCTTAAATATAATATATATATATATATATTTTTTCTAAAATAAGAAGAAATTGAAAAATCTCCAGAAAAGTATTTTAAGAATAAAGGTGATTTTCAATTTTGAATGTGAAAAAATATATCAAGATTTTCGAAAAATAATCATAATTTTGGCATATTTTGACTTGATTTTTATTAGATATAAATATTTTACCTGAAGACTTTCTTATGGAACTACAAACAGACATAGAGCTGAAAAGAAAATTTAAAAATATCTCTTTATTAGATTTTTACAAAAATTATCTACCCAGAAACAAATACTTCTGGTTTCACAATATTTATTCCCTTTTTAAAAATATGAATTTACATACATATACGTATGTGAAGCCATGTTTAAGAATTAATCTTACTTAAGCAAAATTATAATCTCAACCGTCGTTAAAAAAATAATGACGTTTCGAATATTTAAAAATTATTTTTCATCTTATATTTCCGCATTTACTAAAATACTCGTATTTATTAGATCAGTAATTAAAACTTTTTGAAGTGCTTTTTGATTTAAAAACAAAACTTGAAGGATAAGATCTCAAAGATTGTTATGACATTTTGGCTTTTTTGTCATGGTGGATATCATTATTCTACATTATTAACTTTCTTTTTTTATTAACAAAATAAATCAATAGAATAAGTATATATCTTGCGGCCTGAGATAATTTTATTTCTTCAAATGTGGCCCGTATAGGCCAAAAAGGTTGGATACCCCTGTACTAGAAGGATCTTCCAAATCATAAACTACTTTAATACCAAAGTGATAACAAGTGTTCTTTATTTTTATTCAATTTGCAGTGCTTCATTTGATTCAACAGTGTGTTTATGATGTTGAAAGAGGGTCATTCATACACACACTAACCAAACATACAGAACCTGTTTATAGAGCGTATTTTCCCCTGATGGCAAATTTCTTGCATCAGGCTCTTTTTGACAAGTGTGTTCATATTTAATTTACCCAGGTAAGATGATTTTTAATTTCCTACAAAAACGCGAATCAATATTCTAAGAATATTTTCAATTTCTATTTTATTTTTATTTTAAATCAGTAGACGGACAAAAATGTTCTTATACATAACAAATCACAAGTACAAAAAAATTTACAAAAATATAAGGTGATACGTTAATCATAATATAAACATAATAAATACAAAATATAAGGTGACATATCAATCATAATATAATACAAAATATGTATATGGAGATACATTAGTCATAATTAGAGACCGGATTCCTATGCAATTGCATATTTTGCTCTTGCCGCCACCTACGACACAGGGGATCAAATATCTATCCGAATCATGCATCTAGGATACTGTGGGTTAAATTTTACACGTATATTTTTGCATATTTGATGAATATTGCATAAAATTGCATATTTGAGGATTTTTTCTCAAATCCTTTGTTAATTATTTCTTTATTATTATATTTTTTTTTTTAATGGCATTCGGTAACTATAGCCCATTTTTGCCATTGAGTCTTCGTGTGTCTGTGGAAGTGTTTGTAAATTGTGTAGAGATCAGATTATAGCCCGTCAAATATTTGAATTATTTCTTTATTAGTTTATTATTTGTTCGTCAATAAAAATACATATAAAAAATAAAAGTACACATAAATACAATCGTGTCTGTAAAATAAAACTACCCCACCCCCGTATTTTTTCGTTCACATTTTTTGAAAAATATAATTATTTATTATGTTGATTTTTATTCAAGAGCACCTAATATTTCTTTAAGTTCTTTGGAGATTTTTTAATATATTAAATATAATGAGAATTTTGTGCAATTTTTTACGCAATAAAAGTATAATATTGACACCTTAGACCATGAAATATATAGATACCGCTCGCTACTCTCCACACAGAGTGAAGTGAGGCCAACATCGCCTGGCGACGTCACGTTTCGTAAAAATATTTTGTTGTGACATCCAATATTAATTATGGCTTTATTAAACTAAAATAAATAATCTGAACTAGGATAAATTTATCTCCCCAATGCATAATAATTCCTATAGTGGCTATGCTTATTTCTGGGTGTTCTTACCTACAGATGATGTCACGTTCTTTAGTTGATGTTGGCTCACTCAAATCGACACCAGGGCGTGTCTATGTATTTCATGGTCTAAGTTTGACACTTGGTCTCTATAGTTCTCATAGGTTGTTTTTATCAATATATTTTTTTCATAGCACTCCTTCAATATATAGTCTTTTTGTCTTCTGATTTTAATTTTTTAGTGTATAAAAAATTTATTTGTCACCTTTTTTCATATATTTGCATATTTCAACGTATTCTCTGCATATTACTTGCATATTTCAGCATTTTTAACTGCATATTTTGGCACTTTTAATGCTTAGAATTTTGGTCTCTACTCATAATATAACATACACAACAAAATATAAGGTGACACACCAATCACAATACAAACACACACAAGATCCACAAAGAGAGAAAAAAAACACAATGAATAACAATCACAAGTACAAAATAAAACTTCACGGAAAGTAACATTGATTAAATATATTTAAACATATTTAGATATTTAAATAGATCAAGCAGAAGATATTCTTATATATCAGGTCTCACTGACGTTTCTGGCACCTCTTTCACATATACCTGTGCTAAGTGTGTTTAGCTATTTTATACATATATACGGACCTAGTTGTTAACGCCGGTTCCGAACGGCCAGTTTGGAGAGGCTGACTAGGCAATTATACTCTTGGTAGTTTTCCATTGCTTTCCATGAGGAGGTTATGACTGCAAATATCTGCCGAGACTCAGTCTCGAACCAGCATACTTCAGGACAGCACCCTGACACTCATACCACTGACCCACAGCCGCCTCTCGATATTCTTATATAGATCATATAATTTTAATTTTGTTAATTCCTAAATTAAATACAAATTGATACAATTATATTTATATAAGTGAATAGTCTTTGGTACATAAAAGATTTTCATAAATTATTATTCATATTATTATTATTTTTTTAGAGTGGAGACCTTGTACATAGTTATAAAAAGGTACAGGCGCATTTTCGAAGTCTGTTGAATTCACGCGAAAGTTGGCGCAAGTGCGTCTGACGGAAGCGTACGTAAATATCATTTAGGCCAGTTGTATGTCGGTTTGTAAAGTCTTTCTAAAGTTAACAAAAGGTAAAACCTTAGAATTCACATTGTGCCCGGCGTGATGACCAATCAGATGAAGTGCGTGTCATCTGATTGGCCAACCGGCCGGGCACAAGGTGAATTCTAAGGTGTCACCTTGTTAATTTTAAGAAAGACTACAAACTGACCTACATCTGGCCCTTAAACATCTATATTTTTTAAAATAAATTGTAAATGATATAATAATTATTTTTATTTTTTTCAGGTCTTTGTATTAGATCTGTAAACTTTGATTGCTAAAATTGAAAAAAGAAAAAAATAAATATTCAAGAAAAAAAACTCTCTAAATAATTTAGAATTTATCCCATTATTTAAGTGAAAATAATTTATTATTTCTTTAAAATAAATTTGGTTGTGGAGGTCTATTTTATATATATTTATATTTTTTTCCATCATGACTTTTAGAATTAGATTCTCTTAAATATTGCATATAAAATCCGTTATAAAACCATGTTATTTTCAAGAAATTAATTACAAATAAATCATCATTTAACCATTAAAACATGTATAAAATCGTAAAATCTAAAAATTTTAAAGTTATGATTGAGATTGTTTTTGAATATTAAAACTGCTTTCAAAAATGGCATATACACCTTAAATTTACTTAGTAATTTTTATTATGATTTTATCTTTAAATAATTATATATTACATATATTTTTTTAGTGTTTTAAAGTAATTAAAAAAAAAGTTTTAAAAATCAATCATTTTTTCTAATTAATTCGGCTCTAAACCACAATTAGACCTTTCTTCAGACGAAACGTAAGCTCATTTGGCAGCTGTTTTTATATATAATGTGTTTAATTTCCCCATGTCCCGAACAGCTGCCAATTTCCGTTTATTCTGAACAAGGTCTAATGTAATTATTGTAATTAATATTCAAGCTAAATAAACGTTTATAGAAAAGTATAACAATATTTTGAATTTATTTATGTTTAGCTCTGTGTGGATAATTTAAGGTAGTTGTTCCGTCAAATGCGTTTTCTTAGGATTTTTTTGAAATTTAGATAGATTATTATTTAAATCTTTCTTCGTCGATTGGTGGCAAAACGAAATGAACAATATAGTTCCGGAGATATTAAATTTCAAAACTAGTTTTTCAGACTTTATACATTGCACTATACGGGATATCGAAAATTTACATACATATTTAATTATAATTAAGAAACCCTTCTTACCATTTTTATAAAAAACTAAACCAACATTAAACAATAACTAATACATATTTTAAGACAATTTTGATTCAAGGTTACAACATAGTTTTTGTATAATAATAATAAATAATGAAAATGCAAAAATAAGCTGACGTGTTCTGATGCGGCCATACACTTGACTTTACCAAACAACCAGGTCCTTAAAATTATTTATAATCATGTAGGGGGAGAGGGTTAGTTTTTGCATTTTTATACTTCTGGGGTCCCACTGACCTGCAAATTATGTATACAAAATTTGCTGAGTTTGCAAATGGGCAAGATTTTCATTTTTTGACCCCCCCCCCCCCCCCCCCACACACACACATTTTGGGCGGTTAGCTTTACTAGACTTCTGGGGTCCATTATGTATACAAAATTTGGTTGAGTTTGCTCAAACGGCCTAGATTTTTAATTTTTAACCCCTCCACCCCCTTAATTTTAGCGATATGCACCAAAATCTAATCAGCTCTTTAATCACAATGGACCAAACTATGTATGAAATTTGTTTGAAAGAAAAAATTTACACTAAAAACAATTTGGCAACAGCGCATTTATTTAACCAGAGAAAGATGTATAAAGTGCGCACGCGCTAGATTTTTTCAAAATTATAATTTTTCATAAGGTGCAACGTAGCCGTTGATTACATTTGTTAAAAAATAACAAAACCATTTTTATGTAGAAATAAATCGACCTTTAAAATGTATTTTATCTGTCATTTTAATTTAAAAATATTCAATCTCTTACAATGCCAGATTTGTCAAACGAGCAAGGGATTGGCTAGAATTGGTACATAAACAGCAAAAAGTTTTGGGCTTATGAATTATGAATCCTTATTGTCTGTTCTATATACTCTAGCATTAACTTTTTGCTAGTATTATCGCGAAACAACTACCTTAAACAGAAATCACTTATATTTAATATATCGATCCTAATAGTTTTAAATAATCAAAAATATCTTAGAAAATGGAAATTTTTTTACAATATATAAACTTTTTCAAATTACAAATCGACAATATACAAATTTCAGTATTATTTAACATTTTCAACGCTAATAAAATAGCCATTTCAAATAATTAAAAAAGGAAAGTATTTCCAAATAACAATTTCTTTGAAAGAATATTTTACACTTAGAACTTATATATATATATATATTTATACACCTATATTTGTATCTTTTTTTTAATATAAAGATAAATATATTCATAAAATTTCTTTTAAATTCTCAACTAATAATAACAAAACCATAATCTATTTTTAAGTTGTTTTTGATAGATTTTTCTCTTTAGATTTTTCACTCAATTTTCTAATTAATTACACTAATAACACATAAATATAAAGAAATATTAATAAAAACATCACTATCATCGTATATAAATTTTAAAATTAAAATATAAATGTGAAAGTGAAAAATAATTGCTGAATTTGATTCGTCTATTTTCAATACTGGTTTTTCTAAACAATATACAAATATATATATATATATGACTGATCATTTAATACGAGGCATGTTTTTAAAGTAAGTACCGTTTGAAATAAAAAAATAAGTATATTTTCATAATAATTTTATTTCACACGAAAGCCTGTACCTTAATCAACATTTCGACATAAGTTTCCACCAATATTAAGGCATTTATTCTATCTTTCCACGAGCTGTAGGTATTCCCTCCTCGAGGAAGTCTGCCGCCTGATTGAACATCCACTGCAACTTTCGATAATTTAGTCGTTCAGTCACAATTACATAAAGAACACCTCTTGACATTAGAGGACACAAATCAGATAACGATGAAATCGTAAACCGTGTGTTCTCTCTCACTTTTTTTCGTAAACTTTATGCACCAAATCTTCAATAATGATGAAGGTCCTCACTCTTCGTTTCTCGTCATGAACATTCGAGCGGCTATCTTTAAATGTTCTAACCCAATTGCATACCATCTGATTTGTTTCCTTTAATGTCAAGAGTGTGTTCTTTATGCAATTGTGACTGAACGACTAAATTATCGAAAGTTGCAGTGGATGTTCAACTGTGAGGCAGACTTCTAGAGGGAATACAAAAGCTCGTGGAAAGATACTATAAATGCCTTAAAATTGGTGTCGAAATGTAGATTAAGATACAGGCTTTCATGGAAAATACAAAATTGTTCTGAAAAGTATACTGTTTTTTTTTTTTTTTTTTTAAACGGTATCTATTTAGATACATGCCTCATAAACTAAAAATACTAAATATAAAAGTAAAGTTCAAATAATTTATTTGGCAAAGAGCCTGGATCCCTTTCAGAGGGACTATATATATTTTTAATATTAAATTACCATTGTGTTCAAGAAGCTGACATACAATAAAAGACAACAATAAAAAACGTGCCTTGCAGCCGCAGTAGGAATTTGGTGGATTCTTGGTGTGGTCCAATCGAATAAAATATCCTGATTCTACCAGACAAAGAATTTTATTCGATGTTTCAAAGCATATAGCTCATCCTCGGAGACTATAATGTGATAGAACAAACAGCTAATAGAAGATTATAATTTAGTATACATTAGTTGTAATACTAATATTTTTCAAAATAAAACCGGATATTTTTTATTTGATTGTATTTTTATATTCAATCTTGCTATTCACAAAAGTACCTTTTATAGTTGTCTTTTATATTTTTAGACACCTGTATTCAAAATAGACGACTTATTTTTGCTGGCCCTGTAAGAAGAGTTTCTGATGACGTCACCAAAATCAGTTAGTTATATTAAAAAAATACTTTTGCTATACTGTATATGTATCTGATTAGGAAAAAATCAATTATTTACTTTTGGGAAATACATCCAAAAGGTTGCCTAAAGATGGATTCTGCGGGCATATTGGATCTCCACCTTCAGCCATAAATCTTTAACAATTAGATAAAAAATTCTTAATATAAATATTCTTCAATATACTTGTTACTTGTTACTTGGCGACTTGCCTCAGTGCGGCGGTTTGCGCACGCGAGTCCCAACTTGCGCGCCATCCTTTCTCATCTTTTGCAACGGTAGCTCAATGCCTAATCACGTTGCGCCTGCTATCCGCCCCTCTGATAGTGTTCCGCTCAGAAAAAGAGTCACCCCAGCGTATAGGTGGTCAGCCAAGTGGTCTTTTAACGTGATTCATAGTTGTGACGCCAGGCCCATCTATCATCCCTCCTTCATGACATGGCCAGCCCACTTGTGTTTGGCTTCGTTGACGTGTGTACAAACATATCCTTAATTTTTCAACATACAGTTGTATAAAATTTCCATTATTCTTTTGGGGCTTGTTTGCTTATTCATTCATAGTGACTTTAGTAACTCGTTCAGAATAAATCGACTTATAATTCTGGACTGTTTTACAAGAAGCTGTCAAGGGCGTATTCAGAAAAAAATTTCGTGGCGGGGCATCTACCACCAAGGGGTTAGAGGAGTGTGGATTTACTTCTTGGTCTAGGAGACTTCCATGATGCCCAGCCCAGATTGCTTTTTATCAAGAGTTTTATTCTTATTAAATTTTTATTTAACGTTTTATTTATATCCTGTAAAATTTTGATGTTTACCTTAACATTTCGGGGGGGGGGGTTAATACACTAACCATCCCCGCTGACTCTGACCATGCTCAGTATAGCAAAGTATTGTAATCGTGTGAAAAAAGAAAAATTGTGGAATTCACTTTGTTTTTTCGAAATATCTCAAAAATAATTATTTTAATAAAAATAAATTTATTGTTTTAAGGTCTGCATTTTTTTGTTTATAAAGTCAACTTCAGCCACAATGTGTTATTTTTAAGGCAGATGTCTCCAAACTTTTGTTCCTTGAGGACCACAGTGACAGTTTCACAAACTCCATGCATTCCTGGCATATCACGAAATATCGATTATAATAATACCAAATGCTATGTGAGAAAATTTTAATTTTATTTAAAGAAAAGTATATGATATTCTGAAAAGAGAAACAATGTTAACTGTCTAAAAATTATAGAAAAACATGTAAAAAGAAAATGTTATAAATCAATCCCTAAGCCCTAAATAAAGGAGATTGAATCAAATAAATTTAAATAATTAATTAATTAAAAATTCTATTCTATTCTCCTTATTCTCGAGTTTATCCACTTATCTCCGTGGTTGAGGTTTTTTGTTGTGAACATCTTATAACTGGGATGTTGATGAAGTCAGTCCACGGTGGTTGTAAAAAATAAGACTATAATGGTTTTATTATTTTACATTTATTTGTTTACAACCACCGTGGACTGCCTTCATCAAACATCCGATTGCATATTTATACCAGTCCGTCTCCTAAAGAAAAACGCTATCAACATCTTATAACATTTATTTAAAATTGAAAGTAATGGAAGGCAGCTCAAGGGTAGTGAGGAAAAAATTAACACATTCAAATAAGGTGTAATTTATTTGAATATGTGTTAATTTACTTTTAATTTAAAGTTCTACCATTCTGTCGCTCTCCAGAGAAAATTTAATGCAAATACATTTAATTATTCTTTTGAATTATTAATAATAAAAATAAAGCCAGGGCGGGCCAAATCCCAAGGTAAATCCGATCCACTACAGCGATCCGGATTGAAGGCGCTCGCATTTATAATTGAGACCGTGTTTGGAGAGATATTAATTATACAGGTTATAATGAAAAGGCAGTCCAAATTATTTAAATTTTTTATCCAAATACTGACGTTTCGAGACCTTCCTTCGCATCAGTTATTGATGGTGATATAACTCGGCTCATTTGTCTCTCTTTCAGTGAATACAACAATATTATAATAATTTTCACCATTATATCATAAGTTGACTAAATTACACTTGTGATATAATGGGGAAAATTATTGTAATATTGTTAGTATTCACTGAAAAGAGAGACAAAATGGAGCTTGTTATACTTCACCCATCAATAACTATTCATTACCCTAGAGAAGGAGAGAAAAAGTCTCCGAAACCTCAGTATTTGAATAAAAAAAAATTTAAATACTGACTGCCTTTCATTATAACCTACTTATTTCTCTTACCAGTCCGTTTTTCTTAGAAAATAAATAAAATTAGATATTAATTTTTTCGTCGAAATGTCTGTTTGTTCGCTCATGTTTGAGAGTCTGGTCAAAATTTTTATCCGATCTTCTAAAAAAATCAATGAATACTTTTTATCAAAACATAATTTCATATATAGTTGTTTTATCTTGAAATAAAAGTTGATTAGATTTTACTTGAAATCGGAACACGCATACTCTTGACATTTTTTTTAAATAATCACCATATTTTAAAAATAATTTTTAACATACCAGTATAAGGACTTTTTTGTTTCGTCTAAAAACCGAAAATTTTATTAAAATAAAATTTATCTGTTTTTGAGATATTCCGAAATATCTAAGAAAAAATAGTAATTTTTTCTATTTACGATTATAATTAAATATATCTATATGTTGTGTAAAATAAATAAAAATTATATAAATATACGAGAGGATGTAGGTGTATGACTGAGTAATGTTATCACACAAGATTTTTATTTTATTTAAGTTTTAATATTTTATAGAATTTTTAAGACACATTTACAAAGAATAATTAATAAATTTAGATATAATATTATTTTTACATGTCTCAGCGGTTTATTAATTTTTTTTATTCAAGAATAGCATTTATTTTTCATTATTTATTATTTTATTTTCATGTAAAATTTATGTATTTTATGTCGACTGGTTCTTTATAAGATTACAGCAGATGGCGCGTGCCTCCGGCACGCCATCTGCACCTTGTCTCTCCGGGCGGGTGACCCCGGCGGGCAGCGTCTCGAGACGGCCAAAAGTTTGTTTGCAATATAATTTTGTTCAACTGTATTTTAATTAAATATACTCGTGTATTTTACATTCTAAAATCAGCTTCCAAGAAATAATCTAACTCATTGCGAAAAGTAAAATAAAAATTCCTGAGTGTGTCAAGCTTACGCACGACGGAAGTGAAACTTCTAGTATTCTTCTATCACTTTTTCTCTCTTACGTTAGTTTGAAGATTGAGAAGTAAATAATTCAATTGACGAAGCATAGATTTACTCTTTCTAATATTTTCTTATACATGAATGAATTTTGATTTATGTACAGTCTCCAAAATTCTTTTTAATGTTACATACAGCATTTTCATTTGTTTGAATGTTCAATAATAATTTTAGTGTTGCATGTGCTGTTTTTCCTCCGTCTAATAAAGTGGCAGCAATTCCAGATGATGTCATTTGTGCCAATATGAGCGAAATTAAAAATGTTTCCCTGTTCCACCTGGTGCATCCAAAAAAAGAAACCATCTTCTTGAGCAGCGACTGCATGCATAATTTTATCATAAAGTATTTTTGTTCTGGTAACAATTTTGGTTCATTTGCTTGAACATATGCATTTAAACAATCAACATTGTACGATTGTTCACGTTGCATATCGCGATTAAATAAATCACTTACTGGCCGATTAGCTGATGGCATCCTTAATTTAATTAGTGGTTGATTCGAAATGATCATGCATAAATCTTCCAACTTAATCAAAGATTCATTATATATTTCTGGCGAGAATTTTATATCTGGATCTCCTCGAATTCTACGTAGAGTATGTAATGCATCTTCACTCATTGAAGCCTTATATTTTCACCATAATTTAGGCCGGTTAGTTGGAAAACACGTTGTCAATAAAATGGCAAACAAACATCGTATTTGATGTGGCGATGAACCGAGAGCAGCATCGGCAAGAGTTGTATCCCAATGCAATCTTCTTCTAACAATCGTAATGCTAGGCATGCAGCATGATTCGTTGTATGTAATGCACTGAGATACTGGGAAATGTATTTATAATAAGAAACATTGATTAAGATTTGGAATGTTTCTTTCCGACAGTTTGTGTTAGCCAACTAATAACAATAAAATAATCACATTTAAAATATAAATTTTTCTTTTTACTTAAGAGAGAATGGGTGTATTTCTGTGAAACAGTTTAATTCTAAAGTTTAGGGAAAAACAAAATATATCTATAATATAATCATAATACTTCTTCAAGGCCTTTGAGAACAATGAATTAACCCACACCCATTGTCTACCTGGGTACAAAAGAAAAGATAAACCTTTTTTAAAACCCCAATTGGCATTCTACCTGAGAATAATTAATTTAATTATAAATCGTGTGAAATCAAATCAAACCGATTTGCCCAAAATTTAGATAAACCATCTGGAGCACTAAACAAACATATGGTGTGGAACAGGGTTTCGATACGTTCAGTGGTTTAGGCATGGGTCGATCACGCACATACATACTAAGGATTATATATATATATAAAATTAAATTAACAAATTATGTCTGCATTCAAAATAGATTTTATTATCTTAAAAAAAAGTTTCTGAAATTTTGACCTGACTACCTGTATACCCCTTTCTTTTGTTAAGAGGGTTTCATTATTTAAGACCTGACCTTTCAGGGCAGGGATAATGTATTGTTTGCTTGGCCCTCTATTTTCTATGGCAGATCTTATCTGTCAATCAATTAAATAAAAAAATAAAAATAAAATCAAACCGATTTTAAGCCAAAATTCTAGATAAACTATCGCAGCACTAAGCAAATATATGGTGTGAATATGGTTTCGATACGTTCAGTGGTTTAGGTGTGGGTCGATCGCGTACATACACAATAAAGGATTTTATATATATAGATATTGATTCGATAATTTCAATTAATTTCATTGTTTTAAAAACATTTACATCGAAAAAATCATTTAACATATATGTATACCTATTTGTAAAAAAAAAAAAAAACTAAATTTAATACGAATTTTTCGCTTTTATTCAATTCATTACTCTAATGGTATTTGTAGCTCATGGTCAAAACTTCAGTTTTCTTCATCTATTTTAAACTGTTCTTTTATGAGCTATCGAAAATCTAGTCTCTTGGACCAAACTAAACCAAACATTGCATACATAATCTGTGGGCCTCCAGAAATCTAGTGTAAAAACTAACCGCCCATTTATAATGTAAGTATACAATACTATTGAACCACCCCTAAGGTACCCCTTTCCAATAAAAAAGAATAATCGAAATCGGTCCATAAACAAAGAAGTTATGCGTGTACATGCATAACAAAAAGGTCCAATACCAATGAAAAAACGGGACCAATCGGCTACTAGATTGAACCCACGTAAAATCCTCCAGGGAACATCTATGTCGCAACAAAACTCTGCAAGTTATAATAGTCAATAAATTACTTTTAACGATGATATTAAATACAAGATTAAAATTCTAACTTTGCTATAATAGGATTTTCATTTTATACTACAAACAATTTAGTTGGATATAAACTTACCAAGTTATAAATTCACCATCAAAGAACGTAACAAATTTTCTTTTAAATGAATTGAAGATCGTTGTTCATCCCATAGCTATGATTTAAGCAACTGCTATGGAACTTGGTACCCGTTTAGATCTCAACTCTTTTGTAGGCGAAGCCGTTTGTACCGAACTTGGCCCCTTTTTTCACATTTATGTTTTTTGTCAGATATCATTAGTTTTTGAAAGGTTTCCTTTACTTTATCTAAATAATTACATTTAAATATTTAAATTAATAATTATTAAATATTTTTCATAAAATATTTATTAAAAACCCTGTCGTTTTTTCATAAATTTCACCCCTTCATTTCGAGCCCGCGAGAAGAAAGAAAAGTTAGGTTTTTCAATTTCCTCCTTTATTAATGCCAAGCTTTATCAAAACATAGTAAATTTTGCCTGTTTCAATGTTTGATATTTGGCTAGGTTACAATAAATTGAAACCTATAACAAAACAAAAATGACAACATTTTCGTAAAATAAAGTTTCGAGGATTTCGAAGTTTAAAAACAAGACTTTGAAATAGAATATTAAATTAAATTATTTAAATTATATTAGGTTGGAGTTGGAATTATTTAATTTTGAAATAGTCAAAACATTATTTTTGGCATTTTACGAAAATGAGTATATGTAAAACGGTCTCAGGCATCATGGTACCCGTGGGCAGAGGGTTGGAAACTCCTGATCTAATTTAATCGAGAAGGGATATTGAATGTTTGAAAACCATGTATTTCGCGAAACGAAGCTTTAAGAGGGATTACCGATTTTATCTCGTCAGAACAAGAAAAGTTTGGGAACCACTGATTTAAAAATATCTAATTCATTTTTCCTACTTTCAGGGAAACGAATCAGGGTTTTAAGAGGAAATTAAAAAAAACAGCTATTTTTATTATAATATTCAAATATTTATTTTTATGATATACTCAATTAAAATTTCTAAAAATATTTTACAAGATTAAAAAAAGTAAATATACAAATTGTTAGAAATTTTCTTAAAAGTAGTTAATTTAATTTTCCTTTCTTTTTTCCAATTTGTTAACGACGCTGTCTCGGTAAAATTTCATCAGCGGTCATTGTTTGCAAAATTTTATTGCCATGCTCGACAATAGCAGTATTGAGTTGATCTGAATAAGCGGAGTCAACAGTTTCATCAATTCTTTTCGATTTTGATTGAAAAATAATTCGATCGCTTCTCCTGAAAATTAAAGTGTTGTATTTATATTAAAGATTGGTTTTGTTCTTGTAGTATAAATAAAGATTAAAATTATTGTTAAAAAATATTTCATCCCTTTTAATTAATTATATAATAATGATAGGATTTAAGAGGATAAAGATGATATAATAAATGCAGAGACGATTTAGTAAATATCAATCGCAACGTTTCGCTTTTTTAATCACAGATCCCTTAGTCTCTTTGTAGTACTATAGGTACATTTTGTTATACGACAAAAAGAAGCCTTGCCATTTATTTCTTCCACTCTTACAGGGGCGGACTATATATGGCTTATTGGGCTGCAGTCCAGGGCCCCGTAGATGGCGACCCCTGTCTAGCCGTTCCTGACCCATTGTGCGCCCTGGTGTAAAGGCGATTTGCCCCCCTTACAAAAATACTAGAAAATAACGCATCTGGAATGGGTCCTTCCTACCAGTACCGTAACGAGGGTATGAAGCACCTGTGGCAATAAGTGTCTAACTTAAAATTAAATACTTATTGTAATGTAACAAGTTAAATTTTACTAAATGCAATATCTTAAATACTATTAACATCATCAAAATTAGTTGTTCATATAAACAATAATGTATTAGTCAGCGTATTTTTTTTTTTTTTTTTTTTTTTTTATAATGATATTGATACAAGAAGAAGTTGCACTAAGAAGGTACAACCTCTGTAGTCCGTGTGGACCCTTATAACGTGAAGATAAGGAGATTTAGGGATTGGGTAGCAGTCGAAGGTATCTGTGGATGCTGGTCTGAAAGATTAAAGGTTATAAGTTGCTGGACAGACGGTCGGGGGAAGAGAGTTCAGTCTCTAGATGTCATAGGGATAAATGAATTGGCGAATGTGTTTGTTCGATTAGTATCAAGTTGAAGCGCGTAGGGTAGTTGCATTTTAGAAAATCGTGTATTTCGCGCAAATGAAGCCTTTGGTGGGATTATCGATTTTATTTCGTCAGAACAAAAGCCATGGTAATATCTATAAAAAAGGGAAAGGGCGGAGACAGATCTACGATGGGCTAGGAGTCGAGAGTGTCAGTTAATGTAGGATGGCCTATCAGTCTGATAGCTCGCCTCTGGATTGCATCTAAGGTATTAAGAGAATGCTTGGAGGCCCTCTCCACAAATGCGAGCAATATTCAAGACGGGCGAATTTAAGCCTTGTATAATATAAGGAGTTGAGTGGGGGTGAAAAAACGTTTGGTTTGGAAAAGAAAGCCAAGCTTACATGCTGCAGCTTTTGCTACTGAGATAATGTGGTCATTCCAAGAGAGAGGTCAGAACATAAGGTGACACCTAACATTGATATTTTATTACGGAATTCCAATGAGCTCGAATCAAAGGAAATGTCCGGAGGGTTCCTATCTGCACGCCTAGAAATTAGGTAGCATTGTGTTTTGCCAGCATTAAAGTTTACCAAGTTGTGAGATCCCCATTTTTTAAGCAAGCTAAATTGAATTTATTGAGGAGGCTAAGTTTGCGCGATTGTCTAGTAAGGATTGAGCGTTGTGGGAGGGTGCTATCGTCAGCGTAACAATGTATTGGATCGGAGGGCAGATTTAAAAGGTCATTAACAGGAGCACAGCATGTGGGAGTAGGAGCGATCGCCCCGAGGGACCCAGCATTAGTATTAAATTCAGGAGGCGAAGCCCCTGGCTAGCAAAAGCGCCCGCCGGAGGGGGGCCCTGAAGCTAGTATTTAATAAAATTATTTATAATCATGTAGGGAGGGGGTTAGTTTTTGCATTTTTATACCCTGGGGTCCCACCGATTATGTATACAAAATTTGGTTGAGTCTGCTCAAATGGCCTAGATTTGTAATTTTTAACACCCCCTCCACCCCCTTTAGTTTTGGGTCGATATGCACCAAAATCTTTTTTTTTTTTATCTCTCCTCTTAATGGCCTCGGAATTAATTCCATTGTAGCCAGTCTACCATGAGTTTATAAACAATCAAATAGTATCACAGACAATGAAAATAATAAATAAATAAATAAAACAATAAATTAATAAATAAATAAATAAATAAATAAATAAATAAAATGAAATGGAAAACGACATAATAGATAGAATAGAAAGGAAGAGATTAATATGGTATGGACACCTCAAAAGAATGCCGGAAGATAGGTGGCCTCATAAAATATGGACCTGGATGCCCACGGAAAGACGGAGGAGAAGAGGAGGACCGAGACGAAAGTGGAAGCAGGGGGTAGATGAGGCAATGACCAATAGGCAACTACAAGAGCAAGACATTCTGGATAGAGAGAATTGGCGTGTTGGATGCGGAAAACGGCGCATGCTGTAGAACAAACCGCTTTATTATTATTATAAATAAATAAATAAATAGAACAATAAATTAATAAATAAAATTACACCAAAATCTAATCAGCTCTAATCTCAATGGACCAAAACTACGTGTGAAATTTGGTTTTGATATTCACACTAGTTTTTGAGCTAGCTCGTTCACAAAAAGTTGGTAACGCACAGACTAACAACCAGACATTTTGACAAAACAATTATTATCTCTGAAAAATATAATTTTTTCGAGGTTCACTTATTAGAGTTTTTTTTGTAGACCGAAATGCCATTGTTTCGCTCAATTTTTAAATCAAAATAGTTTCAGCCGTTTTTGAGATATTTTTGAAAAAAAAGAAGTGAAAAACACTTTTTCCAAATTTTGTATACATATTCAGTGGGACCCCAGGAGTCTAAAAATGCATAAACTAACCGCCCAAAAGGGAGGGGGGCCAAAAAATGAAAATCTTAGCCCTTTTACCAAACTCAACCAAATTTGTATACAAGTTAACTTTCTCACGTCTATGTTCTTCCACAACATCCTCCGGCCCACCATACTTTACCGATTCAACGGAATCACGAAGCTAAGCAGCTTCCTCACGGCGCCTCTATGGTTTGCCTCTCCCCGCGGCTCCATCGTTTAGTACAGAGTCAGCATTATAATTTAATATAAACCCTAATTGCGAGGCCCTAAGTCAGTTTAATACACCATTCGGAACTCTGGGTACAATCCCACTCATCCAACACTTCAATACATCTTCTTCGGACTCTCGCACTTCGGCACCAGCCTCTCCTCGAACACTTCAGTGGTTACAGGTAACCCACCAAAATTTCCAATCGATCTTGGTCACTAACCAACGTGTTACCAAGTACTAACGGTTGATCCGTACGGCCCTCCATCCCTATCGATTGCACTCGTATTAACTCCCGGCAAACATTATTCATTTTCGACTCAAAGCCGGTAATACAAATTGACTATTATCACAGTGTGTTTTCTCATTTATGATTATAAACTAAACGATTGTAAAACAACTCTTCAGTGATTTAATAATAAATAAAAACATTTAAAAAGGATTGATCTTAACCAAAAAACATTCATTTTCCAACAATAAATCGTCCTTTCCCAAATTCCAGACCATCTTCTAAACAAAGTCTAAGATACCTTAAATAAAACTTGTTAGCCAGACATTTAAAAAACCCAGCTCTTCTGCAATAAAAAATATGGTCCACCTAGTCGGCAAAATCAACTCTTTTAAAAAGGCATTTTCGGCTAGGGCCCATAAGTTACATAATCAGTGGGGCTCTCAGGAGTCTAAAGATGGAAAAACTAACCCCCCCCTCACGTGATTATAAATAATTTTATTAAATCTATATATATTGCAATGGGTTAGGGAGGGTAGGTGGTTGGAGTGGGTAGGGAAATTAGTTCTGTAAGGGGACGTTTAGAATATTCCTGAGTGTGAGAATACTAACCTTTATTGACGTGTTGGTGGTGGTGGTGTAACTCAGTGTATCTCGTTGTACTAGTTTGATAAACTACTGAATTTACTCTTATGCTTCAAATTCTACTTTACTGAAGAATTCGATACAATGAATACACAAAAAAAATAATAAAAAAAATAATTTTTAAATAGGCAAATATAAAATAAAAATACTTAAATGAATTCTAGCTGCAAAGGAGAATGGGGAAATTTTCTTAACAGTGAAAGATAATCAAGAATTCAATTTATAGTATATAATTTATTGAGGTCCTTGGTGAATTTAACAGTCAGAAAGAATTAAATGATTTGATGGCTTTAAGGGTGAACGGAGATCGTTCAAAGAAATTATGATTAATTACGTTTGCTCTGAGGTGTTGACTGGTTCAAATACTTCAACAGCGCTAGCTGTGCCGCACCCCCTCTCGCTCAGGTTCCGTAGACTGCCACGTCGAAGAGTATTTAATGTCCCAGGAGCCTGCCTTTTTGATCAGCCTGTGGTGTCTTCACGAGAGCTGGACAGGTATTCTTGTCCGTGCTATTCAATTAGCTATCGTGCTAATGATATCAGTGCCAATGGAGGGGCTAGCAAGTGGATGAATGTAGATGTCCGTAAAACGGCTCCAGGACGAAGAGATAGACTCGTGATATCGAGTTGATGTAGGCGTCGTGAGTATTGGAAGAATAGTTATATAGTGTGATAGAGAATGATATAGATGTAAGATGGATCGAGTAATAGAGAGTGTAATATAAGAGAGATATAATGTAAGAGAGCAGGATAAAATAATAGAATAATATGGGTAGAGGTATAGTATAGAGGATAGAGTAATAGCTCTGGATAGAGTAATAGCGCTGGATAGAGTAATAGAGCTGGATATTTCTTCGTGTCAGCCTTTTTATGCCTTTCCGATTGTGTCTCCTTGGTGTGTGGAGGCTTATGTTTTATAGAATTCTTAGTTTTCACCTCTGCTGGCTTTCATCGCCAATCATAATGTTCTATTTTGTTATATGAGGGTGTTTGGACCCTGGCTAATCTCATTCCCCTGACTATATTCAGAACTGGGCCTTAAAGCTCATATACCACGAATGACTTTAGATAATCCTGGCTTAAGCGAGCTTCTCTTAAATATGAAAAATAAACTAATTTTTACGAAATTTATTCTATATTTGGCTTGTCTGGTTAATCTCTTTCCTATTTTTAAGTTATTAAATTAATAAATTTTAAAAAGTTCAGATTTAAGATTTTTTAACTCTACTATGCATAAAAAACATACTTCTAAATTCGATTCTTTGTTCAACAAATGTGCGAAATGGGTTGTTACCATTTTATGACAATCAAGTTTCTTTCCGCTAAAAAAATTTTTAAACTAAAAAATTTTTTTTTTTTTTTAAATTATTAATAAACTGAAAAATTTTTTCAAAATTATTAGCCCAGGCTATTTACCCCGTGAGACCACAACTAATCCATCGTGCCCAGGTCACAAGCAATTTGTTATTATATCTCGCTTTTTAAGTTCAATTATCCAACACTGATACATCGATTCCTGATTTCACATTTCCTTTTTCATGTCTATCCGCATATTGGGATCGTGTTCATCTCTTCTATATGGATGCACGAGTTCATCTCTGTGACGGACCATTCGACATACTATAAAATTTCTTTTTCAAGAATTTATGTTAATCGTAACAATAATTAATTCGCTCTTGTGAGATACTGTTTGCAAATACGCTTGTTGGTTACCGCTTTTAAATGTTTTCAATTTTTTTAATTGCAAGCGGCTTATTCAGGGGCTAAAGGGAGAAAAATTATATTTTATATTTTGGTGTGTTCAAACATTGTTATGATATTGAGAAGGAAAGTGAATCCAATAGAATGTTTATTATAAAATTAACAAGTGAAGCAATTGAAAATTACGTTAATACTAGAAAATTTTATTTAAATGAACAGAAACATAGTGAGGTGGAAAGAAATTAATATTGATTGACTCTATTGATACAAACACAGGTTAAATTTCGAATTTAATTTAAATTTTAAAATTACAGAGATATTGATCAGAGAGGATTGAATCGGGTTTATTTAGAATGAAAAATTATTTAAAAATGAATTTTGTCTATTGTGACAAATGAGGATAGAATTTTATATGAGTCACATCGTGATAAATGAGTTGTGTTGATACCAAATGATAAAACAAAAAAATAAAAATAAAAATGAATACTATTAATGATTTTCCAAAATCATTGAATCGATAAATCTACTGAATTTAATAAGTTAAATTACAAATGTATTCGCTGGATTTATATAAAAATGGAAATACAAAATTATGATAGAAATGTGGATTAAAAAAATTTTAAATGGGGACCTATGTGAAATTGTTCTGCTAATATAAATAGTTATATTAGAATATTTATATTAAATTAGACGAAAGAAATAATAGTGTGGTGATTCATGATTACTAGAATTGAATAAATAATTATCAAAACAGATTAAATATGGATTTTAAAAGATGATGAAATGTACTATTTTTACTAAATTATTATTTATTTAAATTTTGCAACTACAAACAACAAATGAGCAATATTAATTGACTGGGCTATATGGGAATTTAACTAAATAAAAATAATGGTTTGTTTATAAGCATTTTTGTTTTTCTTGAAGAGTTTAATGGAAAGTAATTTCGAAGGTTACTTATGGGTCAATGAAAAATGTTTTTCTTATCATTTTTATCGATTGATTCCTTCGCGAGGCGTATAAAGTTCTTTCCAGTTTCCGCTGGCAATGATGCAGTTTATTTTGAACTACGTCAAGGATATTATGCTTGACAAATGAAATTTGCGTGCAATAATTTGAAAATCGAAAATGTAAAATAATTTTTATACTTTATATGCAAACCAATTAAAATTTTTAACATTGAATTAAATCGTTTGGAGGACTTTATATCAATTTTTATAATGGTGGTGGGGGCGGGAATACAATTATTTGTTTAAAATATGGGTGTGTGAATTTTCATGGCGGGTGAAAGGCTGCCATTAAGCTTAAATTTTAGTGTGGGGTTCCTAATGGGGTCTATATTAATTTGATTACAAGGGGCTGAAGTAAATTCGAGGGCGGTTTCTAAAAAAAAAAGAGGGGGTTCAAAGATGGTTTCAATTGTTGCTAACTTGATTTCTAAGGGTGGCGATTGTTGTATTGTTGCATCATGTGACTCTATTGTTGTTTGCAAATTACTGGTTTATGAGTTTCTACTGTGGGTTGTGTGAAATTACTGCTTCTAAATTTGCTATTGGTTCAATAATAGGATTTAAATTAATTTTATTAAAAGGGGCTAAAGTAAATTCTGGAGGCAATTTCTAAAGGAAGGGGTTCAACAATGGTTTCAATAGTTGCTGGGTTCTTGATTTCTAAGTGTGGCGATTGTTGTATTGTTGTATCATGTGACTCTCTATTTTATTATCTATTGGATTTCTATTTTGTTATCTATCTTACTAAAATTAGCTTTTGTTTCATTAAAATTCGCCTCGTTTTATTAAAATTAGCTCTTGTTTCGTTTTTTTGTTCATCTATTTTGTTATCGAAAATTTACACTGACTCTATTATATTAGCCTCGAATTTCTTTTGATTTTTCTTCATTTGCACATCAATTGTTGGAACATGCTATTAATATCGACGGGTGGGGTGGAGGGGGTATGTGTACTTGCGATTTGATGTTCACCGTCAAGCGCATTTGCAAATTTCCTGGTATCTCGTAGCATGGCTGGAAGTGTCGATTCTTCCATTTGCCGGTGTAGGAGTGGAAGGCTACGTGTCCCAGAATCTAGTGCTATATCAGGATCGATCGGCGTGTTGGATAATTCAACTGTTGCCTGTTGGTTGCCTGCATAAATTGCCCTGCGTTCGTCAAGGCTTTGCTGTGTGCCATCCATTCTCGGTGTGTATTTGTAAAAGAAAGAATCAAATATTAGAAGCTGTTATTATTTATTTATAAAATGTATTAATTTTATAGAAAAGAAATTAAACAGTTTCGCCAAATAAATTCTGAGAAAATTACAAAATAGAAGTGTTGAAGCCGGGATTATTCAATTAACCTTTGATATCCCACTGTTAAGAGAATTTAACAAATAAAAAAATATGAAAAAAGATAAATTAACGGTACGGGGTAATATACTATATTTTTTGTTCAATTTTAGTACAACGAGACAGGTATCGCGTCTAGTTGCAGCCTTACTAAGCCTGGTATTCTCACTTCTCAGAATATTTTTAATATGGGATTTTGAATTTAGGGATATCTGTGTGGGATAGGATGGCGAGCCTTTTCAAACTCAGCAGCACCTTCACCATGCAATGGGGTTAGGAGTGGTTGGTGGTTGAGGATATATAATCCCAGCGAAACCTCCACCATGTAATGGGGTTAGGAGGGTTTGTGGTTGGAGGGTAGGGAAATTAGTTCTGTAAGGGGACGTTTAAGGGAATATTCCTGAGTGTGAGAATACTAACCTTTATTGACGTGTTGGTGGTGTAAAAAATCAGTGTATCTCGTTGTACTAGTTTGATAAACTACTGAATTTACTCTTATGTTTCAAATTCTACTTACCGAAGTTAATCTGATACAATGAATTTACAAAAAAAAATAATAAAAAAATAATTTTTAAATAGGCAAATATATAAATAAAAACATTTAAATGAATTCTAGCCAAAAGGAGAATGGGGAAATTTTCTTAACAGTGAAAGATAATCAAGAATTCAATTTATAGTATATAATTTATTGAGGTTGGTTCGAACCATCAGAACTCAATTTCACATACAAATTAAACCAAACTGTTTCAAATCATCATTTGAAAATCCCGCGTTGGTCATTCCCTAAAATTGTAAAGATTTAATAAATAATTATATACATATTTATAATTATTTGTAAGAGTATAGATTCTGTTCTGAATTAAGGTAAAATTAATATAACATTTTTATTAATTTTCAACTTGACTTACGTCGTCCCCTCCCACATCCAACTTAACAAACTTCCAAGCCAAGTGTTTCTTCTTCATTCAAAAGTCATCAGACAACAAGATATTTAGCATAAAAATCCAATATTTTTTATAATTCAATTGCTTATCAAAGCAATATTCAACTTCATCAGAAGCATTCAAATAATATTACATCATCGTAATATCCTCAGGTAAATGGTTAATTGCTTTTATTCTTTTGTTTTAATTATATCAATAACGGAATAGCAAAATCCTTGTTCAAAATGTTTTAATTCATTTTCTATCCTCAGGTCAACTTCAGGTCAACTCAGGTTTTATGTTACATTAAAAGCTATAGCATTAACTTTTAATCCATACCAAACACCACCTCTGAATCATCAGATAATAAAGCAGCAGCTTGATTAAGCTTACACCTCAAATATATATCCTGGACAGCACTGACGCCAAGACGCCATCTTTGGACCGGTTCATATCTCCAAGAAAATATATTTCCATCAATTTGTATTTATAAATCATTAGCAGAATTTACAACTCTGCTAATAGAATATAAGTTTTCACATATTGTATTAAAATCCCATTTTATATAACACTTTGTTATATTTAATCTAATTTTTAATCTGTTAATAATTTATATGCATTTTTCCATCCTTGTTAAATACAAAAAACTTTTGGTAACCAAATCTTTTTGTAATCATTTGGGTACACCTTCTTACCACACACACACATTGAATCAGCAACGTGCTACTAAATCAATGGGTTTTGATATATCCCTGTCGAAGTCTCATTCGTTTGCCTTAGGTCAAACATCCCTCAGAGCTCGAAACATATTTGGTCCTTCGTAAGCCAAGGATAATTAAATTACTATTATCCAATTATATAATTAATCTAATTTCAAAAAAATTAATTAAAGTGTGGAAAGAATGGCGCCAACAAACTTGCAAAAGGCTCAAAGAAAATTAACAATTGTGGATAGTGAAATTAAGAAATTAGTTTTTAAGTGAAGCCAATTGTACAAATCAAGCTGAATTAATAACATTAACTCATTATTTAGATTCATGTGAAGATCGCATAGAAAAACTGGAGGAAAGTATCCTGAACCTCGATAGAAGGACGACACCGTGGACGATTGTTGCAGCAGACGGAGGAAAGCAAAGAAACTATGAGGATATTGCTTACGTAAAATCCAAAAGAAATTACTAGGAGCTAAAGAAGGAAGCTAAGAGTAATTTAAATTCAAATCGTGAGTCAAATTCATCTCAGAACGCATCTGTTCATTCTCTAAATAATTCTGTATCTATCGCCTACCCAAACTTCCTACTTTAAATTTACCTTGGCTTAATGGTGCTAGATACATATTTGTCATTTTGGGAATCATTCAATACGAATATAGATTCAAAGTGGATATTTCCGATTTTGATAAATTTGGTTATTTTTTGTCACTACAGAGAGGAACCACTGTGTCGCTCAGCGATTCACTCAATCAGCGGAAAATTATCCAATCATGAGTGGTGAGTTTGAAAAGAATACAAAAATATGTCAATTAGTTGATTACATTTAGACCACATCATCAAAATTCCAAATATAAAAAAGAGAAACCACACAGAATTAAAAATCCTTAGTTAATATCATTAGGTCAGAAATGCAAAATCTTACAATACTAGAGCAACTGTAAAACATTGCGGTCATATTTGTGCAAATTAATTCTTGGACAAGCTCGATATAGAAACCTTGCAACACTGGAATATGTCGAGAGAGATTATAGTGTACCAAATTTAGAAGAACTACTAAAATTCATAGATAAAGTTGCTAATTCTCTAACAAAAGAAGATACGCCAAGTAGGATTTATAAAATTATAGCAGCACGGTCGAGGTATCACACGAAACTAGCTGTAAAATGTGTAAAAAATGCCACACAAACTATTTAGATGCCCGTCATTTTTAAAATTAACGCCAAACGAAAGGTTAAGGTCAAATCATTTAAATTGTGCTTTAATTGCCTCAGCAGTCAGCATGTTTTTAAGTAAAATGTCAGTCAAAATCGATCTGCAAAAGTTGTGGAAAACGTCATAACAGCATTTTACATCGAGATTACAAACATGTAAACTCGTCAGTAGTCAAGGGAGAGATAAAAAGTCTTTAGATACTGCCTCGAGCGAGGGAGTTGAATCTAAAGAAGTTTTAACAGTTACTTCATTTATAGAAAAGCGTGTCGAGAATCAATCCTCACACATTTTACTAGGCACAGCGTTAGTCACAATTAAAGATAGCATAGGTAAAAACATATAGCAAGAATACTCTTAGATTCGGGATCTCAATGCACAACTATTTCTAAGAGTTTTCGCACACAAACTTAATTTACCTAGGCAACCAGCTTCTATATCAGTAGCAGGCATTGTTGCAAATCAAATTGCAAAATGTAAGCATACAATTAAATTAAAATTCACATCAGTAACAGATCAAAGTCAATCATTTAGTACAAAGCTACAATACTCGATAAATTAATCCATAATTTACTGGAGTATACTTTTGAAAAATCAAAATTCACATTTATAAATAATCTCAAATTAGCAGATCCAAAATTTAATGAATCAAATTCCAATAGACATCATTCTAGGTGGCAAAGAGGCTTTTGACATTTTATTTGGTGGTCAACGGGTTGACAGTCCTGATAAATCACTTTTAGCGATAGACACATCACTAGGTTAAGTAATAATGGGTCAATTCAATAATAATCAAAAATTCATCTTTAGTACATTCAAATGTTATTATTAAAAGCCCTCCAACTGATCTTATTTCTGAAATATGGGAACTTGAAGAAACTCCCATATTAACTAAAATTCTTTCCCAGAAGACAAACTGTGTGAAGAATTATTTGCAAGTCAATTATAAAATTACCGAATAAGCAAATATTCAGTCGATTTGTTGTTCAAAGAGTATCCACCTAATCTCGGTGACTCACTAATCAACGCGACTAAACGTTTCTACGCTTTAGAGAAAAAGTTGGAAAAGGATTCAAAATTAAAATCACAATATTCTATTGCCTTTCATGATTATTTACAAGCAGGTCATATGGAAAGTATTTCAGATTTAAAATTAAAGTCAGCAAATTTTTATTTACCTCACTAAGCGATTATACGCGAATCTAGTTTAACTTTTTTTTACTAAATTACGAATAGTTTTTGATGGTAGCCATGTCTTCTAATGGGGTCTTTAAATCAAAACTTGTTGGTAGGTCCTTCCTTACAACAAGACATTAGATATTTCTGTTATTAAGATTCCGTTTTTTTAAATATGTAATCACAATGGATCTTCATCAAATATAGAAATATTGAAATTAATCCTGATCACAGAGATTATTTGCGAGTTCTATGGAGAGATAGCCCTTCAGAAGAATTGCAGCATTATAGATTAAAAACAGTCACCTTCGGATTAACAAGCGCACCATATTCAGCAATTCGTCTTTTACATTACTTAGCAGATAACCATGAGTCGGCCGCACCCAACGGCAGTAAAATCATCAAAGAACATTTCTATGTTGATGATTTGTTGACTGGCTCAAACTCTAAATCAGAATTAATAAAAAATATTCAGGAATTATTATATTCTTGATACTGCAAATTTTAAATGTGACAAGTGGGCCAGTAATAATCAATCAATTTTAAATGAACTTAATAAGCTTGGTCATAATACGACTTCAGAAGCCTCCCTAGCTTTACTTTCATCCACGAATACATTGGGTATTTGTGGAATATTTCAGAAGACAATCTGTCATTTAATCTGATAACCCTTCAGCAAAGAACGTTACAAACGAATCCTGCTGAGCACTTTAGCAAAAGTATATGACCCTCTAGGACTATTAAGCCCCTTTTGTTATTACTCAAATTAGTTTTGCAGGAATCGTGGACATTGAAATTAGGATGGGATACTAAACTTCCGGAAAATCACCAAGTGATTTGGCTGGATCTTTTGAAGTAATTTTGCTCTCTTGGAAAAAGTTTCAGGTTCCAAGACTAGCACTTGATGTCAATGCTTCATCTTATGAAATACATGGTTTTTCAGACGCTTCAGAAAAGGGTTTTGGAATCGCAGTGTATTTGATTTCACATTCATCTGATGATAGCTTCACTAGTAATCTTTTATTTGCAAGATCAAAAGTCTCACCTTTGCATTTTATGTCCATGCCTAAATTAGAATTAGCTAGCTGTCATCTATTAGCTAAAACCTATCAATTTTATGAACGAATCTTTCCTGTCAAAATTAAAAGTGTCACCTTTTATTCGGACTCACAGATAGCGCTAGCATGGATAAAATCCAAAACTTATAAATTTAAAACATTTGTTGCCAATCGTGTTTATGACATAAATAGTTTAGTACCTCATGCGGAATGGAAGTATATCAACACTTCTTTAAATCCCGCTGACATAGTGTCGCGTGGATTAATTCTCTCTAAACTTATCAACAATCAAAAATGGTTATTAGGTCCATTCAATGAACCTTTATTTATCGAAAATCTTACACAATCACCTCCCATTTCGGAAGTAATCAATCAGTCTATCGGTACAGAGGATTTTATCAACGAAATTAAACCAAAACAAACTTTGATCAACATCACCTCATGTCACGCGGATATTCTTTCTAGATATTCCAATTTAACTAAACTCACTCGCGTTGTTGCTTATATGTTAAGATTTGTTAGAAATAGTTCTAAGCGAAATTCGAAACTTATAAATGAATTATCGATTGAGGAATTGGATCACTCATTTAATTCCCTCTTGAGAATAAGTCAAAAATCATATTTTGCAGAAGAATATAAGTTATTAGAAGCATCAAAGCCTATTTCAAAAAGGTCTTCACTAATCTCTTTAAATCCATTCTTTGATACCTCCACTCAATTAATTAGAGTTGGTGGAAGACTGAAACATTCTCTCCTTTCTTATGATGAGAAACATCCAATAGTAATTTCGAACAAATGTAACTTATCCTTATTAATACTTCGGCATTATCATTATAAATTAAATCATTCAGACGTTTCCACTGTTTGCGCCCATGTCAGATCTAAGTATTGGATAGTTAAACTCCGTCAACTTATCAGATATATAACACATGAATGTATTATATGTCATAGATTTAAAGCTAAACGTTTCGAACAATTAATGGGAAATTTGCCTTCAGCAAGGGTAACCCCATCAAAACCTTTTTCTAAAACTGGTGTGGATTGTGCAGGTCCATACTCGGTAACCCCAATTAAGACACGGAAATCTACTTATTATAAATATTATGTCTGCATATTTATATGCTTTTCAACTCGTGCTATTCATTTAGAATATCTATCCTCAATGACAACCGATGCGTTTCTTATGGCATTATCACGTTTTATTGCTCGCCGCGGATTGCCACAGGAAATATATTCAGATTGCGGCACCAATTTTGTTGGAAGTAAGAGAGAGTTAAATGAACTTCTCAATTACTTTCAACATTTGACTAATGATGTTCAGGCGCAACAATATGTCACTTCAAATCATATTCAATGGAATATGAATCCTCCTTCAGCCCCCCATTTCGGTGATTTATGGGAGTCAAATTTGAAATCAATGAAGGCTCTCATCAAGAGAACTTGCACGGATTTAAAATTTACAGTAGAAGAATTCGAAACCCTGTTATTTAAAGTTGAATCCATTCTGAACTCAAGACCCTTATATCCATTATCAGACACCTTGGATGACTTAGAATTTCTAACGCTGGGTCATTTTTTAATCGGAGCTCCTCTTGTAGCAATACCTAATCATGATCTGTCAGATTTAAGGTTGAATCAACTATCTCGTTGGCAACTTATTCAAAGTCGAGTACAGATCATTTGGGACAAATGGAGCAAAGATTATTTGCATTCCTTGCAGCAGCGAAGGAAATGGTTCACTCCAAATAGTCAACCTACTGTAGGCCAATTGGTCTTGATTTGTGAATCCAGTAACCCACTTAACTGGCGAAGAGGCCGTATCATTAAATTATATCCAGGATCCGACGATCTCACGAGAGTGGTCCTATTAAAAACTCAAACTGGTGACATCACTAGACCTTTAGCTAAATTAGCACCACTTTTATTAGAGCCTAACATTACAGCACATACGGAGTCCAATTAATCAGTTTTATCATATCACACTTTCTATTTTTTTATTTTCGCATAATCCATACGAGGATTATCCAACAGGTGGGAGTATGGTTCGAACCATCGAACTCAATTTCACATACAAATTAAAACCAACCGTTTCAAATCATCATTTGAAAATCCCGCGTTGGTCATTCCCAAAATTGCAAAGATTTAATAAATAATTATATACAAATTTATAATTATTTGTAAGAGTATAGACTTGCCCTGAATTAAGGTAAAATTAATATAACATTTTTATTAATTTTCAACTTGACTTACGTAGTCACCTCCCACATCCAACTTAACAAACTTCCAAGCCAAGTGTTTTCTTCTTCATTCAAAAGTCATCAGACAACCATATATTTTAGTATAAAAATCCAATATTTTTATAATTCAATTGCTTATCAAAGCAATATTCAACTTCATCAGAAGCATTCAAATAATATTACATCATCGTAATATCCTCAGGTAAATGGTTAATTGCTTTTATTCTTTTGTTTTAATTATATCAATAACGGAGTCGCCATGCAATCCTTGTTCAAAATGTTCTAATTCATTTTCTATCCTCAGGTCAACTCAG
This sequence comes from Forficula auricularia, assembly GCA_024734495.1. Lineage (NCBI taxonomy): Eukaryota > Metazoa > Arthropoda > Insecta > Dermaptera > Forficulidae > Forficula > Forficula auricularia. The sequence continues at coordinate 5,245,716 of JALMQS010000074.1, read as the reverse complement.
GTTTTATGTTACATTAAAAGCTATAGCATTAACTTTTAATCCACACCAAACACACACCTCTGAATCATCAGATAATAGAGCAGCAGCTTGATTAAGCCTACACCTCAAATATATATCCTGGACAGCATACCGACGCCAAGACGCCATCTTTGGACCGGTTCATATCTCCAAGAAAATATATTTCCACCAATTTGTATTTATAAATTCATTAGCAGAATTTACAACTCTGCTAATAGAATATAATCAGGTTTTCACATATTGTATTAAAATCCCATTTTATATAACACTTTGTTATATTTAATCTAATTTTAATCTGTTAATAATTTATATGCATTTTCCATCCTTGTTAAATAAAAACTCTTTGCAACCAAATCTTTTGTAATCATTTGGGTACACCTTCTTACCACACACACACATTGAATCAGCAACGTGCTACTAACCACTGGGTTTTGATATATCCCCGTCGAAGTCTCATTCGTTTGCCTTAGGTCAAACAATCCCTCAGAACTTCCGAAACAGAGGTCCTTGGTGAATTTAACAGTCAGAAAGAATTAAATGATTTGATGGCTTTAAGGGGTGAACGGAGATCGTTCAAAGAAATTATGATTAATTACGTTTGCTCTTGGAGTGTGCTGACTGGTTCAAATACTTCAACAGCGCTAGCTGTGCCGCACCCCCTCTCGCTCAGGTTCCGTAGACTGCCACGTCGAAGAGTATTTAATGTCCCAGGAGCCTCGCCTTTTTGATCAGCTTCCGTGGTGTCTTCACGAGAGCCGGACAGGTATTCTTGTCCGTGCTATTCAATTAGCTATCGTGCTAATGATATCAGTGCCAATGGAGGGGCTAGCAAGTGGATGAATGTAGATGTCCGTAAAACGGCTCCAGGACGAAGAGATAGACTCGTGATATCGAGTTGATGTAGGCGTCGTGAGTATTGGAAGAATAGCGATATAGTGTGATAGAGAATGATATAGAGTGTAAGATGGATCGAGTAATAGAGAGTGTAATATAAGAGAGATATAATGTAAGAGAGCAGGATAAAATAATAGAATAATATGGGTAGAGGTATAGTATAGAGGATAGAGTAATAGCTCTGGATAGAGTAATAGCGCTGGATAGAGTAATAGCGCTGGATAGAGTAATAGAGCTGGATATTTCTTCGTGTCAGCCTTTTTATGCCTTTCCGATTGTGTCTCCTTGGTGTGTGGAGGCTATGTTTTATAGAATTCTTAGTTTTCTACCCCTTCTAAGGGACATCGCCAATCATAATGTTCTATTTTGTTATATGAGGGTGTTTGGACCCTGGCTAATCTCATTCCCCTGACTATATTCAGAACTGGGCCTTAAAGCTCATATACCACGAATGACTTTAGATAATCCCGGCTTAAGCGAGCTTCTCTTTAAATATGAAAAATAAACTAATTTTTACGAAATTTATTCTATATTTGGCTTGTCTGGTTAATCTCTTTCCTATTTTTAAGTTATTAAATTAATAAATTTTGAAAAAGTTCAGATTTAAGATTTTTTAACTCTACTATGCATAAAAAAACATACTTCTAAATTCGATTCTTTGTTCAACAATGTGCGAAAATGGGTTGTTACCATTTTATGACACCGCTTCCCTTCAAAAAAAAATTTTTAAACTAAAAATTTTTTTTTTTTTAAATTATTAATAAACTGAAAAAATTTCTTTTCAAATTATTAGCCCAGGCTATTTACCCCGTGAGACCACAACTAATCCATCGAAACGCAGGGGTCACAAGCAATTTGTTATTATATCTCGCTTTTAAGTTCAATTATCCAACACTGATACATCGATTCCTGATTTCACATTTCCTTTTTCATGTCTATCCGCATATTGGGATCGTGTTCATCTCTTCTATATGGATGCACGAGTTCCCATCTCTGTGACGGACCATTCGACATACTATAAAAAATTTCTTTTCAAGAATTTATGTTAATCGTAACAATAATTAATTCGCTCTTGTGAGATACTGTTTGCAAATACGCTTGTTGGTTACCGCTTTTAAATGTTTTAATTTTTAATTGCAAGGGGCTTATTCAGGGGCTAAAGGGAGAAAATTATATTTTTAGTTTTGCATGTTCCAACATTGTTATGATATTGAGAAGGAAAGTTGAATCCAATAGAATGTTTATTATAAAATTAACAAGTGAAGCAATTGAAAAATTTACGTTAATACTAGAAAATTTTATTTAAATGAACAGAAACATAGTGAGGGTGGAAAGAAATTAATATTGATTGACTCTATTGATACAAACACAGGTTAAAATTTAATTTAAATTTAAATTTTAAAATTACAGAGATAGTCGACTAGAGAGGATTGAATCGGGTTTATTTAGAATGAAAATTATTTAAAAATGAATTTTGTCTATTGTGACAAATGAGGATAGAATTTTATATGAGTCACATCGTGATAAATGAGTTGTGTTGATACCAAATGATAAAATTGCAAAAAAATAAAAAAATAAAAATGAATACTATTAATGATTTTCCAAAAATCATTGAATCGATAAATCTACTGAATTTACTGAAGTTAAATTACAAACGGGCCTGCTGGATTTATATAAAAATGGAAATACAAAATTATGATAGAAATGTGGATTAAAAATTTTAAATGGGGACCTATGTGAAATTGTTCTGCTAATATAAATAGTTATATTAGAATATTTATATTAAATTAGACGAAAGAAATAATAGTGTGGTGATTCATGATTACTAGAATTGAATTAAATAATTATCAAAAATTATTTAAATATGGATTTTAAAAGATGATGAAATGTACTATTTTTACTAAATTATTATTTATTTAAATTTTGCAACTACAAACAACAAATGAGCAATATTAATTGACTGGGCTATATGGGAATTTAACTAAATAAAAATAATGGTTTGCTTATAAGCATTTTCGTTTTTCGAAGAGTTTCAATGGAAAGGCAATTTTCGAAGGTTACTTATGGGTCAATGAAAAATGTTTTTCTTATCATTTTTATCGATTGATCCCCCGCGAGGCGTATAAAGTTCTTTCCAGTGCTCGCTGGCAATGATGCAGTTTATTTTGAACTACGTCAAGGATATTATGCTTGACAATGAAATTTATGTGCAATAATTTGAAAATCGAAAATGTAAAATAATTTTTATACTTTATATGCAAACCAATTAAAATTTTTAACATTGAATTAAATTTGTTTGGAGGACTTATATCAATTTTTATTAATGGTGGTGGGGGCGGAATTTCAATTATTTGTCGGTAAATTATGGGTGTGTGAATTTCTATGGCGGGTATACAAGTTATTGTTTTTAATTCTATGGGGGGTTCTATAATGGGGTCTATATTAATTTGATTACAAGGGGCTGAAGTAAATTCGAGGGCGGTTTCTAAAAGAGGGGGTTCAAAGATGGTTTCAATTGTTGCTAACTTGATTTCTAAGGGTGGCGATTGTTGTATTGTTGCATCATGTGACTCTATTGTTTGTTTGCAAATTACTGGTTTATGAGTTTCTACTGTGGGTTGTGTGAAAATTACTGCTTCTAAATTTGCTATTGGTTCAATAATAGGATTTAAATTAATTTTATTAAAAGGGGCTAAAGTAAATTCTGAGGCAATTTCTAAAGGAAGGGGTTCAACAATGGTTTCAATAGTTGCTAACTTGATTTCTAAGGGTGGCGATTGTTGTATTGTTGCATCATGTGACTCTATTTTATTATCTATTGATTCTATTTTGTTATCTATCTTACTAAAATTAGCTTTTGTTTCATTAAAATTCGCCTCTGTTTTATTAAAATTAGCCTTTGTTTCGTTTTTTTGTTCATCTATTTTGTTATCGAAAATTCTATTAATTGACTCTATTATATTAGCCTCGAATTTCTTTTGATTTTCCTTCATTTGCAACATCAATTGTTGGAACATGCTATTAATATCGACGGGTGGGGGTGGAGGGGGTATGTGTACTTGCGATTTGATGTTCACCGTCAAGCGCATTTGCAAATTTCCTGGTATCTCGTAGCATGGCTGGAAGTGTCGATTCTTCCATTTCCGCCGGTGTAGGAGTGGACATACAGGTCCCAGAATCTAGTGCTATATCATCAGGATCGATCGGCGTGTTGGATAATTCAACTGTTGCCTGTTGGTTGCCTGCATAAATTGCCCTGCGTTCGTCAAGGCTTTGCTGTGTGCCATCCATTCTCGGTGTGTATTTGTAAAAGAAAGAATCAAATATTAGAAGCTGTTATTATTTATTTATAAAATGTATTAATTTTATAGAAAAGAAATTAAACAGTTTCGCCAAATAAATTCTGAGAAAATTACAAAAATAGAAGTGTTGAAGCCGGGATTATTCAATTAACCTTTGATATCCCACTGTTAAGAGAATTTAAATAAATAAATAAACTGCAACGGATCGTTTGCTAAACTTTATCCAAATTCATTTGAAATATTAATATGTTTGTTCCTTTATTATTAATCAGATATCACTTGCAATTTGTAGTTCATATTGACATTAATTCAAAAATAATTCTCATTTAAGAGTCGAGGAATAACCATTCCACATTGGATTTTTGACATTTCGGTTATTATTGTAACCATTGCTGAAGACATAGAGGAATCGACTTAAAATCAAAAATAGCCATCGATTCTCATCTAATACTTGAGGAATAACAATTCTACATTAGGTTTTTGACGTTTCGATTATTATTGGTAACCATTGCTGAAGACATGGAGGAATCGACTTAAAATCAAAAATAACGATCGATTCTCATCTAATACTAGAGGAATAACCTTATTGCATTCCATTTTTGATGTTTTGACCATTAATGGCAACCTCTATTGAAAACGTGGAAGAATCGACTTAAAATCAAAAAGACTAAATTCTTTTATGGCAAACAACTCAAACTTGAGTTGTTTGCCATAAAGAATTTAGTCTTTTTGATTTTAAGTCGATTCTTCCACGTTTTCAATAGAGGTTGCCATTAATGGTCAAAACATCAAAAATGGAATGCAATAAGGTTATTCCTCTAGTATTAGATAAGAATCGATCGTTATTTTTGATTTTATGTCGATTCCTCCATGTCTTCAGCAATGGTTACCAATAATAATCGAAACGTCAAAAACCTAATGTAGAATTGTTATTCCTCAAGTATTAGATGAGAATCGATGTCTATTTTTTATTTTAAGTCGATTCCTCCATGTCTTCAGCAATGGTTACCAATAAAAACCGAAATGTCAAAAATCAATATAGAATGGTTATTCCTCAAGTATTAGATGAGAATCAATCGCTATTTTTGGTTTAAAGTCGATTTCTCTATGTCTTCAGCAATGGTTACCAATAAAAACCGAAACGCCAAAAATCCAATATAGAATGGTTATTCCTCAAGTATTAGATGAGAATCGATGGCTATTTTTGATTTTAAGTCGATTCCTCCATGTCTTCAGCAATGGTTACCAATAAAAACCGAAATGTCAAAAATCCAATATAGAATGATTATTCCTCAAGTACTAGATGAGAATCAATCGCTATTTTTGGTTTAAAATCGATTTCTCTGTCTTCAGCAAAGGTAACGGATAAGAAAACAACGCAGTTGCTATGGTTACTCATAAAAATTACTCCCAAATTTTTAGCATTTCACAGAGAGAGCCTATCCATTCTTACTTAAGCAAGGCTAAATGAGCTATATTAAAACTTTCAAATGAATAAATTTTAAAGAATTAAAAAAATTAAAAAAGTACCATCTTACTCTAGAGTAAAGTACTTTAAAATATAATTTTACTAAAAACTTTATTTAACCTTTTTGTGGTCCCCAAGGTACTTAATTAGGATATTAAATTTCATCAAAATTGGTTAAGTCATTTTCAAGATATTTAGAAAAAACTAAAAAAGTACTGAAATAAAGTACTAATGTTTGTGGGCCGATATGTACCAAAAACTAATCAGCGCTTCATTTTGTTAAACTAATGGTAGGTTTTCAATTTCATTTCAATCGGTGCAACGGTGTGGAAAAAATCGTGGGCCAAAAAAGCGATAACATACATACATACATCCATCCATACATCCATCCATACATCCATCCGCACGCACTAAATGAAAAAATCGCACTTTTTGGCCTCTCGACGAGACCCCTTGTAATTTTTGGCAAAACCGTCACGTGCTAAAATTCAACCTAATTGAATACTACAATTTGTGACTTTAATTGAGTCCATGGGTTCCGTAGTCTTTACCTGAGGACCCTTTGAAGCCACGCTTGCCCCGAGAGCGATTACAATACTTTACCCATGCTTTGCATTGGATAAAGTAAAAAATATGAAAAAAGATAAATTAACGGTACGGGGCAATATACTATATTTTTTGTTCAATTTTAGTACAACGAGACAGGTATCGCGTTCGGTTGCAGCCTTACTAAGCCTGGTATTCTCACTTCTCAGAATATTTTTAATATGGGATTTTGAATTTAGGGATATCTGTGGGATAGGATGGCTTAGATTTTCAAATCCCAGCAGCACCTTCACCATGCAATGGGGTTAGGGAGGGTTGTGGTTGGAGGGATATATAATCCCAGCGAAACCTCCACCATGTAATGGGGTTAGGGAGGGTTTGTGGTTGGAGGGGTAGGGAAATTAGTTCTGTAAGGGGACGTTTAAGGGGAATATTCCTGAGTGTGAGAATACTAACCTTTATTGACGTGTTGGTGGTGGTGGTGTAACTCAGTGTATCTCGTTGTACTAGTTTGATAAACTACTGAATTTACTCTTATGTTTCAAATTCTACTTTACTGAAGTTAATCTGATACAATGAATTTACAAAAAAAATAATAAAAAAAAATAATTTTTAAATAGGCAAATATAAAATAAAAATACTTAAATGAATTCTAGCTGCAAAGGAGAATGGGGAAATTTTCTTAACAGTGAAAGATAATCAAGAATTCAATTTATAGTATATAATTTATTGAGGTCCTTGGTGAATTTAACAGTCAGAAAGAATTAAATGATTTGATGGCTTTAAGGGGTGAACGGAGATCGTTCAAAGAAATTATGATTAATTACGTTTGCTCTTGAAGTGTGCTGACTGGTTCAAATACTTCAACAGCGCTAGCTGTGCCGCACCCCCTCTCGCTCAGGTTCCGTAGACTGCCACGTCGAAGAGTATTTAATGTCCCAGGAGCCTCGCCTTTTTGATCAGCTTCCGTGGTGTCTTCACGAGAGCCGGACAGGTATTCTTGTCCGTGCTATTCAATTAGCTATCGTGCTAATGATATCAGTGCCAATGGAGGGGCTAGCAAGTGGATGAATGTAGATGTCCGTAAAACGGCTCCAGGACGAAGAGATAGACTCGTGATATCGAGTTGATGTAGGCGTCGTGAGTATTGGAAGAATAGCGATATAGTGTGATAGAGAATGATATAGAGTGTAAGATGGATCGAGTAATAGAGAGTGTAATATAAGAGAGATATAATGTAAGAGAGCAGGATAAAATAATAGAATAATATGGGTAGAGGTATAGTATAGAGGATAGAGTAATAGCTCTGGATAGAGTAATAGCGCTGGATAGAGTAATAGCGCTGGATAGAGTAATAGAGCTGGATATTTCTTCGTGTCAGCCTTTTTATGCCTTTCCGATTGTGTCTCCTTGGTGTGTGGAGGCTATGTTTTATAGAATTCTTAGTTTTCTACCCCTTCTAAGGGACATCGCCAATCATAATGTTCTATTTTGTTATATGAGGGTGTTTGGACCCTGGCTAATCTCATTCCCCTGACTATATTCAGAACTGGGCCTTAAAGCTCATATACCACGAATGACTTTAGATAATCCCGGCTTAAGCCAGCTTCTCTTTAAATATGAAAAATAAACTAATTTTTACGAAATTTATTCTATATTTGGCTTGACTGGTTAATCTCTTTCCTATTTTTAAGTTATTAAATTAATAAATTTTGAAAAAGTTCAGATTTAAGATTTTTTAACTCTACTATGCATAAAAAAAACATACTTCTAAATTCGATTCTTTGTTCAACAATGTGCGAAAATGGGTTGTTACCATTTTAATATAAAATTAAAGTTTTGTTTCAAGCAAAGTTATGAACGAAAACACCCTCAGCAAAATTCCTGTCTGTATGTCTGTTTCAGTGGTTTCCGCGAAAAGTTGCTCACGATTCACGTCAAAACGGCTAAAGGGATTATTATGAAATTTCATATTTGTATCAGATGTCTTCTAACTTACGTTTTTAGCTATATAACGTTTTGATATTTTGACCCCAAAAGGGGGTTTGGGGAGTGCACGAATGAAAATAATCAAATAACTCTTAAACTATTAACTCTACGGGAAATTTTATACTGAGCAAAGTTGTAGGGGATGTGATTTCTGACAACTTTTGTTTAAAAAATTCACCCCAAAAAGGGGGGGAAGGAGAAAAATATATAAATTCTTGTCCTTGGAGCAAACTCAACCAAATTTTGTATACATAATCTGAGGGACTCTAGAGAGCTAGAAATGAAAAAACTAACCACCCAAAATGGGGGGGGGGTCAAAAAATTAAAATTCTTGCTCTTTGACCAAACTCAACCAAATTTAGTATACATAATCTGTGGGTCCCTAGAGAGCTAGAAATGCAAAAACTAACCACCCAAAATGGGGGGAGGGTCAAAAAATGAAAATTCTTGCCCTTGGAGCAAACTCAACCAAATTTTGTATACATAATCTGAGGGACTCTAGAAAGCTAGAAATGCAAAAACTAACTACCCAAAATGGGGGGGGGGTCAAAAAATGAAAATTCTTGCTCTTGGACCAAACTCAACCAAATTTAGTATACATAATCTGTGGGTCTCTAGAGAGCTAGAAATGCAAAAACTAACCACTTAAAAAGGGGGGGTCAAAAAATGAAAATTCTTGCCTTTTGGAGCAAACTCAACCAAATTTTGTTTACATAATCTGTGGGTCACTAGAAGGCTAGAAATGCAAAAACTGGGTGCGGGGGTGGAGTGGGGGTGGGTTAGGGCATGGGATGCGCGGAGTGGAATGGCGGTGGAGTGAGGGAGTATGGCGGAGTAGGGGGGGGGGGGGCACGGGGGTGGTGCAAGGTTGGTGGATGGGGGTTCAGGTGAGGGTCCAGTGGCGTAGTGGGGTGGTACGGGGTGGGGGTCCGAGGTGGGGGGTGCAGGTTAGAGTGTTGAAGTGGTGGTGTGGGGGCGGGGGTTGGGGTGCTGGGTGGGTTTCGTGGGAGTGTGGTGGGTTGGAGTGGGGGGTGAGGTTTGGGTTCTGTGGTATGGGGGCGGGGGTTGGGCACGGGTTCATGGTGCGGGGTTAGGGGTGCTGGATGGGTCGGGGAGTATAGTGTGAGGGTGGGATTCGTGGGTTGGGAGTCCAGGGGGCGGGCCCCTGGCTAACAAGAGGGCCGCCGAAGGCGGGCCTTGCAGCTAGTATTAAATATAAGTGAGGGGCCAGGTTGTATGGTAAAGTCAAGTGGATGGCCACATCTGAACACGTCAGCTTATTTTAGAACCAAATGACTGGACTATTTGCCTCAATTTGATAAGCAATTATGGTCAAATGCAATTGTGCGTGTCCCGCCCTCTGTATAATTAACAACTACTACTAAAACACGTGAAAAGATTACATTAAAATGTCAAAACATTACACACACACGCACACAAACATACCATTTTTCTATCCCTTCTAAACGAGCTTATAAGCTAGTCTTATCAACCATACATAGAGATACGTTTTTGTTCGATAATGATATCCAATATAGAAATATAGTCTATTCTGTCTAAATTGATTGTTCGTCGATAAAAAAAACAAATTATGCGCAAACGAGAGAGAATCTTTGTTTAAACAATTTCTTTCTTGTATTGATTCGAACACATAGACACACACATACACACACACACAAATACACACACACCCATGTATATATATTTCTCAGTTTATCTTCTACCCCGATTAATTGTTTTTTTGTTTTTTAATTCCTTGACAGGTGTATATATATATATATATATGTGTGTGTGTGTGTCCTCGTGGAGGGGGGTTGAATGGTTGTCTGTCTGTCTGTCTGTTTAGTTCGTTAGTGAAGTTGAATGTTTTTATGCCAGTGCATCGATTCTTTTATTAAACCCGTTCTCAATTACTAATTTGCATAGGGCGACATCTTTTTTTGGTACATACCCACCATTAATATTATTTATTACACGCTTTTTATTCAAACCAATTTTATTTAAAAAAAATAAATTTTTCGAATGGTTTTATTGGGATTTTAAGACGTTGTATTAATATAGGCAATGTATGAACAATTTATTAATAAAGTAAAGGTGTGTAGTTTCACAGTGAATGAAATAAAACTCAAAAGAGGTTTTTACAGACTCAATATATTTCGGATTATTAGTCCATCCAGTTTTTAACCTGATGATGGACTAATAATCCGAAATATATTGAGTCTGTAAAAACCTCTTTTGAGTTTTATTTCATTCACTGTGAAACTACACACCCTTTACTTTATTAATTAATATCATGTTTCACCTAAAACCTACACCACTTTCTCTAAGTACGTGTTCTGATGTGGCCATCCACTTGACTTTACCATACAACCCAATGATTATGTATACAAAATTTAGTTGAGTTTGGTACAAGAACCTATATTTTCATTTTTTGATCCCCCCCTCCCTCCCCCAGATTTTGGGCGGTTAGTTTTTGCATTTTTAGATTACTGTGTGCCCACTGATTATGTATACAAAATTTGATTGAATTTGATAAAAGGGCCTAGATTTTTATTTTTTGACCCCCCCCCCACCATTTTGGGCGGTTAGTTTTTGCATTTTTAGACTTCTGGGGTCCCACTGATTATGTATACAAAATTTGGTTGAGTTTGCTCAAACGGCCTAGATTTTTAGCCCCCCTCCACCCCCCTTAATTTTGGGTCGATATGCACCAAAATCTAATCAGCTCTTAATCTCAATGGACCAAAACTACGTGTGAAATTTGGTTTCGATATTCACATTAGTTTTTGAGCTAGCTCGTCCACAAAAATTTGGTAACGCACAGACTAACTAACAGACATTTTGACAAAACAATTATTATCTCGAAAAATATAATTTTTTCGAGGTTCACTTATTGGAGCTTTTTTTGCAGAGCAAAATGCCATGGTTTCGCTCAATTTTTTTTAATCAAAATATTGTAAGCCGTTTTTTGAGATATTTCGAAAAAAAGAAGGAAAAATTAAATTCTAAAGCAGTGGTTCCCAACCTGGGGGCGATCGCCCCCCAGTGGGCGATTTGGGTTATCGGGGGGGGGGGGGGGGCGATGAGTAGTAAAAGAGGGAAAAAATTAAAATACACTCACGTGCAAAGAAATGGAATCACTTCCCTTGCGAGTTGTTAAATGTAATTTTCATTCTCAAATATAAATAATGTTATATTAATATTTTTTAGAAAAAATATTTAAATTTCTAATAAATTACAAAGAAACATACTGTTGTGAACGCGGCATTTAGAGTATTTTTTTTCTTGATAATAATATACTTATTTTTAATGATAATATTTTGGAGTAGCAGGCGGCATGTCCTTTGATGCTGGAACATGCCTTATTTGACAATAGGATGGTGGGACTTTACAATTCCCACTTTTTGAACCTCAATAAATTTAATTTAGGTTTGTCATATTTTGGGTTAAGAGATTCTAAAGGAAACACCAGATGTCAATAATAAATTCATTGATTGGGGTTTTTCTAAATTTCGACTTTGCGTGGGAATTTTCCAAGAGAGTAATTTCTAGAATAATAGTCAGGCTTCAATATTTTGAACGCCCTGGTGATTAAGGATCCAACCAATAAGAAGGTTTTGGGGAATTTCCACTCAAAAAGTCTATCAATTTTCAATGACACAAGCAAGTCAGTTTTTAAGTCAGTACAAGTTCATGCACTATGGATTCAAAGAAGAAGTGTCCTCAATACTCAGCTAAAATAATACAACTGCTTTTTTATTTACACTTTATTTCAAATTAAAATTAGCCATACAATGAAAATGAAAAGGGGGGCGATAAGTGTTAGTCAACCTCCAGAAAGGGGCGATGGGCCACAAAAGGTTGGAAATCACTGTTCTAAAGTGACTCGAGGGTATGAAGCCTTGAAAATCATCATCAACATCAAATAAACAAAATATTAAACCAATTATATCTCAAAAAAATAATCCAAATAACAATTATTCTTAACAATTATTCAACTAATTAACAAATAATGATTAAATATTTAATTATTAAATAAATAATTTCAATACAATCTGGAATGTCACAGAACATTATTAAATTATTTATTTAATAATTACATATTTGATCATTATTATTTAATAATTAAGTTGAATAATTGTTAAGAATAATTATTATTTGGATTTTTTTTTAAATTTAATTGATTAATATTTTTTTAATTTGATGGCTTATGAAAGTTTTCTTTTTTTTTTTTTGTAGATTTAGACTATGAAAAGAAAAATATAAATTTCTATTTAAAAAAACAGAAAGTGACCCTGAAATACCCTTGAAAGCTTGTTCTACGTCGACAAACAATAGTGTAGTTTAGTTTCCCCGTTGATATAAATAAACTATTATTTGGAACTTTTATTTATATAATGCATTATTTTTGAGTTATAAGACTGTCTCAAGATAAAAAAAAACTTGACCCGGTATATAGATTAACGAATTGAAAACCTGTTCCTTCGGTTAAAAAGGTTGAGAGCCGCTGCTCTGGCGACCATGCTCCTCCTCATCTCCCTTGTCTTCATTTTTTCTTCTTCCACGATGGCCGCCGTTGTCGAAGATCCTCAAACTGCTGCCGAAGCCATCCATCAGGTGGTTTTTGAGCTCAATTTTGGAATCGGATGTGTCGCACTCATCTTGCACCCTCAATTACGTGAGTATCAATAATTTGAAACGAATTTTTGAGCAACTTTTCATGCAAGTGAACTTTAAATAAAAGCACACGATGAAGTTTACATTTTAAATCAATTATGCTTAATTTGTAAAAACTATAGATTATACATTACTAATTGTTGCTCAGGTTTTATTATTGTACTAGCTGTGAGGCCCGCCAAAGGCGGGCCTCTCTAGACGGGGCTTCGCCCCCTGGACCCCCTCGCGGCTTGATTATTGAAATTTTATTAGTACTGTTATTCTAGAATAAAGTCTATAGATATAATTGAAGATTCTATTTTACTGGCCCGTAATTTTAAAATTTAAATGAAAAACAACAAAAGATGATACAAATATAATATTTTTTTATTAAAATTGACCTTGTCCAAAGGAACATTTGGTCACTAAAAATTTGTCAAAATGTATAAAAAACGATAGATAGATGATATAGATTTATTTTTCAAAACCATACAATAACAGTTGATATTGAATTCTATAAAGAAAATAAACATACAAAATTTGAATGTATATTGTTCTATTATTATTGTTGCTAAATTTGCTGGGTAGGGGGCGCAAAAATATTGTAGTAAAATTTTCTCTTAGTCCGGCCCTGTTTATACCTTAAACTTATATGTATACTATATACATGTATATTGTTCTATTGTCATTGTTGATAAACTTGCTGGGTGGGGAGGGAAATATTCCATGCTTGTAGTAAAATTTTCTTTTAGTCCGGCCCTGTTGTTACCTTAAGCTTATATGTATACTATATTCCTATACATGTATATTGTTCTATTATGATTGTTGCTAAATTTGCTGGAGGGGGGGGGGGGGGTGCAAAAATATTTCATGCTTGTAGTAAAATTTTCTCTAAGCCCGGCCCTCTTTATACCTTAAACTTATATGTATACTATATAGCTATACATTTATAATGTGTGTCATTTTTTTATGAGTAATCTCTCTAAAAATATTTTCAAACTTTAAAAAAAAGAAAATGAAAAAAAAAATGCTAACTTCCTTTGTGAAGAGGGGTTCTTTGTTTGTCGGCCTGACCATTTTAACCTTTTTCATTATTTCATGACCCTTTTAGAGCTTTGAATAAAATTTATGGCCTTTGAATAAAATTGAAAAATGAAATTAATTTTAAATTGATGAAACTATATCATTATCATCCTATAGACTGTGATAAATATGTGTTCAAAATTTCATCTCAATCGGATAAACGGTGTCGAAGTTCATTGGAAAGAACCAACACAGATTGATTTTTATATAAATATATAGATATAGATATATATATATATATATATATATATATATATATATATATATATATATATATATATATATATATATACCAGGTGTACCGGAAAGTCATTACCGGTTTTTCTAACAGATGTCGCTAGGCTTAAGTATGCAATGTTATGATTTGACACATATGCATTTTATTCTACTGACATCAAGCTTCAAAGCTATAGATGTTATATTTTGCGAAAGTAACAACTTCATAGATTTATACCTCTTTGAAAATGTCAAGTTTCATGCCTGAAAACGTGCATTTGCGGCACGCATTACTTTTCTTATTTAATCAAAAGAAAAAAGCCGCTGAAAGTCATCGTTTGCTGGTAGAAACTTACGGTGAGCATGCTTTAACCTTAAAAACATGTGAGGTGTGGTTTCGAAAATTCAAAAGTGGTGATTTCGATGTGCAAGATAAAGAACGTTCTGGTAGACCAAAAAAGTTTGAAGATGCGACCAGAGTGGCGTGGTGTATTACGAACTGTTGAAACCTGGTGAAACAGTTAATAGTGATCGCTACCGACAACAAATGATCAATTTGAACCACGCATTGATCGAAAAACGTCCAGAATGGTCCCGAAGACACGGTAAAGTGATTTTACAACACGATAACGCGCCGTCTCATAAAGCAAAACCGGTCAAGGAAGCGTTGAAAGCACTTGGGTGGGACATATTATCGCACCCGCCGTACTCTCCAGACCTTGCCCCGTCCGACTATCAACTTTTCGCATCGATGGGACACGCGCTTGCAGAGCAGCACTTCGCCAATTTCGAAGAAGTTAGAAAATGGCTCGATGAATGGTTTTGCTCAAAGGACAAACAGTTTTTTTGGGATGGCATCCATAAATTGCCAGAAAGATGGGCAAGATGTATAGAATCAAATGGCCAATACTTTGAATAAATAAATTTTCCATTTTCTTAAAAATTACGTAGTTTTTTTTTCGAAAAAACCGGTAATGACTTTCCGGTACACCTAGTATATATCAGAGTTGGCCACAACGTAGTCTCGCGAGCCGCATGCGGCTCTTCAGTCAATCTCGTGTGGCTCTTGAACCCTCTTGAATAATACTGATTTTAAAAAGTACAGGGTGTGGCATAAAGATCTACCATATTTTGAAGAGGTATAAAAAAAAAATGAAAAAATTTAACTAGAAAAAACTGAATATATTTTTGAAAAGAACATAAAATACATATATTTTTAATGTATTTTAAACATTATCAGACAAAAAAAAGGGGGTGGGTCAAAAATGAAAATTCTAGCCCTTTCGACCAAACTCAACCAAATTTTGTAAACATATTCTGTGGACTCCCAGAAGGTTAGAAATGCAAAACCTATACCCAAAATAGGGGGGATGGTCAAAATTGAAAATTCTAGCTCTTTCGACCAAACTATGTATACAAAATTTGGTTAGTTTTTGCATTTCTAGCCTTCTGGGGATCCACAGAATATGTATACAAAATTTGGTTGAGTTTGATATCAAAAAGGGCTAGAATTTTCCCCCACCCCCCGCCTTTTTTGTCTGATAATGTTAAAAATACATTTTAAAAAAAATTTATTTTCGAAAATAAATTTAGTTTTTTTCTAGTTAAATTTTTTCATTTTTTTATATCTCCTCAAAATGTGGTAGATCTTTATGCCACACTCTGTATAATAATTAAATTAAAAAAATAATAATACAAAATTATTTTTGTAATGTTATAAGTAAGTAGAGCAAAAAAATAAATGTTATTTCAATTTAGTATTTTATAAAATAAAAAAATGTGTCTTTTTTTAATAAACCATTAATTAATCTCCGAATAATATGGCTCGCTTTGAAACAGTTTTATAAATTTGCGGCTCCCAAAGTTAAGGTTAGTGGCCACCCCTGGTATATATATATATATATATATATATTTGTATCTTAGTTCAATTTTGAAAACGGCTCTACCCATTTGATGAAACTATCTCTATTAATAAGTTTTTATTTTTTTTTTATTTTTTTATTTATTTATTTTTTTATATTTTCTTTAATACTATTATTCATTGAATTATTTACATAAGAAAGGACAAAAAAGAACAAGAATGTAAAATTACAAATTAGTTCCAATTTTCTCTATATTCTGCCCTGTTTTAAGTTTCTTCAGAGCCTTTACATTTCCTGTTTTTGTATTTTTTGTTTTTGTTTTATTTAAATAGATTTACAACAGGATAAAATGAAGCTTGTGAGGGTTTGTTCCTATCAGGAAAACGCTTGGCATCCATTTCAATGTCATCCCCGTAACAAATCCATTCCACATTCACCGCATAAATTAAGACCATTTCAATTCTGTCTTCAACAAAAAAATGGTCCATTTTTATTATGGTAATACTATATAAGTAACTATCTACTGAATTGACACGAGAAATAAACTTTTTTAAATTCAAGAATTTTAACTAGAAAATAATCTCTTAAATCTGTGTATAATGAAGTTTTATAAACACTTATTTTCATTGTTGGGATTAATATTAGATTTAATAATTATTTATTAAATTATTAATTATTTAATAATTATTATTTGATAATTAAGTTGAATAATTATTAAAAATAATTATTAAGATTTTTTTGAGTACTAAAATTTTTGAATTTGGACCATTTTTAAGCGACTTCAAAAAAGGACGAAGTTCTCTATTCGAATGAATTTTTTTTTTTTTTTGTGCCTATGTTACCTCATATCTCCGCCAATTGTCAACCGATTTTGAAAAATTTTTTTGCATTGGGTCCAGTCTAGCTTCCGATTGGTCCCATTTTTTTCATAGTTATTAGACCTTTTTTATTAGGTTTGTTTAGACCTAACCTCTTTGTTTATGAACCGATTTCGATGGTTCTTTTTTTATCCGAAAGGGGGTGTCTTAGGGATGGTGTCATATTAATTTGGTCAAGTTCTGATGATATTAAGTCACTATTAATAACATCACTAAAAAGAGAAAAATAAAAATAAATTTTATAAAAAAAAAAAAATCGACTTCAGAAAACTTAAATGCAACAAATAAAATATTAATAACTCAAAAATAAAATAAAAATCCACTAAAAGGTATAAAATAATTATCTTATTTAGTTACAACTTGGCACCGACTTCAAAAAGTAATTTCATGTTAATATTTCGTCGTTTAGTTGTAACTAAATAAGATAATAATTATTTTATACCTTTTAGTGTATTTTATTTGATTTGTGAGTTCTTATTATTTTATTTGTTGCATTTATTTTTGTTCTAATTATATAGAAATTGTGGTTTTATAAATTGTATTATAAATAAATAAATAAATAAATCTTTATTCCTCGACCTGCTTAGAGGCACAAGTCACATCGGTGGCTAGGTCCTCCAAACATCAATACAATCTAGCTACAATACATTAATAAACATCATTATATTAAATTGTTTCTGGGTTTTAAAAAGATTAAATTTAAATTTTAAATTTAGGGAACGAAGACAAGATTAATTTTATTACAGACAAAAGGATCAGCCGGGGCTCGAACGGGATCTTTGCATGTGTACTGCAATGCTTTGTCATAAGAGTTTTACCTCCTAGATCCACTAAGCTACTGATCCCTGAACCCAAACTAATACCTTTTGTCTATATGAATTATGGAATTTCTTTTTTTATAGAATCACACCGGTTAGTTGACCCCTCAGGAGATTATGTTTTCAAATTTCAAGTCAATCGATTAAGCCGTTTAAACGGGAGGTCGGTGAACATAGAGATATAGAATCCCCAAAACTACATATTATATTGATTTGTACAAAGCAAAGGACAACCGCAATGATTTCCATTTATAAATCAACACTTCTTTTACTCTTAGCAAAAAACGAAAGTGATAATGCCTATATTAATACATCGGCTTAAAATTTAAAAAAATTATCTCTTCTGGATTTAAAAATAAGCTGACATGTTCTGATGTGGCCATCCACTTGACTTTACCACACAACCTGGCCCCTAAAATTATTTATAATCATGTAGGGAGGGGGGTTAGTTTTTGAATTATTATACTTCTGGTGTCTCACTGATTATGTATATAAAATTTGGTTGAGTTTGCTCAAACGGCCTAGTTTTTTAATTTTTCACCCCCCTCCACCTCCCTTAATTTTGGGACGATATGCACCAAAATCTAATCAGCTCTTAATCTTAATGGTCCAAAACTACTTTGGTTTCGATATTCACACTAGTTTTTGAGTTAGCTCGTCCACAAAAATTTGGTAACGCACAGACTAAAGGACTACCAGACAGTCTAACTAACAGACATTTTGACAAAACAATTATTATCTCTAAAAATATAATTTTTTCGATGTTCCCTTATTAGAGCTTTTTTGTAGAGCGAAATGCCATGGTATAATATGTGTAAATAATTTGAGCCGTTTTTGAGATATTTCGAAAAAAAGAAGGAAAAAAAAACCACTTTCTTTCATGCACGATTACAATACTTGACCATACCCTGTATGGTAAAGTAAATATATACATATTTTTTTGTTGAAATAACAAGTTGTATCCAGATAACAAACAATTTGGATGCTTTTTGGGATATTTTTTGTCTGAAGTTCACATGTCATGATGTCATTATATTGGATTAACGATTTGAGCATCAAGATCAATTTTAGTTTGTTTTCCAAACTAGTCTAACGGAACTAGACGTCTAATTGGCTTTTTGGATAGATAATCACCCGCCACCCCTCAATTATATATAAGTGTCTTGTTTTTATTATGTTTTTGTTTGTTATAGGTTTTTTCAAAAAAAAACTCTCATTTTTTGAGGGTGGGGGGAGAAAGAGGGGGTAGTAATTTTATTTTCCTTCATGAAGCTACTAAAAACTTTTAGTAGATAATAACAGACATAAAAATTGTAAAGAAAATCAGTAATGTTTACATTGACTGGAGTTTATACTTTAACTAAAACAGTACCTGGAGCCGATAGTCGATAATTTTATGCTTCAGTTAAAAGTTATAGGTATATTAATATTATTTTTAATTTAAAATTCTGATAAAAACCACCCTATCACTGCACCCCCCCCCCCACCCAGGCCCTCTGGACACCCCCCCCCCGTACCCCCCACTCCACCAACTCCGAACCTCACCTCCTGCAATCCCACTCCCACACCCAGTTTTTGCATTTCTAGCTTTCTAGTGGCCCACAGATTATGTATATATATAGGTATATAAATAAATTCTGAATAATTTTTTTTTAATTATATAACAATTTATCGAGTTTTATAATAATCAATTAAATTGGCAAATTCTAATATATATATAATATTTGTTATTAACTCTTTGTGGAATTTAAAACTTGAATTTATATTAGTTGAATAAAAGATTTCACTGTCGATGGTAACAGAATTGTTTTTATTTTAGGTTAAAAATAAAATAAAATGAGAGAGTCTTCTGTTTTTTAAATAAAATAATTTTTAATTATTTCTAGAGACTATAGTTTCGAAGGCATTGCCTTCATCATCAGTCTATCACAAATATTTCAAATTAGTTACAAATTAAGATTTATACATAGAAAATTTTGAAAAATATATAATGTCTTTTTCTTCATGTTTCCCTCTTGGGAGATTAGAATATAACTGAATTTATAATCAATTAAATTGTTTAATTTTAATATATATATATTAATATTTGCTATAAAGTATTCGTGGGTTTTAAAATTAAAAAAACCAATTAATAAATAAAAAAGATAATTGAAAAAAGTAAATGTAAACATTTTTTATTGACTTTTCATCTATCAATAATTACTTTAATTAAGAAAATATCAATTAAGATGAAATTTGTCGAGGTCCAGACCTAGCCAGATCGTTTTCTCATCCTCAAAATTCTTCATCAAAATCGCTAGAGTCGTTTTCAAAATGAAAAAAATATACAAATACATATATATACAAACAAATATAAATAAACAATTATTGCTCGTTTAATAAGGGTAGATAGATAGATAAATAAAGGGGCCATTCCACGCCAAATCGGACGGTTTGAAAAATTTTAATTTTTGATTTCCTTCAATTTTTTTGACATTATTTTTTAGTACCCATCAAAAAACTCTTGATGGTAAATTTTGAAATTCTTTTGATCACTGTTTTAAAACATTTCAAATATCGGTTTTTCACTCATAACTTCTTTAAAAATGGTCCAAATTCAAAATTTTTAGTTTATCAAATAAACATAACACATGAATCAATTAGATCTCAAAAAAATCTTAATAATTATTTTTAATAATTATTCAACTTAATTATCAAATAATAATTATTAAATAATTAATAATTTAATAAATAATTATTAAATCTAATATTAATCCCAACAATGAAAATAAGTGTTTATAAAACTTCATTATACACAGATTTAAGAGATTATTTTCTAGTTAAAATTCTTGAATTTAAAAAAGTTTATTTCTCGTGTCAATTCAGTAGATAGTTACTTATATAGTATTACCATAATAAAAATGGACCATTTTTTTGTTCAAGACAGAATTGAAATGGTCTTAATTTATGCGGTGAATGTGGAATGGATTTGTTACGGGGATGACATTGAAATGGATGCCAAGCGTTTTCCTGATAGGAATACACCCTCACAAGCTTCATTTTATCCTGTTGTAAATCTATTTAAATAAAACAAAAACAGGAAATGTAAAGGCTCCGAAGAAACTTAAAACAGGCCAAAATAAAGAAATTGGAACTGGAATTCATCCAGAAGACTTGCAATGCACTCTGGAATGTATCAGAACAGTTATTAAATTATTAATTATTTATTTAATAATTAAATATTTAATCAATATTATTTGATAATTAAGTTGAATGATTGTTAAAAATAATTGTTAGAATTTTTTTTGAGATCTAATTAATTTAATATTTTGTTTATTTGATGTCGTATAAAAAAATAGTTCTAATTAAAGTTGTTCAGTTTTTTTTTGTAGATTCATAATATGTACAGAAACATATAGGTTTCCATTTAAAAAACAGAACTTGACCTCGAAATAATAATTTATAATTGAAAGCTTGTTCTAGGTCGACAAACAATAGGGTAGTTTAGTTTCCCCTCTGATATATACTTTCATTTGAAACTTTTTTTCATATATTGGATTATTTTTGAATTATAAGACTGTCTCAAGATAAAAAACTCACCCGGTATATAGTATACTTTATCACGCAAAGTTATTGTTTGATTACTTTAGATGGGAGAGTTTGATTGGCTAATTGCGTCTTTTAGACAATTAGACTTTTAAAAGGAGAGAACCTTCAATTTAATAATCAATAATAAACGCCCTCTATTAATAATCATATTATTAATAAAATGTTAGCGTGATTTCTCCATTTGATTTAATTTTTAAATAAATAAAATTTTTAAATAATCGAGATATTTACGTATTTGGCTTGATTAACCTATATTATTTCTATTTTTATGTATATGCTTCAGTAGAGGTTATCCGAATGCGTTTATGTATGTTTTATGTTATCTATGTACAGGGTGATTCAATAAGGGTGACGAGGTACCATATCTCAGGAACTAATAATCGTAGAAGTTTGGGAAAAAAATCCTTCAGAGGAAATCGACCAAGAAAAATTGCTGGAAATATTTTTTAAGTTCATACGTCCACCGCTAGGTGGCTAAATAGCTTCGATCGTATAAAAAAATGCAATTTTCTCAAAAATTTTCCAATATAAGTTTAGAAATGAATACTCTCACGTTAATGCCACTATAATAGTCCATCTTTTTGATAAATGACTTTTTATTGTAGGACGTAAAATAAAGGCGGGAGGGGATGCTAAACTTTTATGGACTCTAGAGTCTATAACTTAAGTTTGACTTAACGGAAATTTGTTAACAAGGTCTGGTTCAAGAAAGGAAGGTTTGGTGAATAAAATAAAAAAACTACCATGCCATTTTAGTTCTTGCCGCTCTCGCTAAGGGGCGTGTTTTATAAAGTTAACCGTTTTATTGATTTTGCTCCAAAATCTTAAATAGAACCGTATAATTATTTTATTAGATTCAGAAAGTAGATCAAATTTGCAATAAAACATGTTCAAACCACATGTCGATATCTTTTTTCGTTTAACAGTTATTGCTTAAAGAATTTTTTATTAACGAATTTATCAAAGAAACAAAATAGGTAATTGAGTTTTCAATTTTTTTTATGTTTCGAAGTCAAGCATGCCATGGACAAATAAAAAAACAGTTTAAAACTTTGTTCTTATTTTCATCTAATCACAACAATAATGATATAACATAACAAACAATAAAATAACAATTAAAACATTAACATCTATTTGTGAAAAATCGCCGTTTCCATAGAAACTGTCAACCAAGTCTTTCACGGCCTTCTAAGAAATTAGACATTTTTGAAATTTAATACCTACTCACAGGCGACACAGAAAAGCGTTATTATCATTATTGTTGTGATTAAATGAAAATAAGAACAAAGTTTTAAACTGTTTTTTTTATTTCTCCATGGCATGCTTGACTACGAAACTTAAAAAAAAATTTGAAAACTCAATTACCTATTTTGTTTCTTTAATAAATTCGTTAATAAAATATTCTTTAAGCAATAACTGTTAAACGAAAAAAGATATCGACATGCGGTTTGAACATATACTGTTGCAAATTTGATCTACTTTCTGAATTTAATAAAACAATTATACGGTTCCATTTAAGATTTTGGAGCAAAATTAATAAAACGCTTAACTTTATAAAACACGCCCCTTAGCGAGGGCGGCAAGAAGTAGAATGGCATGGATGGTTTTTTTATTTTATTCAGCAAACCTTCCTTTCTTGAACCAGACCTTGTTAACAAAATTCCGTTAAGTCAAACTTAAGTTATAGATACTTCAGTCCATAAAAGTTTAGCATCCCCTCCCGCCTTTATTTCTCGTCCTACAATAAAAAGTCATTTATCAAAAAGATGGACCATTATCGTGGCATTAACGTGAGTGTATTCATTTCTAAACTTATATTGGAAAATTTTTGAGAAAATTGCATTTTTTACACGATCGAAGCTATTTAGCCACCTAGCGGTGGACCTATGAACTTAAAAAATATTTTCAGCAATTTTTCTTGGTCGATTTTCTCTGAAGGATTTTTTTCCCAAACTTCTACGATTATTAGTTCCTGAGATACGGTACCTCGTCACCCTTATTGAATCACCCGGTACATTGTAGAGTTCATATAAATACAGAATATGAAGATCAACATAGAGAAATAATCTATATATGTATATAAAATTAAGGTTTGGTCCAAATCACGCCAAATTTTGGTTGCACACGTTTCAAGCAAAGTTATGAACGAAAACACCCTCAACAAAATTCATGTCTGTCTGTCTGTATGTTTGTGTGGTTTCCGAGAAAAGTTGCTCACGATTCACGTGAAAACGACTGAAGGGATTATTATGAAATTTCATATTTGAATCAGAAGTCTTCTAACTTACGTTTATAACCACATAACGTTTTGATATTTTGACCCCAAAAGGGAGTTTGGGGGGGGGGGGGGCGAGGGGCGCTCGAATGAAAATTATCAAATAACACCTAAACTATTTACCCTAAGCCAAATTTTATTATAAGCAAAGTTGTAGGGGATGTGATTTCTGACAACTTTTGTTTAAAAAGATTTCCACCAAAAAACTACCCAAAAAGGGGGAGGATGAAAAAAAATGTAAATTCTTGCCTTTGGAGCAAACTCAACCAAATTTTGTATACATAATCTGAGGGCCTCTAAAGAGCTAGAAATGCAAAAACTAACCACCCAAAATGGGGAGGGTCAAAAAATTAAAATTCTTGCTCCTGGATCAAACTCAACCAAATTATGTATACATAATCTGTGGGTCACTAGTAGGCTAGAAATGGGGTGGTCGGGGTAGTGGGGGGGGGGGGCACAGATGCATGGTGCGGGGGTGGAGGTACTTGGTGGCGTTCGTTGGTTGGGGGTCCGAGGTGGGTGGGATGCGAGATGGAGTGTTGGGTTGGTGGTGTGGGGTCGGGGGTTGAGCACGGGTGCATGGTGCGGGGGTGGGGGTGCTGGGTGGGTTTCGGGGATGTGATGGGTGGGAGTGGGGGTCCAGAGGGCGTCCTGCCTGGCCAGCAACAGGGCCGCCGAAGGCGGGCCTTGCAGCTAGTTTTTAATAATTTTTCTTTGTTCATTTTATCATTTATATTCTTAATTCTCGTGTATAATTTTTTTGTTTCGGCCTTTCTGTTCAATTTCTCGATGAGATAAAACGATCAAATAGAAATTTTTAGGGCCATTTACATCAGAATAGATATTCATTTTTAACCGACTTCGAAAAAAGGAGGAGGTTATCAATTCAACTGTTTTTTTATTGTAATCGTGCATGAAAAAAGTGTTTTTTCCTTCTTTTTTTGAAATATCTCAAAAACGGCTGAAACTATTTTGATTCAAAAATTGAGCGAAACCACGACATTTCGCTCTAGAAAAAGCTCTAATAAGTGAACAGTAAAAGCGTCGCAAACTATTATACATCATGCATATGAAAAACCACTCATCTTAGAAACTTTATTCCTATCTCATACTCTAGGAAATTTTATTTACTTGAAGGTTTGCTTGGACCCATCTTAGATTTATAAATATCCTACATTTTCAGGACTGAATATGATCCAAATCTTCAAAAGCGTCATTGATAAAAATAATTTTTAAGAAAAAAATAAAACCGACTTCAAAAAATTAAATGCAACAAATAAAATACACTAAAAGGTATAAAATAAATATTATCTTATTTAGTTACAACTAAACGACGAAATATTAACATGAAATTACTTTTTGAAGTCGGTACCAAACAAACTATACCTATAAGCGAGCGTACCCGCCAAACGTACTAAGTAAGATCCGTCGAGTGCGATTCATAAAAGGTATATGTTTGGCACCAACTTCAAAAAGTAATTTCATGTTAATATTTCGTCGTTTAGTTGTAACTAAATAAGATAATAATTATTTTATACCTTTTAGTGTATTTTATTTGTTGCATTTAATTTTTTGAAGTTGGTTTTTAATTTTTCTTAAAAATTATTTTTATTTTTCTCTTTTTAGTGATGTTATTAATAGTGATCATATCATCAGAACTTGACCAAATTAATATGACACCATCCCTAAGACACCCCCTATCGGATAAAAAAAGAACCATCGAAATCGGTTCATAAACAAAGAGGTTAGGTCTAAACAAACCTAATACAAAAGGTCTAATACCTATGAAAATAATACGAAAAAAATGGGACCAATCGGAAGCTAGACTGGACCCAATGCAAAATTTTTTTTAAAATCGGTTGAGAATTGGCAGAGATATGAGGTATCATAGGCACAAAAAAAAAAAAAAAAAAAATTCTTTCGAATAGAGAACCTCCTCCTTTTTTGAAGTCGGTTAAAAATGCTGGATATTTATAAATCTAGGAGTTTTAACAAAAAGTGGTCCAAGTAAACGTCCAAGTCAACAAAATTTCCTAGACAATGTGATAAGAATCATGTTTCTAGGATGAGTACTTTTCATTTTATGAAGGAAAAACTGCGATTTTTTATAATTCACAAATGTAATCAATTAAAATTAAATGTCACGGGTTGGCGTAGATGTATAATGGTTTGCGGCGCTCGTACGCCAAAACTATTAATTTTACGAAAAAAAAGATTATTACATAAATTGTAGGAAATTTTCTCTAGTTTCATTTTGTATATAAATGTTTTTATCGTGAAATGAGTCGGAAAGGAGATATTGTCAAAAAACTGCTTTTAGGCGCCATTTTTCCAATATGGCGGCGCGAACGACAAAGATACGAGGTGGCAAAGTTGAAATTCGGAAAGAGCACATCGAAATCTATAAAATTACCCATTTTCAAAACTCCCGGTAAACTTTTTAGGTAAAACCAAATACTCGTATATATCAATACAAGACAGTCTGTCAAAATACAATAGAAAATCCAACGGTTTTTGGTCTCATGAATTTGAGCGCCACCATGCGAGCAAAAGGGCAATCTTGCAGTTCAAACCCGACTTTCGGCTACCTACAAAATTAAAAAAAACGTGTACTCTAAATACTCTTAATAAAAAAGTAATATAACTATTTAAAAACCTGCAAAGTGCTATAAATTGGCTGATACGTCCAGAATGGGCCCGAAGACAAGGTAAGGTGATTTTACAACACGATAACGCGCCGTCTCATAAAGCAAAACCGGTCAAGGAAGCGATGAAAGCACTTAGGTGGGAGATATTTTCGCACCCGCCGTACTCTCCAGACCTTGCCCCGTCCGACTATCAACTTTTCGAATCGATGGGACACGCGCTTGCAGAGCAGCACTTCG
Source organism: Forficula auricularia (assembly GCA_024734495.1). Taxonomy (NCBI): domain Eukaryota; kingdom Metazoa; phylum Arthropoda; class Insecta; order Dermaptera; family Forficulidae; genus Forficula; species Forficula auricularia. The sequence continues at coordinate 5,219,238 of JALMQS010000074.1, read as the reverse complement.
CCAATTTCGAAGAAGTTAGAAAATGGCTCGATGAATGGTTTTGCTCAAAGGACAAACTTTTTTTTTGGGATGGCATCCATAAATTGCCAGAAAGATGGGCAAGGTGTATAGAATCAAATGGCCAATACTTTGAATAAATAAATTTTCCATTTTCTTAAAAATTACGTAGTTTTTTTTCGAAAAAACCGGTAATGACTTTCCGGTACACCTAGTACTGTGATTGGTTAAATTTACAGCTATATTACCTTATTTGGCATGCATTCATTATTTTTTTCATTAAAATCTCCTCTTATTGAACGTGCAAAAATTGTTATATATATATATATTTATTTATATACATATATATTTGTATCTTAGTTCTATTTTGAAAACTGTTTTTCTTCAGACTAAAATTAATGGTACTTATGTTTAATCAACATTAAATTTAAAAATTATTTGTCTTTATAAAATTAAAAATTAGGTTACTTACCCTTGGGATTTGTTTTTTGGATTGTTGTAATCTTCTTCAATGAAATGATCCGAGCAAATCAAATAAGTTCTATTCAACTTTTCAGAGCCTTGCTTTTTAAAAATTTCATCTAAAACGGCTCTTTCCAATTTTATAAGCCATTGATTACAACTACAGAAACAAACATTTATTATGAATATTATCAATTTTAAAAAACAAGAATAAAAATATAATACAAATATATACATGTAGCGGCCCGCTGTCGCTATGGCGACGAGCCTTGAGACACGGCCGCTAGATGACTCAGTCGGATCGTTGCGACGCTTCTGCATGACTGAAATGTTTTCAGCCATGCTATAATTGAAGCGACTCGATTTCGACTGGGCAAGCGAAACGGATTCGAACATTCGGATCTGGAGGGGCCAACCGCCAACCAGCAGCCCCTCCCCTGCACACACCCATGAGGGCACGCAACTAACAACCTTCTGCTCATCAGATTGTTAGGACCCCATCGACTTGGTGGGGGGCGCGGCACAAAGAGCCACACAGCACTCAGCACAAGAGAGCCCTAACAATACTGGTGACCCCCGACGTGATTGCAAAACAAGCGGCTTCTTGACCCACCAGCTAGGTGGATAGAGCCTTGCCCGGCTAACTAAGTCGGTAATTTGCAATCACCCAAGAAAGCAAGGTGTGTGGTGTAGCGGCCCGCTGTCGCTATGGCGACGAGCCTTGAGACACGGCCGCTAGATGACTCAGTCGGATCGTTGCGACGCTTTTGCATGACTGAAATGTTTTCAGCCATGCTATAATTGAAGCGACTCGATTTCGACTGAATCCAATTCGACTGAATCCAATTCGCTTGCTCAGTCGAAATCGAGTCGCTTCAATTATAGCATGGCCGAAAACATTTCAGTCATGCAAAAAGCGTCGCAACGATCCGACTGAGTCATCTAGCGGCCGTGTCTCAAGGCTCGCCGCCATAGCGACAGCGGGCCGCTACATACACTTATACTTACAGCGTTACAGCTCCTGTGCTTTTGGAAACTTAAAAAAAGATTTCGATAAATTCTTCATTGTGCAATTAGAACAGTCATAAACAGCGCAAAGAGAACCAGGCATTTTATTTAAAAATTAGCAAAAATAAGAATGGATTCAAGCCAAAAATTTAATACATGTGCATTCTCTATTATGCGCTTTATGTAGTGGACTTTTTTCTCGCTAGAGTGCGCTGTTTTCATGGTACCATATTTTTGACAGACTGTCCTGTATTGATATATACAGTATTTGGTAAAACTACCAAATGACTATAAAAATGTAAATTTTGAATTTTTGAGTTTAATTATTTATTTATTTTTATATAAATAATGTTAGGGCGCTAGTGAGTGCTGAGTGCTTGTGGTGCGTGTCCGCGCCACCCACCAAGTCAAAGATTCGACAGCGCAATGACGCACTGAATTGTTTAAAGTGGTGTCTATAGCCCGCGGGCCTTCACACGCACTCGCAACCAGCGCATACAATACTCTCGCATCATATGTTTACCCCGAAAGATCCGAAAGGCGCCACGAATGGCATCGATCAGGGTATAGGTGTGTACGCAGAGGTACACGTGAAATATAGCGGGCGTATATTCCACCCTCGCTAGTGTTGAAGCTATCAACAGCTGGCGAGTTAACAACAGCTATCTAGACAAATCCTTGTGCCACCACGAGACCAACCTCAGTCGAATGGAGCTAGGAACTTTCGTCCCTAGGGCTTTCTCCATTCCCCATGGCACCATTTGTTTTCAACAACCTTTGGTATGGTTGTTCGAGGTTTCTCTTGCACATGACTTTCCATGCTCCACCTCTTCAGATTCGGACTCTCTTCCCACAGTCCCAGTACGTGATCGACTGCATGTGCGGTTGGTTAACCTGATGTGATTGCAACATCACATACACCTGACAAACCGCTTGCAAATCGTCCAAGCCGGTTCACACCTGCTGCAAACAGCCAAGTAGACGAATGCTTCGTTTTTGCATAATCAGAAGCATTGTTTGCCAAGCAAGCTCCGAAACGATGGTTGTCAAGCGCTTACAAAGCGTCCAATGCGGTACGCGCCCGCTGTAAAAACAACCAGTAGGATTTGAAGATTCAAAATCTTCAGCCCAGGTCCGCGACCTGTTGTCGTTTGGCAAACGACTCGCCACCCTCCATTCCAGGCGGCTTTCTGCCTATACCTCTGTTTGTTATGTGTATAAAGCAAACCCACTGTGTTACAGCTTTTAGGGTGTAAGATTCGAAATCTCCAGCCTAAGTTCGTGAACCGATTGTCCGCTTGGCAAACGGTTTGTCACCTTTTGTGCCAACCCAGGTTCGTCTGTTAAATCTGGAAGTCGACAACCTCTTCTACATGATATATAACCATGCAGCTTATCGGACTTCATGGTATCAACCATGCATACCACAGTCAAGTGGCACAGATTGGCATTCACTACGGTAAGGGGCGCCAGTCCTTCATTCTAAAGGGACCCGTAGGACACCAATTAAATGACAGCCTCAGATCACTTTAGGTGTGTTTACCGTTTTGGCTTACACTCAGCGTGGGCTCGCCAAGCCCAATCTGAGCCACCGTCAGATGTGCCGCTGGACCATTTTAAATCAGAGGGCAAGTCATCTCCCTTGTCATGACCACGGCCATGGCATGCGAGCGGGTACAATACACGTACGTCCCCCGCTCGCACTGATTGGCTTACACTCAGCGTGGGCTCGTCAGGCCCAATAGATGTGCCGCTGGACCATTTTAAATCAGAGGGCTAGTCAACTCCCTTGTCATGACTACGGCCATGGCATGCGAGCGGGTACAATACACGTACGTCCCCCGCCCGCACTGATTAGCAAGCCTGCCAGAGCAACACCAATTTCGGCTTGCAGGTTTGTCACTTCCTGAAATGCGTGGACACCGCGGTGCTCCGAGCGTGGAAGCCGATGAGCTAGTCACGGAATCAATCATGGCCAGCTTTTGTAGCCATCACCATATACTGGTGATTTACATCGGCCGTTATGAATTATTCATGTTGATAAGCAATTTCCAGCAGCGCCCTCAACTGCTGGTTACAGTTATTACTGTTTACTGTCTTATGAAATAGATATTATTATTATCATCAAAGAATGACAGCTTATTTATGCTTATCAATTTGCATGGCCACCATCAAACCATGCGCCGTGAATTATTGGCTTACTGCTGTGCCATTGATCGGCCCGGCCGCACGCACCACTCAACCAGTCCAAAGCCCGCAGTGCCGGCGTATTTGGTTCAAGCCACCAACATCTCGCATAATGAAGCATATCCAAAGCAGCGCATCTGAATATACTAAAAAGATAGAGTATCTCTTACTATATATGTCGTAGACATAAAATAGCATATCCTGGCAGGATCAACCGAAATATACTAAAAAGATAGGAGAGATTCTATATATGTCGAGATGTGTGAGTCACCATTCCAATACATGCATTTTTGCATAATTGCTTATACAATATGATATCATCATCATTTTGATAGTGATATATTCATAAATTTGTATGTCCATTAATCGACAGAGTCGATGTAGTAGGATTTGTAGAAACAATCGTGTTTATGATATTTCTATTGTAATATCATAGCATTTTAACTCTTTTAGAATTTATCAGATAAATTCAAGAGATTTATTCACCATAGTTAGTTTTGATGCAGCAGCTGCTGCATCTGTTGCCGGCATAACATAGCACCTCTTGGCCCACTGAATATACTAAAAAGATAGCCCATAATGGAGGATCATCCATGGGACTATATATGTCTAATGACATAATATAGCATATCCAGTGCATTTTCCAGATGTACTAAAGACATAGAAATATTTCTATATATGCCAATGGCAACTGCGTTCTTCGCCAAGGGTAACACTCTTAGTTCTCCGAAAGGTGCGGATATCCACCTGGACCACGCGGAGGTGGTGTTACTCCAAGAAACGGTCTATTGCAGAGAGAAGCTTCGTTGCCTTTAGCTCGTTCTCTAGCGACTCGTTTCGCCAGGTACCCACCAAGTCAGAGATCCGACAGCGCAATGACGCACTGAATTGTTTAAAGTGGTGTCTATAGCCCGACGAGGCCTTCACACGCACTCGCAACCAGCGCATACATACTCTCGTATCATATGTTTCCCTGATGAACCACGGATGGTATCAATCAAGGTATAAGTGTATACATAGAAGTATACGTGAAATATAGCGGGCGTATATTCCACCCTCGCGAGTGTTGAAGCTATCAACAGCTGGCGAGTTAACAACAGCTATCTAGACAAAGCCTTATGCCACCACGAGTCCAACCTCAGTCGAATGGAGCTAGGAACTTACGTCCCTAGGGCTTTCTCCATTCCCCATGGCACCATTTGTTTTCAACAACCTTTGGTATGGTTGGTCGAGGTTTCTCTTGCACATGACTTTCCATGCTCCACCTCTTCAGATTCGGACTCTCTTCCCACAGTCCCAGTACGTGATCGACTGCATGTGCGGTTGGTTAACCTGATGTGATTGCAACATCACATACACCTGACAAGCCACCTGCAAATCGTCCATACCGGTTCACATCTGCTGCAAAACAGCCATGTTATGAATGTTTCATTTTTGCACAATCAGAAGCATTGTTCGCTAAGCAAGCTCTGAAACGTTAGGTAGTCAGGCGCCTGCAAAGCGTCCAATAAGGATCACGCCCGCTGTAAAAACAACCAGTAGGATGTGAAGATTCAAGATCTTCAGCCCAGGCCCGTGTCCACTTGTCGTTTGGCCGACGACTCGCCGCCATTTAGTCCATTCCAGGCGGCTTTCTGCCTATACCTCTTTTTATTTTGTGTGCGAAACAAACCCACCGTGATGCAGCTTATAGGATGTAGAGATTCAAGATCTCCAGCCTAAGCTCGTGAACCGGTTGTCCGCTTGGCCGGTGGTTTATCACCTTTTGTGCCAACCCAGGTTTGTCTGTTAAATCTGGAAGTCGACAACCTCTTCTACATGATATATGACCATGCAGCTTTCGGGCTGCATGATGTCAACCATGCATACCACAGTCAAGTGGCACAGATTAGCGTGCACTGCAGTAAGAAGGGCCGCCATACCCTTATTCTAAGGGGCTTGTAAGACACCAATTGAATGGCAGCCGCAAACCACTTAGGCGTGCTCACTGGGCTATTTTAAATCAGAGGCGTCGCCGTGTGCCTTATCATGATGGATAAATCCAGTCATGATACGTGAGCCGGTACAATTCACGTACGTCCCCGACCCACACTGATTAGCATTTGCCTTTACACAAGGGTCGCTACTCCTTATGTATCCTAAGAGACTTAGGTATAATCTATATACAACACTCGTGGGGAACGTACAAGTGCCTAATTTGTCCTCCCAAGAGCAATGTCTCTCAGGTGGAATACACGCCTCGAGTACTCCTCAAGAGCGGTGTATATATCTGGATCCCGGAGCAGCGTTGCAAGTTCACTGTTATTTATTTCCGGGATCTCAGCTCTTAGCTCAGCGTACGCTGGGCAGTCGAGCAGAACGTGCTTCCAGTCCTCTTGAGGACTGTTACACATTATGCAACCCGCGCTCCCCACGAGACCGCGTTTATTCAGGAATGAATTCATAGAGCCATGGCCAGTCAAGAGAAAAGAGAGGTATATACTTGGGAAGAAATGTTTATTTTCACTTGAAAATGTCACATTTCTTATAAAGGTGAACGTAGTTCTGCCTTGAGGTGAAGAATTCCAATCAGCCTGCCATTTGCTAATTAGTCTAGCTTTAATGGTGTCCTGGATCTTACCTCTTTCCAATGTCAAGATATCCTCGGATTCAATTATTCCGGGATAAGATATTGGTAATTCCCTTCGTAGCCGGTATTTACAATTCCGTCTAATTGCCTCGTAACGCCAGGGGAGATCGCCATTTAATACCTCCAGTGCTGCCGTAGAGACGGTCCTACAAGCGTTGACACATGATCCCAGCGCAATTCGCTCACACGTGTTAAGCTTGTCGATACCTTTCTGATATTGAAGTATACTACACCAAACGGGTGCAGCATACATGGAGCAGGCAGTGAGCAATCCTTTGTAGATTAGACTGGTGGCTTGTTTTTTCAAGCCCCAGTCCTTTCTAGTTATTCTCCTGATGGCCCCTGCAAGGGGCAGAAGTTTATTCTTGAGCACCGTTAGGTGATTGTAGAAGTTCATTCTCTCGCCTACAGTGACACCAAGGTATTTGACCTCAGTACTGTATTTAATTGGCGTGTTGTTAATTTTGATATGAGGAGGTCTGGTTAAAGCCAGTTTGCCTCTTAGCAACATCGAGAATGTCTTGTTTGTGGATATGCTCACTCCCACTTTATTGCTCCATTCGTGTACTTTACCAATATTCAGGGTACCTAGTCTTTCGACTTCGGCCCTGCTATCGGCCTCTATGATCAGCAGCACATCATCGGCATATGCAACGACCTCGCAACTGACTGAGTGCAGCAAAGGGTCCAACACCATATTCCACATTTCTGGGCCACATATGGAACCCTGCGGACAGCCTCTTGTGACTGTTCTTGACATGACGCCCTGTTTGCCAACCGCAATCACCTCTCTATCCGAGAAGTAGCTAACCCACAATTTTATGTCAGGAGAGCCTAGAGCACGTAGACGCTCAATAATTGCGGGCCAAAGCAGGTTGTCGAAAGCCCCTTTAAAGTCGATGAAGATCCCAAGCACATATTTTTTGGTAGAATCATTTACTACACGTAGGACGTGTTGCCAGGCGTCATCCGTAGATTTGCCTTTTCTGAATCCATATTGGGATGGGTGCATGGAATCCATGATCCGCTCCCTAAGGCGCAGAACCATAAGTTTTTCCAGCACTTTACCCATGACCGGTAACAGAGTTATTGGTCTATAGGAACTGGGGTCCGTACGAACTTTGTTCGAACTTTTAAGTAAAGTGATTACTTCACCTCTCTTGAATAGGCTAGGGAAATTGCTAGAAGCAATGCATTCCCTGTAAATAGATGTCAAGCAATCCGGCGAAACTTTCCATAAGGACCTGATCATCTCTGGCATAATGCCGTCGAGACCTGGTGCCTTTCCCATATTTAAATCACTTATTGCGTACGCAATATCATTTGGATCCAGTTCAGCAATTTCAGCCGAATCGCTATTTCCGATTTCGGCTACTGGTCCTTCAGGGAAGAATTTGGTCATAAGCAATTCCATTGCTTCGCACCATGTTTTGGTTTCTATACCGTCAATAATTATTGACGTTATACCATATGAGGAGCTATTTGCTCTTCGGCATATTTTGTATGCCTGGCCCCATGGATTGTTGTTGCCAACTTGCTCGACAAATTTTTGCCAGTTCCTGTTTTTAGATTCTTTGATCTTTTGCTTGTAGGTTTTTACAACCTTTCTAAGGCTCAAGCTAGCCGAAGAAGTCTCTTCATCCCGCCTTCTGGCAGACTGAAGAACTCTCCTTCTGGATTGAACAATCCTTCTTAGTCTAGCAAGACCCTGATTCCACCATTTGACCTGTCCTCTTCGGGCAGGTCTGGTTGTGCTGGTCACTTCATCATTGACTTCTGTGATCCATTCCATAATCAGCTCGATCTTGCGATGCGTGGACAGGGTTTCAAAATCTGGAGTAATAAATTTTGTTTTCTTCGAAGACAGAGTCTTCTCGTATTTACTCCAGTCTAATCCCCTGGTGTTCCAGCGCCTCTTCAAGTCAAGGCGGTGATGGGGATCAGGACTTCTGGAATTAGTTAAGGTGATCACAATAGCATTGACCCACCAAGTCAGTGGGGTCCTAACAATGTTGCGTGTGTGCAGGGCGTTGTTTGTGCCCTGATGGAAAGCCGGGCTGGGCGCCATCCGCTTTGTTAGCGGGAGAGGGGCTACTAGTTGGCGGTTGGCCCCTCCTTCCATTCGATCGATTCGATGATTCGATGGATTCGATGCTCGATGCTCAGCCGAGATCGAGTTGCTTCACTTATAGCATGACTGATATATTATCAGTCATGCAAAAGTGTCGCAACGATCTGACTGAGTCATCTAGCGGCCGTGTCTAAAGGCTCGTCGTCGCCAAAGCAACAGCGGGCCGCTACATCACACCCTTTCTTTCCTTTTATTTTGGGGTAATTGCTTTACCGACTTAGTTAATCGGGGTGGGCTCTATCCACCTAGCTGGTCGGTCAAGAACTGCTTGCTTAGCGATCACGTCGGGGTCACCAGTTGTCCGGTTGGTTAGGTCGGTAGTTTTGACTTCGGACAGGGGCAATGTTCTTGCCTTCGCCAGACTTGGGATTGACCTTCGCCTGGGTACTAGCATATAGCCACGACGGAAAAAGGTGGTTGGAATGGGAAAACAAAGAAATGAGCAAGCCATAGAGTTATGGTGAATGCTGAATTAATCGAAATCGATTCGCCCTACTTATAGCATGGCTGAAAACATTTCGGTCATGCAAAGTGCGTAAAGCAATCCGGTCACGATTAAAACATCTTTATTAATTCGTAATTGTTTGTTTTGTGAAATTAATTATGAACAACGTTTATACAGATTGAGTATGTTCATATAATAAATAATTAAATATATTAATGTGTAAACATTATGTGAAGTTGTTGATTGCTAGCCGCAGCGATCGGACTGACAAATAATATTAATATTTTGTTTTTATTTTCAAAGCTTCCAGAGATTTTGTATTCCTGACTCAAATGCAGAAATATTTATCTGCCCACCATTTGGATCCAACGATGGTGCTGCGGGGCAACCACGTAATTCCGCAAGGGATGAAACAACGGTGTCTTCGGCAAACAACCATTCTTGTCGCGTTGTACAACGACCCTGGGCTCAATCACCTCATGAACGATGTAACAAGTTGGAGTTTATTATTAAAATAATTTCATGAAATATTTATTTCTTTGTTTATTTACATAAAGCAGAGAAAAACCCTCAACGATTTCTTTTCCAATAATAAAAATTTTAATATGTTTATTTATTTAAAATTCATAATTAATACATTAGGGCGCTTTTTTTTTAAATTAAATATTCCTCCGAGTTTTGTTTATTTTAATTGTCATTTATTTTTCATTATTGTGTATTGTTTTCTGATGTAAAATATAATATTAGTTCTTTAGAAGTCAAGAACAAAAAAAAAAACGGTTTCTAAATATTTAGAAAACACTTGTTTATTCAGATACGTTTCGTCTCTACATGATGCTTCCTCAGGTCCTAGACTCGTAAGTAATTGTAATTAGAAATGTCATATCGCACTCCCAGTTGTATATCTCGATTATTCTCATTTTTGAATTATCCTTATCAGAATATACCTTGCAATGGTCTTGCGGTGACGCACATGAATTGTTCGAAGTCTAACAATTAAAATGTATATTTTTTGTTTTTGGAATTTTTGAGCCTGATGAGTTCCAGGTAGAATAAGCATTGATTGACCAGTAATGACATATATTAAGAGCATAATGAGAGAGCAATGACCGAGTCTTCTCTGAGCGAGAGAGAAAGCAGGACATGAGAGAGAGTCTACTCTGAGACACGACAGAGGAGAGTCTCTCTGAACCTACAGAGAGTGAAGGGAAAGACAAATTCTCCTTATACATATTTCCACCGATCGGCCTGAGTTACCCAAGGCGGATATCTCATTTTATTGATATACGTTCTCCTCGAAGAAGAAGTACCGTCGTACGATGCGTCTACCGCTAAATATATATATATAATTATATACCTTGAGCCACCAGAGAAGCACACCTTCTGATTCGGTCCTCAAACCTGTTATATCTATATACATATTACCTTCGCCAGCCGTTCTTCCAAGCATCGGAAAGTCTACAGTTAAAATACGACGCCGGAGTCAATAGTGGTCTCCAGTGTACGCCTCCAAATAGAGCTTACACATACACATACATACACATACAACATATACAACCGGGAAACTACATAGGAGATATTTCTCTACCTCGCCTCAATTATTTGTAACTGCTCAAGAAATAAACATCTCATTCTCTTGTTATATGCTGGTCAGTATTTGTGATTATTTCTAGATATAAGCACCAGGAAATCCACATCCTCATCCCCTTCACAATCATATACATCTCTATTCTTCATTATAGGGACGCCGAAACTTGGATCAGCCACTGAGAAACACACCCATACCCCCACAAAAAGTCGAAGCAGATAAAAAAATAATAATACAATAATAAAACATTAACACTAAAATCTAGTAAAGCCCAATTCCCCTTGAACATAAATTACATAATTACATTCCACCCGCTCGCGACCTAAATGGGTATTGATTCATTGTGGAACATTAAAAATCCTTTAAAGAATATCATATGAGTCAGTGGCGTAGTCAGAAATTTTCATGGGGGGGGGGTCAATCCACAAAGCAAAATATTTAGTGGTAAAAGTCGAAGGAAGACTGTCCGGATGCATCCTAGTGAATCAAGGTATTAGGCATGGAAACTCCCTTAGACCGCTGCTTTTTAATATAGTTATGGATGAAGTCATTGGCGCAATCAAAAACCTAAAAGGATATTCCCTAGGGGACGAGAATATAACATAGGTTTGCTACGCAGACAATGCAGCACTCGTTGCAGAAGATGAAGATTCCCTCCAGCGTCTCCTGTATAAATTTAGCTGTGTTGCTCATAAATTCGGTCTCACCTTTTCGACCAAGAAGACTAAAACACTCACAATCTCTAAATCACCACTCCGATGTAAACTACAACTATACGATACGATTGTCGGACAGATAATGTCCTTCACGTACCTTGGCATCCAATTTACCTCTCATCAAGACCTAGAAACAGAGGTAAAACATTAGACAATAAAGGCTTCAAAAATATCGGTCTGCCTTAACAATGCAATCTGGTCAAATCAATATTTAAGAACGGAGGCCAAGGTACGAGTCTACAAAACCGTAGTACGTCCAATATTAACTTACGCAGCAGAGACAAGACCCGACACTGCAAAAACTTCTCAATTATTGGAAACGACTGAAATGAAGACATTACGAAGGATAATGAACGTGTCCAGGCTCGATAGAATGAAGTGTGAAGATATTAGAGAAAAATGTGGAATACAAAAGGGGGCGAATGGGTTAAGAGAAGAAGAGCGGAATGGTATGCGCATGTGAGAAGAATGCCAGAAGACCGACTGTGATGACAAACAAGCCGGTCTGAATAAGAAGTAGAGGTCGTCCCAAGAAGAGATGGTATGACGTTCTGGAAGAAACAAACCTATACATTTAAAAACAAGAAGAAAGGAATTATCTTCATTAATTACCTTGAGAAGGGTAGAACCATCAATGGTGTATACTACGCAGGGTTATTACAACATTTGAGTGACAAAGTGAAGAAAAAACCACCACACCTGGCAAAGAAAAGAATCTTGTTTCACCATGACAATGCACCCGGTCATTCATCAGTTGTTGCGATGGCTAAAAGCAACGAATTGAAATTCGAATTGTTCTCCCAACCACCGTTTTTACCAGATTTAGCCCCAGCGACTTTCATCTGTTTCCTAACCTCAAAAAATGGCTCGGATGAAAAAGATTTGTGAGTCGTCAATGAGCATTTTGAGGGACTTGACAAATAACAATATAAAAATGGTATCATGCATTCTTCTTCTTCTTCTTCACGTGTCATGCCCGCTCCAGACTTTGGCTATCATTATAGCGATCGATGCCTCATTTACTGCTCTTCTGAACAATTCCAGTGAGAAAAGACCAAACCAATCTCGCAGGTTTCCCCAGCCACGAGATGCGCCGACGGCCTGGTCCTTCTTTGTCGTAGATCTTCCCCTGCATTGCCAGATGTAGAATTTTATGTTTTTCTGGATGCCTCATTACATGACCAAAGTATTCTAGTTTTCTTTTTCATGTTAAGAATCAGTTCTCTATTCTTGCCAACGCGACATAAAACTTCATTGTTGGTGAGGAGGTCTACCCAAGATATTATCAATAACCGCCAGTAGATCCACACCTCAGATGCTTCAATTTTTTCTCTAATACCTTGGTCAATGTCCAGGCTTCCATTCCATACATTGAATCAGGGAACACATAGCACTCTAATGTTCTAATTTTTGTAGCCAGAGAAACATACCCGCAACATAAGAGGAGTTTCATTTTTGAGAAGGATGCTCTTCACCATTTCTATACGCGTGCGTATCTCCTTATCAGGTTCCCACTGGTCGTTCAGGGTGCTTCCCAGATTCTTGAACTTATCCACTCTTTCGATGACCCGCAAATCCAACAACAGCCTGCCCGTGGTAGATGTTCTGCTTATTACTAGGAAAAAATATCTACTTTTTGTGATGAATTGGAATGTTTTGGAAGTTGATATTTGAATGTATATGCACAAGGCTGGTATTATAGTTAAACTATGATACTGTAGGAATCGCGCCAAGCCAAGTTGGTTCGAACCACTTTGGCCCCTCCGTGAAATGAACATCATCTGAGGCCCCTGCTGCCTCCCCAACCCCTGCCGCTATGAGCGACAATCCTTCGCAGCCGCCTGACTGGTTGTCCGTCAATCTGAGGAGCAGTCTAGCAGATTTTACCAAACCGATGCCCCACCAAGATATTGTAAGGTTTCGACGCACTCTCCGAGCGAAGAGCTCGCTCTCCATTTCAACCCCCCCCCCCCCAACTGCGCGAGTCACACCCCCTCTTGCCGTCACGTCATCGTCGCCGCCTCAGCCATCAGTGAAACACCCATTGGTCGTAATTTCTATAGACATTCTCACCACCTGTATAAAGATATCTTCACCCATTTTTCAAATCAGTGTGTCAAGTGTATTATCCAAGAGTAAAGTATATTATCAAAGTGTATCAGTGTATTATCAGAGTGTAAGATCCCAATTGCAAGTTATCAGTTAAGAATTCAAAAGTCAAGATACGATAGATGAACATCTCCAGTTTTATATTTCTTTTATAAAACATTTTGTTATATTATTATTTAAAAACTTATTAAATAATCCAATATTATTGAAAATGTCTCGAGAGAGACGAAACGTTGTACAAAAATTGAAGAAGAACTTCAATAAAAAAACTTTGTCAATAAACTGAATTTTTAATCTACTAATTATAATGGACATTAATCAACATAAATTATTGAAAATATTTGACTCTTTCTTCATCTGGTCAAAGTCACCCAAGAATATCCCTACAATACCTTTAGTCGAGTATGCAAAAGTCTAGATTGGAGGCCAAACGTCACTGAATAAACGATTTATATGTACTTTCCGTCTCTTAAAAACTATTTTTTACTTTACCATACAGGGTATGGTCAAGTATTGTAATATAATTTAAGAGAAAGTTTAATAAATAAAATGCTTTATTTAGGCAACCCAAGATGAAAATTTCATGTCGACCATGTTCTGGCTGATTTTCATCCATAGCGGAATGACAACTTTCGAGAACATTCTGTATACAATTCAGCAACAAATGGAGAGTGTGCTGGTTGGTGTCTATATCGATATGCACTCCTCGGTGCTTGTTTTGGATCTGGACACTGGACAACTCACGGAAATATACCGTATCTATCTGGGTGGTCCGTTAAAGGTGAATCCCCTATCGATCTGGATTAACGCTGAACAACAACCAGCCTATTATGATTGGATTGACATGCGATATTCCATGATTAGAAGCCAATTGGACGGGCATACAATTCGGGCTGTGGTCAAAAATGTAAGTAATTACTTAACTACCTACCTCAGAGACCATAAGGGTAGTGAGATATCAATTTAATTCAAATAACATGCTTTCCTTTTGGATGGAAAAAGTCATTCTAAAGAGAAGCTTTTAAAATAAATTTCAGATGAAGTGTTAATTTACATCAAAACAAGATTTCTTGTCTTATTTCAGAAATTATTGAATAAAATAAATTGCACAATACCGATTATTGCCCACTTTTTCAAGAGGAATGTATAATAAACAACTAACAATGTCAACAATATTTCTATTTATCAATATATAAGAATTAAAAATATTAATTAAAAATGAGTTTCTAATTTCAACAAATAAATTAATTATTTTATTTTAAATTGATTGTTTTACAATTTTATTTTTTATTAATTTTATATACCTATCCATAATAGTCCAGACAAATTGTGTTTTTATAAGGAAAGTTTTGGGTAGTTCTGATTTTTTGCATAGCGTGCTGAATCCAAATCTGAGGGTCTTCCACCAAAATTTCGTGACGCAACATTATAGAAAATGAAAAAAAGACTTTTTTTTAATTTTTTGGCGGTTTTTTGCATATAACTTGAAAACTATCAACTTTTCGTAAATAACCTTCCTACTTAAAATAAAAGTTTATAGAATCTCCTACAAATTTTATAATTTAGGGTTTTTTCTCAGAGCAATCTGTTCAGGTTTGCAAGCGCAAATACAGGTTTTCGACCTCGGCAACCCCACCTCCGAAACATTCAAAAACTCCTACTTTTTTCGATATTTTTCCATTTTTGACCATGAAGGAGTACGTTTTCGACAAAGACTATTCAATATATTTTTAAACTACATTAAATTGGCTACAATTCAAAGTTTAATCTTAATTGGATAATGGTAACCCGTGTAGCAATGAGGTTGAAATTTTGAAAAACTGCAATTTTTTGCAAAAAATGGCAATATTTCCTTCATAAAATCAAAACCGCTCATCCGAGAAACTTGATTCTTATCTCATTCTCTAGAAAATTTTGTTGACTTGAACTTTTATTTGTATTACTTTTTGTTAAAACTCTTAGATTAGTATCTGGCATTTTCCATGACAGGAAATGATCTATTTTGTCAAAAAATCGCAGTTTTTCTTTCATAAAATGAAAACCACTCATCTTAGAAACTTGATTTCTGTGTCGTTCTCTAGCAAATTTTATTGAGTTGAAAATTTACTTGGAGCACTTTTTTGATAAAGTCTTAGAATAATATATATCAAATATTTTCCATGACAGAATATGATCCGAATCCTCAGAAGTGACATGGAAAATGCTGGATATCTATAAATATAAGACTTTTATCAAAGAAGTAGTCCAAGTAAACGTTCAAGTAATTAAAATTTTCTAGAGAATGAGACAGGAATCAATTTTCTAGGATGAGTGATTTTCATTTTATGAAGGAAAAACTGCGATTTTTTGAAAACATAGATCATATCCAGTCAAGGATAATGCGGGATATCTATAAATCTAAGACTTTTAACAAAAAATTGTTCCAAGTAAGCGCTCAAGTCAACACAATTTCCTAGACAATGTGGTAAGAATCAAGTTTCTAGGATGAGTGTTTTTTATTTTATGAAGGACAAATTTCGATTTTTTGCCAAAAATTGCAGTTTTTCAAAATTTCAACCTCATTGCGACACGGGTTACCATTATCCAATTAAGATGAAACATTATTTAAATTGTAGCCACTTTAATCTAGTTTAAAAATGTAAAGAATAGTCTTTGTTAAAATTGTACTTCACGGTCAAAATGGGAAAATATCGAAAAAAAGTAGGAGTTTTTGGGTGATCCGAAGAAGGGTTGCAGAGGTCGAAAACTTGTATTTTGCGCTTGAGACCGAAACGGTCGGTGGTAGAAAAAAACCTAAATTATAAAATTTGTAGGAAAGTCTATAAACTTTCATTTTCAATAGGAAGGTTATTTACGAAAAGTTGATAGTTTTCGAGTTATATGCGAAAAACCGCCAAAAAATTGAAATGTTTACCATTTTTTTTCATTTTCTACAATGTTGCGTCACGAAATTTTGGCGGGAGACCTCAGATTTGGATTTAGCGCTCCAAAAAACATATATATTGGAAAAAATCAGAACTATAGGGGCACATTTGAGCACAATTTGACTGGACTATAACCATATTAACGCAGACCCTGATTTTATTCCGTTTTCATTTCAGAGTTCTGTCAGTCGACTGGAATGGAATCATACTCGAAAAGCATATGAATTGGTTGGCGGATATTACGCTAAAATATGGCAGGCTTTAGAGTCGCGAATTAATTTCACGTAAGTCAAATTTTATTTTTTTCTATCTGCCCAAAAGAATTCAAGCCGTAATTAAAAATAAAGGCGACGTCACACAGTGGTAAAGGTTTTGGTTTTTGTATGTTTTCCGTGTTTTTAACAATTAAAAAATAATTTTAAGTTAAATGTTACAATAAAATGTTTTAAATTGTTTAAAATGTTGTTCCAAATGATAATAAAAATAAATATTTAAATTAAATATTACCGTGAATTAGCATAATCTACTCGTATTAAACGAGCAAAAATTGTTTGTATATTTATATATATATATATACTCGTATATACGGATTTTGATGAAACAAATTTTATTAACAAGTTTTGAGGATGAGAAAGCGATCTGGCCAGGTCTGGACCTCGGCAAATTTCATCTTAATTGATCTTTTCTTAATTAAAGCAATTATTGAAAGATGAAAATCTCAATAAAAAAGTTTGTTTACATTTTCTAAACGCCGACAGGTCATCTAAATATGGTCACACATTGTTATTTTATATATAAACTAGCTGCTGAAGGAGTGCCTCCGGGCGGGGAGCGTCTCAAGCGGTCAAAAATTTTGTTTTTAATATAATTTTTACTTTATCCAATTCGAAGCATAAGGAAGTAGTGTAATCGCTCTCGCGGCAAGCGCGACTTCAAAGGGTCCTTAGGTAAAGACTACGGAACCCATGGACTCAATTAAAGTCACAAATTGTAGTATTCAATTAGGTTGAATTTTAGCACGTGACGGGTTTGACAAAAATTACATGGGGTCTCATCGAGAGGCCAAAAAGTGCAATTTTTTCATTTAGTGAGTGCGGATGGATGTTATCGTTTTTTTGGCCCACGATTTTTTCCACACCGTTGTACCGATTGAAATGAAATTGAAAACCAACCATTAGTTTAATAAAATGAAGCGCTGATTAGTTTTTGGTACATATCGGCCCACAAACATTAGTACTTTATTTCAGTACTTTTTTAGTTTTTTCTAAATATCTTGAAAATGACTTAACCAATTTTGATGAAATTTAATATCCTAATTAAGTACATTGGGGACCACAAAAAAGCTTAAATAAAGTTTTTAGTAAAATTATATTTTAAAGTACTTTACTCTAGAGTAAGATAGTACTTTTTGTTTAATTTTTTATTTTAAATTCCTTAAAATTTATTCATTGGATCGTTTTAATATAGCTCATTTAACCTTGCTTAAGTAAGAATGGATAGGCTTCTCTCTGTGAAATGCTAAAAATTTGGGAGGAAATTTTATAAGTAACTAAGTGGATATTGATGAGGCAGTCCAAAAAAAAGAAGAAGAATATTTACACTATCTTTTTATTCATAAAACCGACGTTTCGGAGGCTATTCCCTCCTTCTTCAGGGTTTTGAAAAGTCAGTGAAGGAAATCCAATGCGGTATTCCCCTCTGTCTCCTCTTTCAGTGGCATTAACAATAATATCTTGTATTTCATTAGAATTATAATGTAATAATTATTACATTATAATTCTGCCAATCCAATCTTTTTATAAGTAACCATAACAACTGCGTTGTTTTCTTATCCGTTACCTTTGCTGTAGACATAGAGGAATCGAGTTAAAATCAAAAATAGCGATTGATTCTCAATTTAGTACGTGAGGAATAACAATTCTACATTAGATTTTTGACCCTTCGATTATTATTGGCAACCATTGCTGAAGACATGGAGGAATCGACTTAAAATCAAAAATAACGATCGATTCTTATCTAATATTAGAGGAATAACCTAAGAATCGACTTAAAATCAAAAAGACTAAATTCTTTTTTGGCAAACAACTCAAGCTTGAGTCCGGGGTGGGCGGGGTGGAGGCCACGGGGGGGGGGGGGGGTGAGGGTTCAGGTGAGGATCCAGAGGCTTAGTGGGGTGGAGGTGGTGGTTGGCCACGGGTGCATGGTGCCGTGGTGGGAGGTGCTGGGTGGAGTTGGGGGCTATGAGGCGGGGTTCGTGGGTTGGGTGTCTAGGGGGCGTGCTCCCCGGGCAGCAAGAGCTCCGCCTTGCAGCTAGTATTATATATTTAAAAAAAAACTTTTTTGTTTTTGTGGTTTTTAATGTTTTTGACATTTTCAGGACTGAATTCTCTCCGACTCATTTGTCGGGCTCCATACAATATCCAGATGAAAACGATCGTTGGCTTGGAATTGAATCTTGTCTTGAGCAGAATCTCTCGGACGCTGTGGCCTCGCCGATTCTCAACAGCCCCGAGAAACAGAATGATTTTTTCGTCACCTGGTCCATTTATGATCAAGAGTGAGTCTCTCTCTCTCTCTCTCTTTTAATCATTTTATTTTTATTATTTCTTTTTTATTTGTTGCGTTTGGACCTTTGGGATCAAGCAAAGCTTGATGTTTCTTTCTGGTTGGACCTTCCACGCCTCTATCTTTTTCCGGAACGTGTTATCGAGTTCCATTGTCAGGCTATGTAATTTTCCTGGCCGGATGAGTGTGTTGATGTTAAAGGTGCTCAGGTATGTATGGATTTTTGGTGTTATTCTTCCATTGTTTCTTCCTTTGACTTCGTGATGGTCCGGATCCCCCAGAATCTAAATGCCCGGTTGCCACTCGAGGGTGGGTGGATTGGTTGCCGCCTGGGGTAATCTTGATTTTGCCTCTCACGATTCATGGTTGCTTGTTACGAAATTTTTGTCCTGCGCATGCGCGAGGTTTTGTAGAACCAGAGATTGTCAGTTTCTGGAGCCGAGGGGCCGGTTATTTGCTATTTTCAAATAAATTCACTTTGCTTCTTGCTGGGATCGAACGATGAAGTCTAGGTTGATGTTCTCCTAATCGGATTAGAAAAAGTTGGTGATTTAACCGATTGTGCTACCGACCCTCTCATTTTATTTTTATTGTTTGATAAAAATATTTTGAGTGTTTCAATTTTTGAAATTTTTCAAAACGACCAAGTATTCCTGATTTTATCAACAAATATAAAGGGTGTCGCTTATCCCAGCGATAAACCGTGAACAGATGATAGGGAAATTTACGACGGTCCAGAACCTAAACATTTTACTATCACATTATTATTATTATTACAGTTTAAAGGGCGCCTCGACTGCGTGGTCATTTGCGCAACAGGTATTAAATGCGTTATATTTTAAATTTTTAATTTCTTTTCCATGTTTGGTTTTATAGTTAAATATAAAAGGGAGAACTCAGATATTATCATAAATGTTAATGACTCTCAAAAACTCGAACAAATTATCATATCCTTCCTCATTTTCGGGAATTTGTTTTTAAGTCTTTGTTCTCCATTGAATGACATTTTCTTTCCCTTGCTTAAATTGGGCATTCCACTAATACATGATTTACATTTATCCTAACTTTGCAAGCTGGACATATCGGTGGGTCATCCTTGTTCATTAGATGGCCGTGGATGAATAAGCAATGACCTAACCTTAGGTGGGTCAATTTAACTTGCTCTTTTCTACTTAGATCTGAAGCTGATATGGAGCCAATGATGGGTTTTATCATCTTTAAATAGTTATTAGTAACTTTTTCACATTCTAGCTTCAAGCTACTTATAGTTTTGGTTTTAACAAAGTGTTTAATGTCTTCAGGCAGATTTTCTGTGAAGTCATAATTTTGTTTATTGGCTCCCCTTTTCGCCTGTTCGTCAACACGCTTGAAGGATCTGCGTGAGCTGGAGGTATATTTCGGGGCGAAATAATTCTTGGTGCAATTAGCGTCTTAACGTGTGAGAGGACAATGGCCCTATTGATGCATTATTTGTTGTTGTCCGAAGATCATTGGTATGTCATCAGGAATGCGTCTGTTAGTGTTGAACAAATGTAGTCGCTCGCCGCCACAAGCTCATTACCTGGGATGCCTTTATGGCTGGGAACCCACATAAAGTGGATTATTTTCCTTCTTCTTCTTTCTTCTTCTTCTTCTTATTGTTAGGCTAAAAGCCTGTTTACTCCAGAGCGTCTTTCCATCGTTTTCTTGGACGGCCCCGTCTTCTTTTCCCGGTAGGGATGTTGTCATGTACCTTCCTCACCAGCCGGTCTTCATTCATTCGCAATACGTGTGCCCTCCATTCTGTTCTTCTCCTTTGGACCCATACGCTGACATTTTGTATATTGCACTTTTCCCTAATATCTTCATTTTTGACCCTGTCCATCCTTGTTTTACCCGCAATTCTGCGTAGCGATTTCATCTCACAAACTTCCAATATTTTTCTTGTTTTTGCGGTGTCTGTTCTTGTTTCGGCCGCATATGTCAAAATTGGTCGCACAACGGTCTTATAGATGCGAACTTTTGCTTCCGTTCCCAGAAACTTGTTTGACCAAACCGTTTCATTCAGGCATCCTGATATTTTGGACGCCTTAATAGATTGGAGCCTGACTTCCTCGCTAACACTTTCGGAGCTGGTAATCTGAATGCCGAGATAATTGAAGGATGACACTTGTTCTACTATGGTGTTATAAAGTTGTAGCTTACAGCGTACTGGTTCTCTCGCTATTGTGAGAGTTTTCGTCTTTTTCGAGGATATCTTGAGTTGGAATTTTTCGCAGGAAAGTGCAAATTTATGTAAGAGTCGTTGGAGGTCGTTTTCGCTTTCCGCAACAAGAGCCGCGTCGTCTGCGTAGCACACAATATTGACATTCTCATCTCCCATTGAGTAGCCTTGGACATTTTTTAGGTCTTTTATTAATTCATTCATCACAAGGTTGAATAAAAATGGACTTAGTGAATCGCCTTGTCGAATTCCCTGGTTGACTGGGATCATTCCCTCCAGTTTCCCCTCTATTCTGATTCTTGCATAATTATTTTGATATATTTCCTGGATTAATCTAATGAGGACCACTGGTGTTCCATGATCTTCCAAAATCTTCAGGACATGCTTCAGTTGGATCTTATCAAAAGCTTTTTCAATGTCAATGAAGCAGAAAAAGGCAGGTTTATTAAATTCCAAGGCTTTTTCAGCTAATTGCCTCACAACAAATACAGCATCGATGCAAGAACGCCCGCGTCTAAATCCCTGTTGTTCATCTTCGAGATTTATTATTTTAGTAAGTTTCTTTGCAATAATAGTCGTGGTGAGCTTTAGATGGGTATTGAGCAAGTTGATATCTCTGTAGATTTCTGGGTTTCCCTTTTCCCTTTTTAAAAATTGGAATAACTATATTAGTTTTCCATTCTTCTGGTATCTTACAGAGGGTGAATATTTGTTTTAATAATAAGATGATTTCTTTCCATAAATTAGGACCACCATAATATTTGATCATCTCATTAGTTATACCATCTTCGCCTGGAGTTTTGCGATTTTTTAATTTCTGGATTGATTCTATAATTTCTATTTCTTTTAATTCTGGCTGAGGGATACTACTTTCTAAAATTTCTTGGTTCCTCCGTTGTTCCGGCATAGAGAAGTCTAAAGTAGTCAATCCAGTTATCTTTATCTATATTATTGTTGGAAGGAGACACAAAAGAGTGTGTCTTCCGCTGGAATTATAAATTTTATTTATTTATAACGAGACTATAGTTGAGGGCTTTGCCCTCTTCTCAGTCCATTACTGTATCCACAGGAATGATATTTATGAATGATATTACATTTTTCATGTGTTAAGGTGATAACCTTAACACATGAAAAATGTAATACTTTCATTCATAAATTAATTCCTGTGAATACATTGTAATAGACTGATGAAGAGGGCAAAGCCTCGAAACTATAGTCTCGTTATAAATAAATAAAATTTATAATTCCAGCAGAAGACACACTCTTTTATTGTCTCCTTCAATATATAAAAATTCTGCTACTCTCGGCAAAAACTTTCAATTTTATATTATTGTTAATGGAAATATATTCTAAGGTTTCCCTTCTTCTGGTTTCGGATCATTCCCCAAATTCCATAAAAATCTCTTTCTAAGTTTTTTGTATATCCCTCCCAGAAGTCACGTTTTATTTGCCTTATCTTTAGATTGACCTCATTTCTTATACCTTTATAAATATTATAGGACTCTGGTGTTATGGTGCTCTTGAATTGAACGAAGGCCTTTCTTGTATATTCTGCAAGCTTTGCTATTTCTTCTATGCTGAACCACGGTGTTTTCCCTATTCGTTTGCGGAGGGATCTTGATCATTCTCAGTGCCTAAGGCCTCTTTTCCGGCGTTCATGATATTGGTTTTAAGTTTGTGCCAATTGTCGTTCACGTCATTTTCTCGATCTAAATGATTTCTATGTATAATTGGTTTTATAAAGAAGTTTTATACTTTCATCTTCCAGGAGTTCCTTATTTAGACGTTCCTCGACGACGAATTCCCTTTTTTCCTTATTAGAATTAAATTATGAAAGGAAAAATGTATTTTCTGTATGAGTGGATGCTGAGTCTTATAATTTTGGATTGTAGGAAGAGCACTAAGCGAATCGGAGATTACAAGAAAGTTATTGTTTGGGTGATGACTGAGGTTGACATTACTAGTTCGATAGCTTTGATTTCAACATTGTATATGTTTGTTACAGAAGATAATTTGAAATTTTACTATCGCATTTATATTCTATAGAATATAATGGGGAAGTATTGCGATTGACTGTCTGGGTCCTTGACTATTTGAGTGAGCTTGTATCTCAGAGATGAAAAAAGTTAATTTCATTTTGTAACACAAAGATAAACAAAGAGGTTGTCTTCTGCTTGATGCAAATAAGCATGCGCGCATATGTGGGATTTTACCTTTCGCGCTCTTTCAATGTAAAATGCTTTTGAAAATAAAGATACTCATTTTCGCCTTGAGCAGAAGACGTTTGCCCGTCAGAATCTTTCAATAAACTGGCGTGGCGAGCAGCAGGGACACGCCCCGCTTATATTGATAGGAAAGTGCGCTGAAATTCCCATGCATACGTCATCTAAAACGCGCGAATTATTAACCACCCAGCTTAATTGCTAATTAGAGCCAGGGTTATAAAAGCAGCCAGCTCCTCGAAGCGAATTCAGTTGTCATGTGTGAGTTGTCAGTTGTTGAAACTCATTGAATGAGGCAGCTCTCCGGGGTGACTGATCACCTTGGAACGATTTGGTAGAGACGGCTTGTGTCTAAGAAGTAATTTGTATACACGTTCTGTAACGAAGAAGCAATAAATGCGGGCCTTGTGCCATTATTTCATAAAAAGCATATTTTCAACTGCCTAGTGCAAATTCTTATTTAAAATAGCATTTTTCTGGCTTTAACGCCGCCAATAGAGATTCTAATCTCTGAAGATTATCTTCCATCCAAGCCCGGCTCATATCTTTCCAACTAACCCTTCGAGCCAAACATAATAAAATCATCCATCATCTTAATCATTTCCTATACATATATATCGAAATTATATATCTCTATATATATAAAATTATAGGTTTTGAGTCTGTACATTGGTTCAAATCACGCCAAATTTTGGTTGCAGCGTTTCAAGCTAAGAGTTATGAACGAAAACACACTCAACAAAATTCCTGTCTGTCTGTTCCTGTCTGTATGTATGTCTGTGTGTATGTTTCCGTGGGCTCCGCGAAAAGTTGCTCACGATTCACGTAATAAAAATCGGCTCAAAGGATTATTATGAAATTTCATATTTACATCAGATGTCTTCTAACGTACGTTTATTGCTATATAACGTTTTGATATTTTGACCCCTAATTATTTAAGAAATTTAAATTTCCTAGATTATTTTAATAATGTAAATAATTAGATTATTTAACAATGTAATAATTATTTATTTATTTTCAATTAATTTCTTTGTTTATTATTGATTCATTGTTATTTAATAAAACTCTCATTTTCTTTTTATTCATGGAGAGTTTATTTTTTTTTTTTCATAAAATCATTTTTCTAAATCTTTTATCATTTTAATTTAAAACATACTAGTACATCCCGTATAGCACAGAGACCAAAATAAAACCCAAATGCAACTTTTTTGAATGGTTGAATTATAGTCTTTATTTAGTTTTAATTAGGTTGAATTACGGTTTCTAAACGGTAGTTATGTCTCGTTTTTTTCCGTTTTGCAACTGTTGTATTATCGTTAAATTATAGTCGCAAAGATTATAATGCAACCGTTCCAAAGCAGGTTGTCGCCAACATTTTTGTCTCCGATTTGAAACTGTTTATTTATAATTGTATCTTTAGGAATGGTTGCAATATAATCTTGGCGACTATAATTTAACGATAATACAACAGTTGCAAAACGTAAAAAACGAGACATAACTACTCGTTTAGAAAGCGTAATTCAACTTAACTATAACCGACTTCAAAAAAGGAGGAGGTTCTCTATTCGACTGAATTTTTTTTTTTTTTTTTTTGCCTATGTTACCTCATATCTCCGCCAATTGTCAACCGATTTTGAAAATTTTTTTGCATTGGGTCCAGTCTAGCTTCCGATTGGTCCCATTTTTTTTTCGATTTTTTTCCATAGGTATTAGACCTTTTTTATTAGGTTTGTTTAGACCTAACCTCTTTGTTTATGAACCGATTTCGATGGTTCTTTTTTTATCCGAAAGGGGGTGTCTTAGGATGGTGTCATATTAATTTGGTCAAGTTCTGATGATATAATCACTATTAATAACATCACTAAAAAGAGAAAAATAAAAAATTTTTAAGAAAAAAATAAAAACCGACTTCAAAAAATTAAATGCAACAAATATAAAATACACTAAAAGGTATAAAATAATTATTATCTTATTTAGTTACAACTAAATGACCGAAATATTAACATGAAATTACTTTTTTGAATTCGTCAAACAACATATAATTCATAAGCGAGCAGCAATCGACAAATCGTACTGAGTAAGATCCTGTCGAGTACGATTCATAAAAGGTATAGCGTTTGGCACCGACTTCAAAAGTAATTTCATGTTAATATTTCGTATTTGAGATATGGAGGTAACATAGGCATAAAAAAAAAAACATTAGCCGATAGAGAACCTCCTCTTTAACCGACTTCAAAAAGGAGGAGGTTCTTATTCGATTGAATTTTTTTTTTTTTTTTTTTTTTGTGCCTATGTTACCTCATATCTCCGCCAATTGTCAACCGATTTTGAAAATTTTTTTTGCATTGGGTCCAGTCTAGCTTCCGATTGGTCCCATTTTTTTTTCGATTTTTTTTCATAGGTATTAGACCTTTTTTATTAGGTTTGTTTAGGTTTGTTTAGACCTAACCTCTTTGTTTATGAACCGATTTCGATGGTTCTTTTTTTATCCGAAAGGGGTGTCTTAGGGATGGTGTCATATTAATTTAGTCAAGTTCTGATGATATAATCACTATTAATAACATCACTAAAAAGAGAAAAATAAAAATTTTTAAGAAAAAAATAAAAACCGACTTCAAAAAATTAAATGCAACAAATATAAAAATACACTAAAAGGTATAAAATAATTATTATCTTATTTAGTTACAACTAAACGACGAAATATTAACACGAAATTACTTTTGAAGTTGGTGCCAAACATATACCTTTTATGAATCGCACTCGACGGATCTTACTTAGTACGTTTGGCGGGTACGCTCGCTTATAGGTATAGTTTGTTTGGCACCGACTTTAAAAGTAATTTCGTGTTAATATTTCGTCGTTTAGTTGTAACTAAATAAGATAATAATTATTTTATACCTTTTAGTGTATTTTTATATTTGTTGCACTTAATTTTTTGAAGTCGGTTTTTATTTTTTCTTAAAAATTTTTTAAGTCGGTTTAAAACTATATAAGGACTATAATTCAACCAATCAAAAAGTTGCATTTGAGTTTTATTTTTGAGTCTCTGTGCTATACGGGATGTTTGATTATTATTATTTATCATCTTCAGTGGCCAAAACCATTTTAAAACGAATTTTTTTAGTAAAAATGATAAACAGTCCCGTGCCCCCATAAATGACAGCTTTTGAATTTCATCTAATAAATTATCGGCTGTTTGTTCTGTTTGTCGACAGGTACTATCTGTTTGTGAAAGACCCGTTAGTTGACCAGATAATCCCGTGGTCATTATACCTGGAGCCTTTCCAATTCAGCCTTGGATGATTTTCGGCTGTTCTATCGTCATCCTAGCTCTAAGTCTTCGTTTTGCAGCTTTGAAATCGATTTCATTTTTACTGGATTCGCATACATATACATCTACATAATTCTTTCTTTTTTACATTTCGTATTTTCTGCAATCAAGGTAATGTATTTTTAATTAACCATACAGGGTATGGTCAAGTATTGTAATCGTGCATGAAAAAAGTGGGTTTTTTCTTCTTTTTTTCGAAATATCTCAAAAACGGTTGAAATTATTTTGATTAAAAAATTGAGCGAAACCATAGTATTTCGCTCTAGAAAAAAGCTCTAAAAAGTGAACATCGAAAAAATTATATTTCTCGAGATAATAATTGTTTTGTCAAAATGTATGTTTGTCTTGGTTTTTAGTTAGTCTGTGCGTTACCAAATATTTGTGGACGAGCTAGCTCAAAAACTAGTGTGAATATCGAAACCAAATTTCACAGGTAGTTTTGGTCCATTGAAATTAAGAGCTAATTAGATTTTGGAGCATAATGACAGAAAATTAGGGGGGAGGGGGAGGGTCAAAAAATGAAAATCTTGGCCATTTACCAAACTCAACCAAATTTTGTATACCTAATCAGTGGGTCCCCAGAAGTCTAAAGATTCAAAAACTAACCGGCTAAAGGGGGGGGTCAAAAAATGAAAATCTTGGCAATTTATCAAACTCAACCAAATTTTGTATACATAATCAGTGGGTCTCCAGAAGTCTAAAAATTCAAAAACTAACCGACTAAAAGGGGGAGGGGGGTCAAAAAATGAAAATCTTGGCCATTTATCAAACTCAACCAAATTTTGTATACATAATCAGTGGGTCTCCAGAAGTCTAAAAATGCAAAAACTAACCGCAAGTAAAGGGGGGGGTCAAAAAATGAAAATCTTGGCCATTTATCAAACTCAACCAAATTTTGTATACATAATCAGTGGGTCCCTAGAAGTCTAAAAATGCAAAAACTAACCGCCCAAAGATAGGGAGGGGGGGTCAAAAAATGAAAATCTTGGCCATTTATCAAACTCAACCAAATTTTGTATACATAATCAGTGGACCCCCAGAAGTCTAAAAATGCAAATACTAACCTCCCAAAATAGGGGGGTGGAGGTGTAGACTCAAAAAATGAAAATCTTGGCCATTTATCAAACTCAACCAAATTTTGTATACATAATCAGTGGACCCCTAGAAGTCTAAAAATGCAAATACTAACCTCCCAAAATAGGGGGGTGGAGGTGTAGGGTCAAAAAATGAAAATCTTGGCCATTTATCAAACTCAACCAAATTTTGTATACATAATCAGTGGAGTCCCAGAAGTCTAAAAATGCAAATACTAACCTCCCAAAATAGGGGGGTGGAGGTGTAGGGTCAAAAAATGAAAATCTTGGCCATTTATCAAACTCAACCAAATTTTGTATACATAATCAGTGGACCCCCAGAAGTCTAAAAATGCAAATACTAACCTCCCAAAATGGGGGGGGGAGGTGTAGGGTCAAAAAATGAAAATCTTGGCCATTTATCAAACTCAACCAAATTTTGTATACATAATCAGTGGGACCCCAGAAGTCTAAAAATGCAAAAACTAACCTCCGCAAAGATGGGGGGGGGTGTAGGGTCAAAAAATGAAAATCTTGGCCATTTATCCAAACTCAACCAAATTTTGTATACATAATCAGTGGGTCTCCAGAAGTCTAAAAATTCAAAAACTAACCGCCTAAAATGGGGAGGGGGGTCAAAAAATGAAAATCTTGGCCATTTATCAAACTCAACCAAATTTTGTATACATAATCAGTGGGTCCCCAGAAGTCTAAAAATGCAAAAACTAACAGCCCAAGATAGGAAGGGGGGGGTCAAAAAATGAAAATCTTGGCCATTTATCAAACTCAACCAAATTTTGTATACATAATCAGTGGGTCTCCAGAAGTCTAAAATGCAAAAACTAACCCAGCTAAAGGAGGAGTCAAAAAATGAAAATCTTGGCCATTTATCAAACTCAACCAAATTTTGTATACATAATCAGTGAGTCCCTAAAAGTCTAAAAGCTCAAAACTAACCGGCTAAGGGGGGGGGTCAAAAAATGAAAATCTTGGCCATTTATCAAACTCAACCAAATTTTGTATACATAATCAGTGGGTCCCTAGAAGTCTAAAAATTCAAAAACTAACCGGCTAGAAGGAAGGGGGGGTCAAAAAATGAAAATCTTGGCAATTTATCAAACTCAACCAAATTTTGTATACATAATCAGTGGGTCTCCAGAAGTCTAAAAATTCAAAAACTAACCGACTCAAAAGGGGGAGGGGGGTCAAAAAATGAAAATCTTGGCCATTTATCAAACTCAACCAAATTTTGTATACATAATCAGTGGGTCTCCAGAAGTCTAAAAATTCAAAAACTAACCGACTAAAAGGGGGAGGGGGGTCAAAAAATGAAAATCTTGGCCATTTATCAAACTCAACCAAAGTTTGTATACATAATCAGTGGGTCCCTAGAAGTCTAAAAATTCAAAAACTAACCGGCTAAAGGGGGGGGGTCAAAAAATGAAAATCTTGGCAATTTATCAAACTCATCCAAATTTTGTATACATAATCAGTGGGTCTCCAGAAGTCTAAAAATGCAAAAACTAACCGGCTAAAGGGGGGGAGGGGTCAAAAAATGAAAATCTTGGCCATTTATCAAACTCAACCAAATTTTGTATACATAATCAGTGGGTCCCTAGAAGTCTAAAAATGCAAAAACTACATCCGAGCTAAAAAGGGGGAGGGTCAAAAAATGAAAATCTTGGCCATTTATCAAACTCAACCAAATTTTGTATACATAATCAGTGGGTCCCTAGAAGTCTAAAAATGCAAAAACTAACCGGCTAAAAGAAGGGGGAGTGTCAAAAAATGAAAATCTTGGCCATTTATCAAACTCAACCAAATTTTGTATACATAATCAGTGGGTATCCAGAAGTCTAAAAATGCCAAACACCTATGTTTATTGGAGCTTTTAATCTAACTTTGATTTGGGGAATCATGCCCTGAAGTCTTGGAGCAATTTTTTTCAACACCCATAATACATAAAAGAGATTATTCTCTTGGGGGGATTTAAAATTAAATAAATCACGTTAGGCTGTCGTCAGCATGCCGATTATAATAAGGATAAATAGATAGATAGTCTTGTGAATACTTTAACTAAGTCCAAATAGAAACAATATCTAGTGAAAGTATTCATAAATTTATTTATGTATACTTTGTCTGAATGATTTAGTTAATGTATACATTAACTAGTGAGTGTATACATTGACTAAGTTTACACTTTGACTGTAACTCTAAACTTCTAAATATTTTCTCACTATTTCAGGTCAAGAATTCGACCCGAAATCTGTTTCAACTCGAATTGTAATTTTAACCGGATACTGTACTGCTATTTTGGTATTCTCTTCCTATTCAGCTGTATTGATATCATTTTTAACAACAGATCGGGTCAATTTGCCTTTCGACTCTTACGACTCAATACTAAATGATGGCAGTTATCAATTGGGCGTTATTTACGATTCAGAGGAATATAAATATCTTTCGGTATTGATAATTAAAAAATTTTTTTTACATTACTACTTATAAAAAAATCACACATTTTATTTGTTTATCACCGTTTTTCTGGATGTACTAAAAATGTACTAAATAGGGTTTTTTTTGTTCTTTTTATTACGTCAGATTCAGAACATTTTTTCTTTACCATACAAGGTATGGTCAAGTATTGTAATCGTGCATGAAAAAAGTGTTTTTTTTGCTTGTTTTTTTTTCGAATTATCTCAAAAACGGCTGAAACTATTTTGATTCAAAAAATTGGGCGAAACCATGGCATTTCTCTCTACAAAAAAGCCCTCATAATTGAACATCGAAAAAATTATATTTTTTGAGATAATAATTGTTTTGTCAAAATGTGTGTTAGTTAGTCTGTGCGTTACATAATTTTTGTAGACGAGCTAGCTCAAAAACTAGTGTGAATATCGAAACCAAATTTCACACGTAGTTTTGGTCCATTGAAATTAAGAGCTGATTAGATTTTTGGTGCATATCGACCCAAAATTAAGGGGGGTTGAGGGGGTTAAAAATTAAAAATCTAGGCTATTTGAGCAAACTCAAACAAATTTTGTACACACAATCAGTGGGGCCCTAGAAATCTAAAAATGCAAAAACTAACCGCCCAAAATGAGGTGGGGTGTAGGGTCAAAAAATGAAAATCTAGGCTCTTGTACCAAACTCAACCAAATTTTGTATACATAATCAGTGGACGCCCAGAAGTCTAAAAATGCAAAAATTAGCCGCCCAAAAAGAGGGGGGGGGGGTTGTAGGGTCAAAAAATAAAAATCTAGGCTCTTGTACCAAACTCAACCAAATTTTGTATACATAATCAGTGGACGCCCAGAAGTCTAAAAATGCAAAAATTAGCCGCCCAAAAGAGGGGGGGGTTGTAGGGTCAAAAAATAAAAATCTAGGCTCTTGTACCAAACTCAACCAAATTTTGTATACATAATCAGTGGACGCCCAGAAGTCTAAAAATGCAAAAATTAGCCGCCCAAAAAAAGGGGGGTGTAGGGTCAAAAATTGAAAATCTAGGCTCTTGTACCAAACTCAACCAAATTTTGTATACATAATCAGTGGACGCCCAGAAGTCTAAAAATGCAAAAATTAGCCGCCCAAAAGAGGGGGGGGGTTGTAGGGTCAAAAAATAAAAATCTAGGCTCTTGTACCAAACTCAACCAAATTTTGTATACATAATCAGTGGACGCCCAGAAATCTAAAAATGCAAAAATTAGCCGCCCAAAAAAGGGGGGTGTAGGGTCAAAAATTGAAAATCTAGGCTCTTGTACCAAACTCAACCAAATTTTGTATACATAATCAGTGGACGCCCAGAAGTCTAAAAATGCAAAAATTAGCCGCCCAAAAGAGGGGGGGGTTGTAGGGTCAAAAAATAAAAATCTAGGCTCTTGTACCAAACTCAACCAAATTTTGTATACATAATCAGTGGACGCCCAGAAGTCTAAAAATGCAAAAATTAGCCGCCCAAAAAAAGGGGGTGTAGAGTCAAAAATTGAAAATCTAGGCTCTTGTACCAAACTCAACCAAATTTTGTATACATAATCAGTGGGCCCACAGTAATCTAAAAATGCAAAAACTAACCCCCACCCCCTCCCCTACATGATTTTAAATAATTTTATTAAATATTAAATATAAGGAGAGGGGCCAGGTTGTATGGTAAAATCAAGTGGATGGCCACATCAGAACACGTCAGCTTATTTTGAAGTCGGTTTTATTTTTTATTTTTTATAAAAATTATTTTTATTAAATTTAAATTAAAAATAAAAATGTTTTTTTTTTTTTATGTTTTTAGCAAGCCAAAAGCGAGCATATTCGCCAAATGTGGAATCTGCTGATGAACAGATCAAGGCTGAACTTCCCAGCTACCCTTGACCAGGCCTGGGACCGTGTTTGCCAAGAGCGGTACGCGTTTCTTTTGCCGGCCGACCATGATCACGGATTGCCCATAATTATGGACCAGCTCCCCTGCCAAATGCGGGTCCTAAGGCCCAATTATATCAAACCACGATTCGCATTGGCATTCGTCAAAACGTTTTCCTTCAGATCGTTAATTCTCTATCAGTAGGTATATAAAATATACGAGGTGTGTTCATAAATTATAGTTCAGACTGGTGGAAAGAAAGAGGCCAAGTGCGAGTGGGGCTCAAATAGCGAGGATATTCTTCATAATTTATCTATCTATTTAGTCTTATGAAACGAGCAAAAATTGTATATATATATATATATAAATTTACTATAAGCCCATCTGTCTGATTCTTTGGGAATCGAAACAGATGAATTTTGTTCAGATATTCAAAAATAAA
This sequence comes from Forficula auricularia, assembly GCA_024734495.1. Lineage (NCBI taxonomy): Eukaryota > Metazoa > Arthropoda > Insecta > Dermaptera > Forficulidae > Forficula > Forficula auricularia. Next base: position 5,186,858 of record JALMQS010000074.1, on the reverse strand, counting down.
TTTTATTTGGAATGTTTATCTAACGTTAACATATATCAAGGGCAGATCCAGGGGGGGCGAATGCCCCCCTCCCCATACTGGCGGGAGTGCAACACGTGCGCCGTACGCAGAGGCCAAAAAACGGCGGCCAAATCGACAGGGAATTTATAACAATTTTTTTAAAAAATTTTTAAATTTTGAAAAAGTTCTATGTGCGTGTGTGGGGGGGGGGCGTCTCTGACCCCCCCCCCCCCCCCCCCCCCGCTTGGACAATTCGATCGCGACACACTTTCGAGATAAAAAGTAGATCTTATATACATCGGCCACCTTATATACATTCTCCCCCCCCCCCATAAAAAATTCCTGGATCCGCCCTTGACACATATATATATATATATATATATATATATATATATATATATATAATAGCCCAGATTAATTTGCAGCAACGCTCAGAGAATGATGCCTACAGGGAGCGCTGATGCCGTCGGTAAATTTGCGGCAAATTTGAAATATAATTGTAATTTGAACTCGAATTTTGAAATGAAACACTCCAATTGATTTTAAATTAAGAAACATACTATATATATTTGTCTAGATTAATTTGCCGCAACGCTGACTTAATGCTGCCGAGAGAGAGCGCCATCGGTATATTTGCGGCAAATTTGAAATAAAATCGGAATTTGGACTCAAATTTCGAAATGAAAGACTCCAATTGATTTCAAATTAAGAAACATTAAATATATTGATAATTATTATCCCCCCCCTTCACCACTCAAAAATTAAATATTCAATTCGCTTTTCTTTGCGCACAGAAAAAGAAATCAATCACATCTTATTTGATTTATATATTATTTGTTTATTTTTTAATAATTTGCCACTTTTTTATAATTTTTTAAAAATCTAAATTTTGTTATTCTTATGTAAGACCTCAAGGAAGCTGTTAGTTACTTTATAAAAAATAGAAATGTTTCGATAGGGGCTGCTGGTTTGATTATCTAATTAATTAATGTTATGCATATAATATATCCTGTAAAGAAAAAGTGGAGGGGAGGCAAGGTAATTGTCTCTGCAAAAGCGTATGAAATAAAAGATAAAACAATTTAACGTTGATATAAAATTTATTCAGATATTAATAAAGGGAAGGTTTTGATAGAAGTGGAGTTATGTGGATTGATTAAGAAGAGGTATTGTATTTGGGAAAAATATAGTTTATTGGAGGCTGGCTCGCCGTTCCAATTGTTCCCTTGCGAAAAAATGCACTGATTGTGCGTTTTTTAAGCGGCTATGCTCGACGCTCCAATTCCGGAGCTATTTGCCCGGAAAAGTTAGTGTGTTTCTTGCCGCCTGAGTGGGCAAAGGAGCATATAAGTTTTGTTGGCTACCAAGCGAGCGGGTGCCAATAAACATATTTTGCTAAGCGCGGTTTAGCGCTATTAAAGAAAACCTTGAGTGGTTTCTGGGCATGGGTTTGTATAGGTTTTGTGTTTCGTCAATCGAGTGGACGGAAAAACATATACATTGAGGTAACCTTCAGACTCGTACAAGCCTAGGGAATAGCACACAGAGTAATTTTAAGTGATGTTTACCCTTTGGTGGTTGATAGTATAAGAATGGTTTGGCGCGGTCGCCGGGGTCTTGAGAGAAAAAATGTTGGTGGGGAGGGTAGTTGCAGATGCCGACTATAGGGGTCTGAGTGCTTTAATAAAATGACTGATTTGACCATTGTGAAAAATTGTGGCAATTTTGAACAATTGGCTTTATATTTTATTGTATAATTCTTTGTGTGATTACAATGTTGTACATGATAACATTAATGTGTATTAATTATTAATTGATTAAGAAACACATTAATAAGTTATTTACTAATTAATCAATAAGAACCTTTTCACGGCTCTTGCCGTGCCATCTATTGACGGTTGCCGGCACTTAATAGTGTGGGCCATTCGAGTCCCTACATATTGAACAGAGATCAATTTCACCATAACTAACTTCACCATCTATTCATATCAAATATAATTTCTTAACTGGGTATGTACTAATATAAAAATCAAGTAATGGGAGAATTAAATGTTGAAGCTATAAAGATTGTTTGAATATTTCTAGAATTCGGTCTTACCAATGATTCAAGTTTTCATTAGTTAGTAAATTAGTAAAACAAAACAGAAAGTTCTATTGATTGATTGATTGATTTTTGTTTGTTTCTAGTTTACAAGATATGAAAGATTCCGGGATTATAACGAGAATTTCTAATGAATGGAAAGATGAATTGGAGAAGAATATGAAGTTTTACACACCGAGAAGTACAATTAGTGTCAAATTTCTACAGGTATTACAATACTATAGAACAGTGATTCTCAACCAATGTGCCGCGGAACTTTTATGCCGCGAGATTCTTGAAGTGTGCCGCCACTGTTAGGCCCGAATTGAAAATTATTATTTTTTTTTTTACATTTCTTTATCAATTGACACTATATTTAATCCAAATATTTATTTGATCAATTGAACTAAAGAGGTAGTAACATTTTACAGAATACAGAATGTCCTATATGATAATTTTATAGGTATATAAATCAATAAACCAAATAAAATTCGATTAATTTATTTTATTGTTAGTGTGCCGTCAAATTTTTAAATTATTAAAAGTGTGCCGTGACGAAAAAAAGGTTGAGAATCACTGCTATAGAATAATGTAAAATTTTAATTTAATTATCAAACACATTGTATAATAAAATAAAGATATTTAAATTTTTATTTAATCATTATTATTTAATAATTAAGTTGAGTAATTGTTAAAAATAATTATTATGTTTTTTTTTTTGAGATCTAATTGATTTGATATTTTGTTTATTTGATGTCGGATAAAATAATAGTTCTTGTGAAAGTTGTTCAGTTTTTTTTGAAGATTAAGAGGATATTAAAGAAATATATGAATAGGTTTCCATTTAAAAAACAGAGCTTGACCTTGAAATGTCCTTGAAAGTGTTGTTCTACGTCGACAACAATACCGTAGTTTAGTTTCCCCCTATGGGTTTTTTTTATCTTTAGACAGTCTTATAATTCAAAAACAGTGTATTATATGAAAAAAGTTTCAAATAAAAGTTTATTTATATCAGGGGGGAAACTAAACTACGCTATTGTTGGTCGACCTAGAACAGGCTTTCAAGGGTATTTCGAGGTCAGGTTCTGTTTTTTAAATGGAAACCTATATGTTTCTGTACATATTCTGAATCTACAAAAAAAAACTGAACAACTTTTATTAGAACTATTTTTTATAAGACATTAAATAAAAAAATATTAAATCAAATAGATCTCAAAAAATCTTAATTATTTTTAACAATTATTCAACTTAATTATCAAATAATAATGATTAAATAATTAATTATTAAATCGAAAAGTCACAACAATGAAAACAGTGTTTATAATGATATTAAAACTTCATTATACGTAGTTACACAGATTTAAGAGATTATTTTCACGTGTCAATCCAGTAGATAGTTATATTGTATTACCATAATAAAAATGGAGCATTTTTTTGATGAAGACAGAATTAAAATTGTCTTAATTTATGGTGAATGTGGAAGAAATGTTATTGGGATCGAGCGTTTTCCTGATAGGAATATAGTCTCACAAGCTTCATTTTATTCTGTTGTAAAATCTGTTAGAAAAAAACAAAAATAAAAACAAGAAATGTACATTGAAAAGTTTTTGTTTTGCCGAGAGTAGCAGAGTTGTTGATTCACAAAGAGAAACAAAGAGGTTGTCCTCTGCTTGATGAAAATAAACATATACCGGGTGAGGTTTTTATCTTGGGACAGTCTTATAACTCAAAAACAGTACATTATATGGAAAAAAGTTTCAAATAAAAGTTTGTTTATATCGAGGGGGAAATTAAACTATCCTATTGTTTGTCAACGTAAAACAAGCTTTCAAGGGTATTTCAAGGTCAAGTTCTGGTTTTTAAATAGAAACCTATATGTTTCTGTACATATTCTGAATCTACAAAAATAAACTGCAACGGATCGTTGCTAAACTTTATCCAAATTCATTTGAAATATTAATATGTTTGTTCCTTTATTATTAATCAGATATCACTTGCAATTTGTAGTTCATATTGACATTAATTCAAAAAATAATTCTCATTTAAGAGTCGAGGAATAACCATTCTACATTGGATTTTTGACATTTCGGTTATTATTGTAACCATTGCTGAAGACATAGAGGAATCGACTTAAAATCAAAAATAGCTATCGATTCTCATCTAACACTTGAGGAATAACAATTCTACATTAGGTTTTTGACGTTTCGATTATTATTGGTAACCATTGCTGACAGACATGGAGGAATCGACTTAAAATCAAAAATAACGATCGATTCTTATCTAATACTAGAGGAACCTTATTGAATTCCATTTTTGATGTTTTGACTATTAATGGAAACCTCTACTGAAAATGTAGAAGAATCGACTTAAAATCAAAAAGACTAAATTCTTTTATGGCAAACAACTCAAGCTTGAGTTGTTTACTAAAAAAGAATTTAGTCTTTTGATTTTAAGTCGATTCTTCTACATTTTCAGTAGAGGTTTCCATTAATAGTCAAAACATCAAAAATGGAATTCAATAAGGTTATTCCTCTAGTATTAGATGAGAATCGATCGTTATTTTTGATTTTAAGTCGATTCCTCCATGTCTTCAGCAATGGTTACCAATAATAATCGAAACGTCAAAAACCTAATGTAGAATTGTTATTCCTCAAGTATTAGATGAGAATCGATGGCTATTTTTGATTTTAAGTCGATTCCTCTATGTCTTCAGAAATGGTTACCAATAAAAACCGAAACGTCAAAAATCCAATATAGAATGATTATTCCTCAAGAACTAGATGAGAATCAATCGCTATTTTTGGTTTAAAATCGATTTCTCTATGTCTTCAGCAATGGTTACTAATAAAAACCGAAGCGTCAAAAATCCAATATAGAATGATTATTCCTCAAGTACTGGATGAGAATCAATCGCTATTTTTGGTTTAAAATCGATTTCTCTATGTCTTCAGCAATGGTTACTAATAAAAACAGAAACGTCAAAAATCCAATATAGAATGATTATTCCTCAAGTACTAGATGAGAATCAATCGCTATTTTTGGTTTAAAATCGATTTCTCTGTCTTCAGCAAAGGTAACGGATAAGAAAACAACGCAGTTGCTATGGTTACTCATAAAAATTCCTCCCAAATTTTTAGCATTTCACAGAGAGAAGCCTATCCATTCTTACTTAAGCAAGGCTAAATGAGCTATATTAAAACTTTCAAATGAATAAATTTTAAAGAATTTAAAAAATTAAAAAAGTACCATCTTACTCTAGAGTAAAGTACTTTAAAATATAATTTTACTAAAAACTTTATTTAATCTTTTTTGTTGTCCCCAAGGTACTTAATTAGGATATTAAATTTCATCAAAATTGGTTAAGTCATTTTCAAGATATTTAGAAAAAACTAAAAAAGTACTGAAATAAAGTACTAATGTTTGTGGGCCGATATGTACCAAAAACTAATCAGCGCTTCATTTTGTTAAACTAATGGTAGGTTTTCAATTTCATTTCAATCGGTGCAACGGTGTGGAAAAAATCGTGGGCCAAAAAAGCGATAACATACATACATACATACATACATACATACATACATCCATACATCCATCCGCACGCACTAAATGAAAAAATCGCACTTTTTGGCCTCTCGACGAGACCCCATGTAATTTTTGGCAAAACCGTCACGTGCTAAAATTCAACCTAATTGAATACTACAATTTGTGACTTTAATTGAGTCCATGGGTTCCGTAGTCTTTACCTGAGGACCCTTTGAAGCCACGCTTGCCCCGAGAGCGATTAAAATACTTTACCCATGCTTTGCATTGGATAAAGTAAAAAACTGAACATCTTTCATTAGAACTATTATTTAATCAGATATCAAATAAACAAAATACATGAATCAATTATTAAATCTAAAAAAAATCTTAATAATTAATTTTAACAATTATTCAACATAATTATCAATTAATAATGATTAAATAATTAATTAAAGTTTGAATTTTTATTTAAATAATTACAATTGTAATTATTTGTTTCAATAAATAATTATAAATTAATCATGTGTGATTTAAATAAAAATTCAAACTTTAATCAAATTAATCACAAAAATAAAAGCTTCAACAGCTTCATTACTAATAAATAATTAATTATTAAATAAATAATTATTAAATCGAAAAGTCACAACAATGAAAATAAATGTTTATAATGATTTTAAAACTTCCTTATTCGCAGATTTAAGAGATTATTTTCTACTTAATTGAACTACTTAAACTTTTTGAGTTTAAAAAAGTTTCTTTCTCGTGTCAATCCAGAAGATAGTTATATTGTATTACCATAATAAAAATGGAGTATTTTTTGTTGAAGACACAATTGAAATAGTCTTAATTTATGTGGTGAATGTGAAAGAAGTGTTATATGAGGCTGCCAATGAAATGGATGTCGAGCGTTTTCATGATCCCTAATACACCCTCACAAGCTTCATTTTATCTTGTTGTAAATCTGTTTAAAAAAAAACAGGAAATATAAAGGCTACGAAGAAACTGAAACAGGCCAAAATAGCGAAATTGGAACTGGAATTCCTCCAGAAGATTTATTTTTAATTGCTTATTTCAAATAAAATATTTTTTTTTTATTAATTTATTATTAAATATTTTTCAGATCTCGCCATTATTAACGTTTCTGTCGATTGCGTCTGGACTCTCCATATTTATTTTTATAATTGAAAAAAATTTCATTTTCTACTAAAACTATTTAACATAATAACAAATCGAAATACAATGATTAAAAAAAAAACAAGATTGAAAATGACGTCATCATTTATCTATATAGGAGCTACTTCGGACGTGTACCGGATTCCTTAGCGTAATCTCAAAATTTTGACATGGAAAAAAACTCGAAAAAAATATGAAAAAATTGATTAAAAAATTTAATGTTTGAAGTCAAATCAATAGTGCGAAATCAGACGTCCTCTTGGATTATTTTCACTCATTTGATATGTTCAGAGAGAATTATCAAATGAAAAAAAAAATTGTAAATGGTGCTTTGTTTCACTAAAGCATAAATATTTGTATAATTTTTAAAAATGTAATCCCATTTTGATGAAAAATGTTATTTAAAATTTCTTTTTTTTTTATCTTTATTTAACTACTCTTTTTAAACGAGCAAAAATTGTTTGTTTATATATTTGTTGTATCTTAGTTCTATTTTGAAAACGGTTCTACCGGTTTTGATGAAACCAACTCTATTGTTGAGGATGATAAAGCTTTGATCTGGCTAGGTCTGGACCTCGACAAATTTCATCTTAATTGATCTTTTCTTAATTAAAGTAATTATTGATAGATGAAAATCCCAATAAAAATGTTTGATTACATTTTTTTCCAATTATCTTTTATTTATTAATTGGTTTTTTAATTTTAAAACCCACTTATACTTCATACCAAATATTGTTATATATTAGAATTTGCCAATTTAATTGAGGGGAGGTCCAGAGGGCGTTTATTATATATTTTTGTATTTTTGTTAATTTGGTTACCGTGCATCGCTCGGTGGATCCAGGTACTCTACTCTTTTGAACGAATAAAAATTGTATATATATTTATATATTTGTATCTTTGTTCGATTTTGATGAATTTCACGGGTTAGGGGAGTGACAATTCGATCTGTCACGGTCTCATCTTCGGCTAAATTGTTTTTGATGTGTTTTTTCCGTAATCAAATTAATCATTCTCAGGTAGAAAAATGCCAATCTTGGGATTTTAAAAAAGGTTTCTCTTTTACTTTTGTACCCAAACAGACAATGGGTTGAGTTAATTCATTGTTCTCAAAGGCCTTGAAGAAGTATTGTGATTGTGGATTTTAACATATTTTATTCTACCTAAACGTTATAATTATTAATAAACATTTTATAATTGTTTTTATAAAGAACTTTATTTATTTAATAGAATAAAAATAATCAAGAAGTTATTTTAAAATATCTTTTTCATAACCAGGTCTCAATTTTCTGAAAAAATAACACATTTTGATAGGTTTTATTTATTAACAATTGGATGAATAAAAATGAATCATGTGGTTGAATCAAAACAAAATAATTGGCTGTACAAATAACCAATAACTAAACCCGACCGAAGCTCGGTGGCTCCAGGTACTATGAATTAAAGTAGAAGATTAAAAATCCATTTAAATAATTTATAGAAAATAATAATAATAATAACCTGATAAAAAAAAGATTTAAAAAATAATTAAACTAAGTGTAAATTAAATTGCATCGAAACACAATTGAAAATAATTGACATATTAAAAATTGAGAGATGATTTAAGATCGGATGTTGCCAAGGATAAATAAAATGTCCGAAATCACCATCATCCTTTATTTGTTCTCTTTTTTTGTTATCATTCAATGAGATTATTTTATTATGATTAATTACAATATTGTGTTCTAATATAATAAATTCTTATTATACGTAATAATTATCTAGTATATAATTGATTAAATGAGTTGTTGTTGCGCGAGGGCGCTCTACCGGAGAATCCAAATCCAAATCTCTCTCTTGCTCTTCTGGATGAAAAAAGACCTTCAATAAAGAAAGATAATAATCAAAACAGACATTAATGTTTCCGCAATCTAAAACAACATTAAATACACGTTTATTAGATAATTTACTTTTTTAAAACTCTAATCAATCTATCTACTCTTATTAAACGAGCAAAAATTGTATATATATTTATTTGTTTGTATCTTAGTTCTATTTTGAAAACGGTTCTACCGATTTTGATGAAACATTAACAAGTTTTGAGAATGAGAAAACGATCTGGCTAGGTCTGGACCTCGACAAATTTCATCTTAATTGATCTTTTCTTAATTGAAGTGATTATTGATAGATGAAAATCTCAATAAAAAAGTTTGTTTACATTTTTTTTCAATTATCTTTTATCTATTAATTGGTTTTTTAATTTTAAAACCCACTAACAGATTATAGCAAATATTAATATATATATATTAAAATTGGAGAATGAATTAATATGGAATTTGAATAATTATCGGAAAAGAGGTTTTTTTTTCTATAATTAGTTTTTTCCTCTTATTAAAAACAAGGACTAAATAGATGATCTAGGACACTCGATGGTGGAGAAGTAATCTCCGGAGTCGAAGCTAAAATACAATGTATACATTAATACATGAAAAATAATCGGTTTAATAAAATTTATAAAAAAAATTATATACATATTTTAAAGTTTAAATTTTTATTTAAATCACACATGATTACTTTATAATTATTTATTGAAACAAATAATTACAATTTTAATACGACGTTTCGATCGACTTATTCTGCGATCGTTCTCAAGTATGAGTACCCACTCCGATTCTAGGTTAACTGAGTCAATCATGTTTATCTGGGCTCAAAGCCCAAATACATATGTACCTTATATTAAAAAATCCAACGATGTAAACTGTAACATTCTTGATATAGTGAATTAATTGTTATGTACTATTATTGCTATTATTATCATTTGATTTGTCAATATAATTTTTTTGCTTTTTATAATCTTTAAAAACATGTAATGCTCCGTCGGTATGTTTGGGCTTTGAGCTCAGATAAACATGATTGACTCAGTTAACCTATAATCGGAGTGGGTACTCATACTTGAGAACGATCGCAGAATAAGTCGATCGAAACGTCGTATTAAAATTGTAATTATTTGTTTCAATAAATAATTATAAAGTAATCATGTGTGATTTAAATAAAAATTTAAACTTTAATCAAATTAATCACAAAAATAAAAGCTTCAACAGCTTCATTACTAATATACATATATATTAAAATTGGGAATTTTTTGTTTGTTCTTAATTAACAGGTGTCTAAATCATAACAAAACAGGTGTGTTTACAAATAAAGTGGTTGAATTGGCTTTTTTTTATATAACTTGAAACAAATCTTATTTAATTTTATGTTTTTATTTCAGATCCTATACGATTATTTTTACTTTACCATACAGGGTATGGTCAAGTATTGTAATCGTGCATGAAAAAGTGTTTTTTTTTCCTTAATTTTTTTTGGAAATATCTCAAAATCGGCTGAAACTATTTTGATTAAAAAAATTGAGCGAAACCATGGCATTTCGTTCTACAAAAAGCCCTAATAAGTGAACATCGAAAAAATTTATATTTTTCGAGTATATAATTTTTTTGTCAAAATGTCTGTTAGTCTGTGCGTTACCAAATTTTGTGGACGACCTAGCTCAAAAACTAGTATGAATATCGAAAGCAAATTTCACACGTAGTTTTGGACCATTGAGATTAAGAGCTGATTAGATTTTGGTAAATATCGACCGAAAATTAAGGGGGGGGGGGGTTAAAAATTTAAAATCTATGCCATTTGAGCAAACTTAACCAAATTTTGTATACATTATCAGTGGACTCCTAGTCTAAAAATACAAAAACTAACCGCCCAAAAAGGGGGAGGGGGTTCAAAAAATGAAAATCTTAGCCATTTACCAAACTCAACCATATACATTTTATGAATCGCACTCGACGGATCTTACTTAGTACGTTTGGCAGGTACGCTCGCTTATAGGTTTAGTTTGTTTGGCACCGACTTCAAAAAGTAATTTCATGTTAATATTTCGTCGTTTAGTTGTAAATAAATAAGATAATTATTTTATACCTTTTAGTGGATTTTTATTTGATTTTTTAAGTTATTATTATTTCATTTGTTACATTTAAATCGGTTTTATGGGGGGTCAGATAGGCTAGTCGGTAGCATGACAGCGAGCTAACCAGAGGACCCGGGTTCGAATCCGGCTCGAGGCATCCAGCTAAAATCTGACCCCGGGAGTAGAGACAAATTTGGAAAATAAATATATAGTATCGTAAAGTGGCTTATGGCTAAAAAGGCCGAAAAGCCCAAAAAAAAAAAAAAAAAGTCGGTTTTATTTTTTTTTATAAAAATTATTTTTTTCAGAAACTTTTAAAAAATATTTTCATTTTTTTTTTTTTTTGTAATAATTTTGAAAATTTTTATATTTTATTATTATTTGAAACTTTGGTGAATTAAAGTAATAGACCCAAAAGTGGACATACCCTTTAAAGCGGACACCTTAAAACATGTAAGTATGTTTAAAATAGGTCTCAAATTCTGTCTGCTGAAATTCCATCTTTTTCTGTCGTAATTACATATTATTCCATTTAAATACCCATCTATTAAATTTAACTATTGCACTATTTTGCACAAATAACAATATTTTCATAATTTACTTATTGGTGCTTGGTTCAAATAGCGGCATCTTAACTATTAATATATCTAGAGTTGCTACAAAAATATGACAATACTTAAAATACGAATATCATTTATTCATATTGAACAGGTTCGATTTCGCTATAATTAACTTCACCATCTATTCAATTTCATTGCAAAGAGTGGCCAACATAACATATAGAATTTGGGGCTTATTTATCTTTATTTTAAATACAAATATTTTAATGTGTCCTTTTTAAGGGTTATGTCCACTTTTGTGTCACTAACTTTATTACTTTTTGAAAAATTTGGTTATTTTTTTATTTTTGGATACATTTTATAAATTGTACTTTTTACTTTACCATACAGTACCTGGAGGCATGGAGCGATGCACGGTAACCAAATTAATAAAAATATATATAATACACACCCCTGCCCCCCCCCCCCCCCGAAACCACGCACCTCGTCCCCACCGCCACCTCCACTCCACCCCCACCCCAGTATCCCCGACAATTTCTCCCACCTCCTGCACTTACCACATCCACCCCACCCCGCACCCAGTTTTTGCATTTCTAGCTTTCTATTGCTCCACATATTATGTGTATATTTGTTTACTCGTAGACCAATTTGCCCACATTCGTTCATATTCATAAACATTATAAAAAAATAAATAGGAAAATAATAATAAAAAAATAATCGTATAGGATCTGAAATTAGAACATAAAATTATATAAGATTTGTTTCCAAGTTATATAGAAAAAAAGCCACTTCAACCACTTTATTTGTAAACACACCTGTTTTATTATGAATCCACCTGTAATGTTATGATTTAGACACCTGTTAATTAAATTTTAATATAATATATTAATATTTGCTATAACCTATTAGTGGGTTTTAAAATTAAAAAACCAATTAATAAATTAAAGATAATTGAAAAAAATGTAAACAAACTTTTTTATTGAGATTTTCATCTATCAATAATTACTTTAATTAAGAAAAGATCAATTAAGATGAAATTTGTCGAGGTCCAGACCTAGCCAGATCGTTTTCTCATCATCAAAACTTGTTGGTTTCATCAAAATCGATAAAGCCGTTTTCACCATAGAACAAAGATACAAATTATACATATATACAATTTTTGCTCGTTTAATAAGAGTAGATATATGGACATTAAAAAAAATATTTTTGATTTATCATTTTCAATATTTTCCTCAATATAAATTATATATATATATATACGTATATATGACGTCTAACTTAAAAAAATAATTCCAATATTTTTGTATTGATTCGTGAAATTTTAAGCAAAATAAATAATTAAATGTATATAATTTTCTATTTTATCCACTTGTATATGTTTTGTTTCTTTATTTTTATATATTTTTTTTTTTTCGTAGAATTTTTCAAAGGCGACTCACTGTCTGTCTTGTCTTATTTCTGCCCACCTGTTTTTTTTTTTCTAATGGATCGGCTACTTTACATATTCTATACATCTGAAGATAAAAGTGTCAAATACGTCATTCGGCAAGCAAACAAATAAAATATAACAAAAAAACAAAAAACAAAAAAAAACGTCATTTTGTCATCATCATCATTAAGATTATCATTCTAATAATATTTTTTTTTTTTTGAATTTTGAATTTTCACTGTCAAATCAAATTTGTTGTTTGCTTTGGTTGTTTTTAGCGAGATTAATTTATATTCTTAGAATTAAATTACACTTGAAACTATAGTCAACAAAATTTCCCAGTTTAATTTATAATATTTTTAAATAATACAATAACAAAGAAAAATGACTAAAAGATTGATTAGACGAACGTATATATCCGGGTTTAATACAAATAATCCGTCAAGTGCGATTCATAAAATGTATATGTTTGGAACCGACTTCAAAAAGTGATTTCGTGTTAATATTTCGTCGTTTAGTTGTAACTAAATAAGATAATAATTTTATACCTTTTAGTGCATTTTATTTTATTTTTAAGTTCTTACTAGGTGTGCCGGTTAATAATGTCCCTTTTTTCTAACAGATGGCATTTCGGTATTTTTCCACCAAACTCATCCAAATATTTTTTTGGTTTTATAGTGTTGGTAATCACCTTTCAAACGGCATATAACATGTCAACATTCGGTTCATTTGTGTATGAGATATTGGCTTGTAAACATGGCGGATTTTGAGCCGAAAAAGAGCATTTGCGGGAGGTGATGTTGCACTATTTTTTAATGAAGAAATCGGCTGCGGAAACGGCTCGTATTCTCGGGGGAGTTTATGGGGACCATGCTCCATCTGAAAAAATCTGCCAACGTTGGTTTGGACGGTTTCGAAGTGGTGATTTTGATGTAAACGACAAGGAGCGGCCTGGACAGCCGAAAAAGTTTGAGGATGCTGACTTGGAGGACTTGCTGACAGAAGATACGCGCCAATCGCAAGGAATTCGCTACAGACAACAATTGATCAATTTGAATCATGCATTGATCGAAAAACGGCCGCAATGGGCTCGAAGACATGGACGTGTCATTTTGCTCCACGACAACGCTTCGTCGAACACCGCCAAATCGACGAAAGAAACCATCAAAGCGCTCGAATGGGAGGCCCTACTCCACCCGCCCTACTCTCCAGACCTCGATCCATCGGATTACCACCTCTTTAGGTCAATGGCACACGGATTGGTTGACCAGCACTTCGCTAATTACGAAGAAGTGGCAAAATGGCTCGAATCTTGGTTCTCCTCGAAAGGGGAGAAATTCTACTGGGAGGGGATACACAATTTGCCGGATCGTTGGTCAAAATGTGTAGAATCCGATGGTGCATACTTTGAATAAGCCACTTTTGCCAGTTCTGAAAAAATTTGTGTTTTCCTCATGCCGAAAAAAGGACATTATTAACCGCCACACCTAGTATTATTTTATTTGTTTCATTTAATTTTTTTGAAGTCCGTTTTATTTTTTATTTTATCAAAATTATAATGTTTTATTTATGATAAAAGAGAATATGAGATTCATGTTTAAGATTCAAAAAATTAATTTGCATAATTAATCTCTTGTCATTAATAAATTAGTATACTGTGTAGTAGTACATAATATGTAACATTAATTAAACTGTAATTGATTATTCTTACATGTCTATATTATCGGGATATTTTGCATATACAATTTGTCATTAGCCAATTTGCATAAAGAGTAAAATAAAATACACAAATTGAAGTTTATATTAATGTTTCCTTATACAGGGTGTCTTGTATCACAACGATAAACCGTGAACAGCGGAGTTTATGACGGTCCAGAACCTAAAAAATTTATTAAATAAAATTCTGGTTTTTATTTATATAGATTACCGGGTATCTCTGGCGGGCAGCGTCTCGAGACGTCCAAAAGTTTATTTGCAATATAATTTTGTTCAACTGTATTTTAATTAAATAGGTATATTTTATTAATTAAAAATCAGCTCCAAGAAATAATTTAACTCATTGCGAAAGCAAAATAAAAAATATTTTTTATAGATTTACACGACACCGACCAGGCGCGGGATCCAGACCTCTGCTTTGGGGGGGGGGGTCGGTCGCCGGTATATAAGATCTACTTTTGATCTCGGAAGTGTGTCACGATCGAATTGTCCAAGCGGGGGGGGGGGGTCAGAGACGCCGCCCCCCCCCACCTAGAACTTTATTTTCTTCAATTTTAAAATTTAATGTTATAAAAAAAAAATTAAATAAACATATAAAAAATGTTGATCTCCAATGCTTTGGGGGGGGGCGGTCGCCCACATCCCCCCCTGGATCCGCGCATGACACCGACACGTTTTTATTTGCTCCGTACTTGAATGCTTTTTGAGTGGTCTAATTTTCAAAACTTTCTAATTATTTTACATCAAACTATTCGTTAAAAATTCCTCTTTCTAGTGATATAATTTGTTTAATTTTGATCTTCGTAATTTAATTAATATTTGTGTTTATTTGTTTGGCCAATCAATTAATTGTTTAAACATATCCATTTATTTTATTTTTATTCTAAATATTTAAATTCGTTACAATGTGTTTGAAGACAAGCTGATTCATCTCACAAGCCATAAGTTTCGAATTTTTCCTTTTTCTTTAGTTTCTTACCAACTATTATTAATATATTTATTTATATTTTAATTTCAATTCTTTTTTCATTTATTTTGTCATTATTTTTTTTTTTTTTTTTTTTTTTTAATCCTAAGTAGTAATAAGTTACCTCAGGAACTCATTTCTGATGAGTATGTGGATGGCGACCACGGGGTTATCCGAGCAGGGACGTAACTAGGCCGTATTTCACCCGGGGCAAGAAATAAATTTGCGCCCCCTAGGCAGGCGCGGATCCAGACCTCTGATTTGGGGGGGGGGGGGGGCGGTCGCCGGTATATAAGATCTACTTTTGATCTCGGAAGTGTGTCGCGATCGAATTGTCCAAGCGGGGGGGGGGGTCAGAGACTCCGCCCCCCCTACCTAGAACTTTATTTTCTTCAATTTTAAAATTTAATGTTATAAAAAAAAAATTAAATAAACATATAAAAAATGTTGATTTCCAATGCTTTGGGGGGGGGGCGGTCAAACTTCTTTTCCTCTGAAAGTTCGTTTAAATCATCTTCTGCTTTTTCGTCAAATTAATGACACTAGGATAGATTCATCATATGGCTGGTAAACAATTATAAACAGTTGTACCAATCGAAATTTAGTTACATATGATGAATCCCCAGAACTTATAACAAAGGCGCTAAATTTGAATATGATTATCTAATTTACATAGGTTTGTGTCGTCAAATCAATATCTCAATTTGGCGCACGGGGCTGCCGCCCGCCCGCCCCCCCCCCCCCTAGTTAAGTCCCTGTATCCGAGCTAAGTCTGACATTGCTTCCACTTACTTGTGTCAGGCTTCATTTTTTCTCTTTCCTATACGGCCTCCCTTGGCCAACTCTTGTTTTTTTTACCGACCCCGACGCTATTAGGTTTTCGAGGGCTAGGAGTTGATTTCCTTTTTCATTTTTCTTCTCTTCAACACGTGGAAGGCAACGGGAAACCACCACATTACAAATCCCGAGAATATGCATCATGACAGTATATAATCGAGTGGAGACGGATTGTTGCATCAAACCAGTCTTAGGACTGTATACTCAATGATGATGATGATGATAGATTGTAGATATTATTTATTTTTGAGCATATTAAAAAAAAATTGATATTTAGCTACTAACTAAATTTATTATATAAAAATTTCATCTATTACATTTTTATTTAAATTTAGACAATTATCTTAACACATTTTCTTTAGGGCTATGAATAATTTTTAAGGATTTAGGTGTCGGTTCTAGGTGAATCATTATAAGTAACTTATAAGGAGAATTTTCTAGGTTAGGTTTCACAAAAAGGAAATATTAAAACAAATGTATGTTTATTTGAGTTTGATTCACTCGATATATAAGGTTGGCAACTAAGTAATTGCGGATTTCACTCATAGATGGCTTCAGTTGAATTTTTAGGTTTGCTGGCCTAGTCCAAATGTAAAACACATTTTGTTATTTGATAGTTGGCAATTCAGCTGTCAATCAGTAAAAAAAAGTTTTTTGATCGGTTGCGTAGTTTTCGTTTTGCGTTCGTTGAAAAATGGAAAATCAAAAGGAACATTTTCGTCATATTTTGCTTTTTTATTTCCGCAAAAGGAAAAACGCATCGCAAGCTCACAAAAAGTTATGTGCTGTTTATGGCGACGAAGCCTTAAAAGAACGGCAGTGTCAAAATTGGTTTGCCAAATTTCGTTCTGGTGATTTTTCACTCAAAGATGAAAAACGCTCTGGTCGTCCAGTTGAAGTTGTTGACGACCTAATCAAAGCAATAATCGATTCGGATCGTCACAGTACAACACGTGAGATTGCAGAGAAGCTTCATGTATCACATACATGCATTGAAAATCACTTAAAACAACTTGGCTATGTTCAAAAACTCGATACATGGGTTCCTCACGAACTGAAAGAAACGCATTTAACGCAACGCATTAACATCTGCGATTTGCTAAAGAAACGTAATGAAAATGATCCATTTTTAAAACGACTGATAACTGGCGATGAAAAATGGGTTGTTTACAACAATATCAAGCGGAAAACATCGTGGAGCAGGCCAGGTGAACCAGCTCAAACAACATCAAAAGAAGGTTTTGTTATCAGTTTGGTGGGATTACAAAGGAATTGTCTACTTTGAACTCTTACCACCCAACAAAACGATCAATTCTGTTGTCTACATTGAACAACTAACGAAATTAAACAATGCAGTTGAAGAAAAGCGGGCCGAATTGACAAATCGAAAAGGTGTTGTATTCCATCATGACAATGCAAGGCCACACACATCTTTGGTCACTCGGCAAAAATTATTGGAGCTTGGTTGGGATGTTTTGCCACATCTATCATATAGTCCTGACCTTGCACCATCTGATTACTTTTTGTTTCGATCTTTACAAAACTCCTTGAATGGTAAAAATTTCAATAATGATGATGATGTCAAATCGTACCTGATTCAGTTTTTTGCTAATAAAAACCAGAAGTTTTATGAACGTGGGATTATGATGCTGCCTGAAAGATGGCAAAAGATCATTGATCAAAATGGGCAATACATTACAGAATAAAGTTATTTAGTTCCATGAAAAAATTGTGTTTGATATTCTAAAAAAAATCCGCAATTACTTAGTTGCCAATCAATATATTTCCTTTTTGTGAAACCTAACCTAGAAAATTCTCCTCATAAGTTACTTAGGGCTATTAATTAATTTTTTGAATTTAGCAGGGAACACTTACATATATATTCCTCCGTTCGAATATATAAAGCCCTTCAAGGCCTTTGATAACAATGAATTAACCCAAACCCATTGTCTGCCTGGGTGGCATACAAAATATGCCGGAGAGCAAATAGCTCCTCATATGGTATAACGTCAATAATTATTGACGGTATAGAAACCAAAACATGGTGCGAAGCAATGGAATTGCTTATGACCAAATTCTTCCCTGAAGGACCAGCAGCCGAAATCGGAAATAGCGATTCGGCTGAAATTGCTGAACTGGATCCAAATGATATTGCGTACGCAATAAGTGATTTAAATATGGGAAAGGCACCAGGCCTCGACGGCATTATGCCAGAGATGATCAGGTCCTTATGGAAAGTTTCGCCGGATTGCTTGACATCTATTTACAGGGAATGCATTGCTTCTAGCAATTTCCCTAGCCTATTCAAGAGAGGTGAAGTAATTACTTTACTTAAAAGTTCGAACAAAGTTCGTACAGACCCCAGTTCCTATAGACCAATAACTCTGTTACCGGTCATGGGTAAAGTGCTGGAAAAACTTATGGTTCTGCGCCTTAGGGAGCGGATCATGGATTCCATGCACCCATCCCAATATGGATTCAGAAAAGGCAAATCTACGGATGACGCCTGGCTACACGTCCTACGTGTAGTAAATGATTCTACCAAAAAATATGTGCTTGGGATCTTCATCGACTTTAAAGGGGCTTTCGACAACCTGCTTTGGCCCGCAATTATTGAGCGTCTACGTGCTCTAGGCTCTCCTGACATAAAATTGTGGGTTAGCTACTTCTCGGATAGAGAGGTGATTGCGGTTGGCAAACAGGGCGTCATGTCAAGAACAGTCACAAGAGGCTGTCCGCAGGGCTCCATATGTGGCCCAGAAATGTGGAATATGGTGTTGGACCCTTTGCTGCACTCGGTCAGTTGCGAGGTCGTTGCATATGCCGATGATGTGCTGCTGATCATAGAGGCCGATAACAGGGCCGAAGTCGAAAGACTAGGTACCCTGAATATTGGTAAAGTACATGAATGGAGCAATAAAGTGGGAGTGAGCATATCCACAAATAAGACATTCTCGATGTTGCTAAGAGGCAAACTGGCTTTAACCAGACCTCCACATATCAAAATTAACAACACGCCAATTAAATACAGTACTGAGGTCAAATACCTTGGTGTCACTGTAGGCGAGAGAATGAACTTCTACAATCACCTAACGGTGCTCAAGAATAAACTTCTGCCCCTCGCAGGGGCCATCAGGAGAATAACTAGAAAGGACTGGGGCTTGAAAAAACAAGCCACCAGTCTAATCTACAAAGGATTGCTCACTGCCTGCTCCATGTATGCTGCACCCGTTTGGTGTAGTATACTTCAATATCAGAAAGGTATCGACAAGCTTAACACGTGTGAGCGAATTGCGCTGGGATCATGTGTCAACGCTTGTAGGACCGTCTCTACGGCAGCACTTGAGGTATTAAATGGCGATCTCCCCTGGCGATATGAGGCAATTAGACGGAATTGTAAATACGAAGGGAATTACCAATATCCTATCCCGGAATAATTGAATCCGAGGATATCTTGACATTGGAAAGAGGTAAGATCCAGGACACCATTAAAGCTAGACTAATTAGCAAATGGCAGGCTGATTGGACTTCTTCACCTCAAGGCAGAACTACGTTCACCTTTATAAGAAATGTGACATTTTCAAGTGAAAATAAACATTTCTTCCCAAGTATATACCTCTCTTTTCTCTTGACTGGCCATGGCTCTTTGAATTCATTCCTGAATAAACGCGGTCTCGTGGGGAGCGCGGGTTGCATAATGTGTAACAGTCCTCAAGAGGACTGGAAGCACGTTCTGCTCGACTGCCCAGCGTACGCTGAGCTAAGAGCTGAGATCCCGGAAATAAATAACAGTGAACTTGCAACGCTGCTCCGGGATCCAGATATATACACCGCTCTTGAGGAGTACTCGAGGCGTGTATTCCACCTGAGAGACATTGCTCTTGGGAGGACAAATTAGGCACTTGTACGTTCCCCACGAGTGTTGTATATAAACTATACCTAAGTCTCTTAGGATACATAAGGAGTAGCGACCCTTGTGTAAAGGCAAATGCTAATCAGTGTGGGCCGGGGACGTACGTGAATTGTACCGGCTCACGTATCATGACTGGATTTATCCATCATGATAAGGCACACGGCGACGCCTCTGATTTAAAATAGCCCAGTGAGCACGCCTAAGTGGTTTGCGGCTGCCATTCAATTGGTGTCTTACAAGCCCCTTAGAATAAGGGTATGGCGGCCCTTCTTACTGCAGTGCACGCTAATCTGTGCCACTTGACTGTGGTATGCATGGTTGACATCATGCAGCCCGATAAGCTGCATGGTCACATATCATGTAGAAGAGGTTGTCGACTTCCAGATTTAACAGACAAACCTGGGTTGGCACAAAAGGTGATAAACCACCGGCCAAGCGGACAACCGGTTCACGAGCTTAGGCTGGAGATCTTGAATCTCTACATCCTATAAGCTGCTTCACGGTGGGTTTGTTTCGCACACAAAATAAAAGAGGTATAGGCAGAAAGCCGCCTGGAATGGACTAAATGGCGGCGAGTCGTCGGCCAAACGACAAGTGGACACGGGCCTGGGCTGAAGATCTTGAATCTTCACATCCTACTGGTTGTTTTTACAGCGGGCGTGATCCTTATTGGACGCTTTGCAGGCGCCTGACTACCTAACGTTTCAGAGCTTGCTTAGCGAACAATGCTTCTGATTGTGCAAAAACGAAACATTCATAAAATGGCTGTTTTGCAGCAGATGTGAACCGGTATGGACGATTTGCAGGCGGTTTGTCAGGTGTATGTGATGTTGCAATCACATCAGGTTAACCAACCGCACATGCAGTCGATCACGTACTGGGACTGTGGGAAGAGAGTCCGAATCTGAAGAGGTGGAGCATGGAAAGTCATGTGCAAGAGAAACCTCGACCAACCATACCAAAGGTTGTTGAAAACAAATGGTGCCATGGGGAATGGAGAAAGCCCTAGGGACGTAAGTTCCTAGCTCCATTCGACTGAGGTTGGACTCGTGGTGGCATAAGGCTTTGTCTAGATAGCTGTTGTTAACTCGCCAGCTGTTGATAGCTTCAACACTCGCGAGGGTGGAATATACGCCCGCTATATTTCACGTATACTTCTATGTATACACTTATACCTTGATTGATACCATTCGTGGTTCATCAGGGAAACATATGATACGAGAGTATGTATGCGCTGGTTGCGAGTGCGTGTGAAGGCTTCATCGCTATAGACACCACTTTAAACAATTCAGTGCGTCATTGCGCTGTCGGATCTCTGTCTGCCTGGGTACAAAAGAAATGAGAAACCTTTTTTAAAACGCCAAGATTGGCATTCTTCTACCTGAGAATAATTAATTTAATTACTTCAAAATCGTGTGAAATCAAATCAAACCGATCAGGCCCAAAATTTAGATAAACCATCCGGAGCACTAAACAAACATATGGAGTAAATATGGTTTCGATACGTTCAGTGGTTTAGGCGTGGGTCGATCACGCACATACATACTAAGGATTATATAAATATAGATACGTATTATATTACTTTACACTGTAACGTTTATTTATTTATTATTTGTTTATTATTTATTTATTATTTATTTATTTATTTGTTTGTTTAATTGGTATCATTCACGTTTGCGGGTTTTAAATGAACGTTTTAAGATTTTTTTATAAAAGATTTTATATATTATAATTTCGATTATTTGGTCATAAGAATTGGAGATTTACGTTAATTCGTCATTGATTATATCATCAAAACTTGACCAAATTAATATGGGACCACCCCTAAGGTTAACCCCTTTCCAATAAAAGAAGAATCATTGAAATCGGTCCATAAACAAAGAAGTTATGCCTGAACATACTTATCAAAAAATGTACAAAAACGAGACCAATCGGGTACTAGACTGAACCCAATGCAAAAAATCATTGAAATCGGTTCATAATTGGGTAAGAGATCAGGTAACATAGACACAAAAAATTCAGTCGAATTGATAACCTCCTCCTTTTTAGAAGTCTGTTAATAAGATAATTATTTTATACCTTTTAGTGCATTTTAATTTATTTTTAAGTTATTATTTTATTTGTTGCATTTTTTTTTTTTTGAAGTCGGTTATTTTTTATATATATATTTTCTTTCTTATTTTCACAAGAAATTTAAAAATGCAATTTATTCAAGAACGTTGTTGCATGTGCATTTTCCATTGAATATGTTTGTATTAGAGAGCGGGGCTAGAGAGGGGGTCTGGAAGTGTTTCGGATGCCAAGTGCAGTGGCAGAGAGGCGTGGAGGGGACGGAGTTTAACCTATAGAGGGGACCAGATGAGCTGGGATGCGGCATTTGGATGCGGGACCTCCAACAACCTCGATGGCTTACGCACAATCAATATTAACACTCCTTCTTCTCCTCACGGTTCCATTCATTCTGGTCACCGGGGACAAGACCAAATATTGTAAAATTTGTCCAAGTCACACGCTTTGTAAATTCCAAGTAAGTACATTTAAGCTCCATTCATAATTAACTCTCTATACGCGCATTCAAGTCTCTTAATAGTTTTCATTCAATTCGTAATTTTTAATCTTATTTTATTAAACGAGCAATTCTTCTATATATATTTCTTGTATATTATATTATCTATCCACTTTTATTAAACGAGCAAAAATTGTTTATATATTTATATATTTTTTTTATAATTTGAAAACCGCTATTTTGATGAAACAAAACAAGTTTTGGGGATGAGAAAGCGATCTGGCTAGGTCTGGACCTCGACAAATTTCATCTTAATTGATCTTTTCTTTATTGTAAAATTTGTCCAAGTCACACGCTTTGTAAATTCCAAGTAAGTACATTTAACCTCCATTCATGATTAACTCTCTATACGCGCATCAAGTCTCATAATAGTTTTCATTCAATTCGTAACTTTTAATCTTATTTTATTAAACGAGCAATTCTTCTATATATATTATATTATCTATCCACTTTTTATTAAACGAGCAAAAATTGTTTATATATATTTTTTTTATAATTTGAAAACGGCTATTTTGATGAAACAAAACAAGTTTTGGGGATGAGAAAGCGATCTGGCTAGGTCTGGACCTCGACAAATTTCATCTTAATTGATCTTTTCTTTATTGTAAAATTTGTCCAAGTCACACGCTTTGTAAATTCCAAGTAAGTACATTTAACCTCCATTCATAATTAACTCTCTATACGCGCATTCAAGTCTCTTAATAGTTTTCATTCAATTCGTAACTTTTAATCTTATTTTATTAAACGAGCAATTCTTCTATATATATTTCTTATATATATTATATTATCTATCCACTTTTATTAAACGAGCAAAAATTGTTTATATATTTATATATTTTTTTATAATTTGAAAACGGCTATTTTGATGAAACAAAACAAGTTTTGGGGATGAGAAAGCGATCTGGCTAGGTCTGGACTTCGACAAATTTCATCTTAATTGATCTTTTCTTAATTAAAGTAATTATTGACAGATGAAAATCTCAATAAAAAAGTTTGTTTACATTTTTTTTCAATTATCTTTTATTCATTAATTGTTTTTTTAATTTTAAAACCCACGAATACTTTATACCAAATATTGTTATATATTAGAAGTTTGGTAAATGGCCAAGATTTTCATTTTTTGACCCCCCCCCCCCATTTGGGCTGTTAGTTTTTGCATTTTTAGACTTCTGGCGGTCCACTGATTATGGAAGTATACAAAATTTTGTTGAGTTTGCTCAAACGGCCTAGATTTTTAATATTTTAACCTCCCCATCCACCCCCTTAATTTTGGGTCGATATGCACCAAAATCTAATCAGCTCTTGATCTAAATGGACCAAAACTACGTGTGAAATTCGGTTTTGATATTCACAATAGTTTTTGAGCTAGCTCGTCCACCAAAATTTGGTAACGCACAGAGTAACTAACAGACATTTTGACAAAACAATTATTATCTCGAAAAATATAATTTTTTCGATGTTCACTTATTAGAGCTTTTTTGTAGAGCAAAATGCCATGGTTTCACCCAATTTTTTTAACCAAAATAGTTTTAGTCGTTTTTGAGATATTTCGAAAAAAAACAACACTTTTTCATTCACGATTACAATACTTGACCATACTCTGTATGGTAAAGTAAAAAGGCTGAAATTTTAGATTTAAGTATTTCTATGTCATTTGTATTTAAAATTATTTCCTTATGGTTAATAAGTAAGAAAAATCAGCTTTTTTCGAAATTTTTTTATTTTAGACATAACTCAGCTAAGCGCGAATTCAAAGGCTCCTCAGATAAAGACTACGGAACCCATGACCTCAACCAAAGTCACAAATTGTAGTAATCAACCAGTTGAATTTTAGCACGTAACGGTTTTGACAAAAATTACATGGGGTCTCGTCCACATGCACTAAATGAAAAAAACGTACTTTTCCGCCTCTGGAAGAGACTCCAAAAACCCTGTATAACTCCTTGATGGATAAATGATAACAAAAATTGGCTTCTTTTAATGCCCCAGAAATATAATTATTTTAAGACTATTTCGAAGTTTCTAGCATTTTCAGTTTTTATGATATTTAAAAGCCATTTAGAGAGATAAGTACATAATATAGAGATACACTTTTTACTCTTAAAGGGTCATTCCTTGGAGAAATTTGAAAATTTTACTTGCTATTATTGTATATTATACGCATTATATTACTTTAAACTGTAACGTTTATTTATTTATTTATTATTTATTTATTTATTTATTTATTACTCCGAAAGGGTCATTCTTTGGAGAAATTTGAAAATTTTACTTGCTATTATTGTATATTATACGCATTATATTACTTTAAACTGTAACGTTTATTTATTTATTATTTGTTTATTATTTATTTATTTATTTATTTATTATTTATTTTTTTAGTATCATTGGCGAGGGTATAGCATACAATTTGATTTTACAAACTAGAATGCTCAAACAAACATATATACTATATACAGTTATTAAATAAATAAACAAATTAATACCATAGATAACACAAAAGAATTTTAATAGTATTTATTAAATGTGCATTCAAGAAATCTCATCGATAAAATTAACAACAAAAGGTGCGAAAATTGATAGAATCATCATCATTGATCATTCTATAAATAAAATCTTTTAAAATTTAAATTTATTTATTTGTTTGTTTGTTTTTTATTTCACTCCACCTTGAGTTTTTTTAAACATGAACATCTTTAATTAATTATTAAATGAGAAATTGAATGAAGGACAATTGTTTCAAATAACTTAGTAGATTATTATACAGGGTGTCTTCGTATTAAAACGATAAACAGTAAACAGGGAAAATGGCAATTTATGACGGTCCAGAATATCATTTTTTTTTAAGTCTCATAGTTTTCGAGTTATAGGCTTAATGTGTAACGTTTATTTATTTATTATTTATTTATTTATTTATTATTTATTTATTTATTTATTTATTTATTTATTTATTTATTTATTTAGTATCATTCGCGAGGGTGTAGCATTCAATTTGATTTTACAAACTAGAATGCTCAAACAAACTTACATTTTACTTTTCTGCTAAAATCATATATATATACAGTTATTAAATAAATAAACAAATTAATACGATAGATAACACAAAAGAATTTTAATAGTATTTATTAAATGTGCATTCAAGAAATCTCATCGATAAAATTAACAACAAAAGGTGCGAAAATTGATAGAATCATCATTGATCATTCTAAAATTAAAATCTTTTAAAATTTAAATTTATTTATTTTTATGTTTATTTTTTATTTCACTCCACCTTGAGTTTTTTTTTTTTTTTTTAAACATGAACATCTTTAATTAATTATTAAATGAGAAATTGAATAAGGACAATTTTTTCAAATAACTTAGTAGATTATTATACAGGGTGTCCCGTATTAAAACAGATAAACCGTAAACAGGGGATAGGCCAACTTTATGACGGCCCAGAATATCGAATTTTTTTTTAAAAAAGTCTCATAGTTTTCGAGTTATAGGCATTTTTTTGAAAATGGTGACAATCGCTATCCTGATCTAAATTTCGAGATGCTGTGGCTACAAATTTACATATTTTATTATTGAGGACACTTCTTCTTTGAATCCATAGTGCATGAACTTGTACTGACTTAAAAACTGACTTGCTTGTGTATTGAAAATTGATAGATTTTTTGAGTGGAAATTCCCCAAAACCTTCTTATTGGTTGGATCCTTAATCACCAGGGCGTTCAAAATATTGAAGTCTGTCTTTTTTCTGGAAATTACTCTCTTGGAAAATTCCCACGCAAAGTCGAAATTTAGAAAAACCCCAATCAATGAAGTTATAGTATAATTGACATCTGGTGTTTCCTTTAGAATCTCTTAACGCAAAATATATCAAACCTAAATTAAATTTATTGACGTTCAAAAAGTGGGAATTGTAAGGTCCCACCATCCTATTGTTAAATAAGGCATGTTCCAGCATCAAAGGACATGCCGCCTGCTATTCCAAAATATTATCATTAAAAATAAGTATACTATTATCAAGAAAAAAAATACTCTAAATGCCGCGTTCACAACAGTATGTTTCATTGTAATTTATTAGAAATTTAAATATTTTTTCTAAAAAATATTAATATAACATTATTTATATTTGAGAATGAAAATTACATTTAATAACTCGCAAAGGAAGTGATTCCATTTCTTTGCACGTGAGTGTATTTTAATTTTCCCTCTTTTCTACTCATCGCCCCCCTGATAACCCAAATCGTCCACTTGGGGGGCGGTCGCCCCCAGGTTGGGAACCACTGGCCTAACCCTAGAGACGAATTTCTCCACTAATAACTCTCTGTTTTATTATTAAGTTCATTTTATAATATATTTAATTTTTCTATAATTTTAATTTTTAACCCCCCCCCCCCCCACACACACACACACACCTAATTTTTTCTTCGATTTCAACCCAAATCCAATAAACTCTTAAGCTCAATTATATAGTCCAGTCAAATTGTGTTTTTATCAGGAAAGTTATGTGGTAGTTCTGATTTTTTTTTGCATATATATGTTTATTGGGGGCGATGAATCCAAATCTGAGGTCTCCCACTAAAATTTCGTGACTCAACATTGTAGAAAATGCAAATCGGGTGAAAATTTCCATTTTTTGGATGTTTTTCGCTTATAACTCGAAAACTATCAACTTTTTGTAAATAACCTTCCCATTAAAAATGAAAGTTTATAAAATTTGCTACAAATTTCATTATTGAGTTTTTTTTCTCCGACCAACCGTTCGGGCTCAAGGGCAAAATCTATGATTTCTATCTCAGCAACCCCCCCGGATCACCCAAAAACTTTTTTTGATATTTTCCCATTTTGACCTTGAAAGAGCAGGTTTTCGACAAAGACTACTATTTATATATTTTAAACTAGATTAAATTTGCCACAAATCATATAAAGTTTAATCTTAATTGGCTAAATGGTAATCCGTGCCGCAACACTTCTGAGGATTTGGATCATATTCTGTCATGGAAAATGCTGGATATCTATTAATCTAAGACGTTTACAAAAAAGTGGTCCAAGTAAACATTCAAGTTAATTAAATTTCCTAGAGAATGAGACAGATGTCAAGTTTCTAGGATCATTGGTTTTCATTTTATGAAGTAAATATTGCGATTTTTTGCAAAAAATTGCAGTTTTTTAAAACATCAAGCTCATTGCGGCACGGTTATCATTTATCCAACTATGATTAAACTTTGTTTGAATTGTAGCAAATTTAATCTAGTTTAAAATTTATAAAGTAGTTTTTGTCGAAAACGTACTCCTTCATGGTCAAAATGGGAAAATATCGAAAAAAAGTGCTAGTATTTAGGTGATCGGCGGGGGGGGGGCTGCCGAAGTCGAAATCTTGGATTTTGCTCTTGAGACCGACATGTCGGAGGAAAAAACCAAAATAATAAAATTTGTAGGAAATTTTATGAACTTTCATTTTGAATAAGAATGTTAACTGTTAGTTTCAGAATTATAAGCAAAAAACCGCCAAAAAATTGAAATTTTCATCTTTTTTTTTTTGCATTTGCTACAATATTGCGTCACGAAATTTTGGTGGGATACCTCAGATTTGGATTCATCGCCCCCAATAAACATATATATGCAAATAACCAGAAAACTTTCCCCATAAGGGGAATTTGAGCACAATTTGACTGGACAAAATTCATCAAAACTAAAGATGAAATTATGTTTTGATATTCACACTAGTTTTTGAGCTATAGAGCTACACAAAAATTTGGTAACGTATATAAATAAAAAAAAAAAAAAAACATTGTCTAGATCACTACGAATTTGAAAATAATAATCATAGACATAAATCTTTTTAAATTTATTATTTACTAGCTTCAAGGCCCGCCTTCGGCGGCCCTCTTGCTAGCCAGGGGGCACGCAAGCCCCCTGAACCCCCAGCCCACGAACCCCACTCTCAACCCCCACTCCCACCCACCACACTCCCCGGAACCCACCTAGCACGCCCATACCCGCACCATGCCCAACCCCCGGCCCAACACTCCATCCGCCCCCTAAGCCAAGAACCCCACCCTCACCCCCCACCCCCCGAAAACCCCTCCAGCACTCCCCACACCCCGCACTATGCATCCGTGCCCAACCCTGCCCCAACACTTCATCCGCACCCTAACCCACGAACCCACCCTCACACCCCACTCCCACCCCCCGCACTATGCACATGTGCCCAACCCCCGCCCCCACCCCACCCACCTTGGACTCCGCACTCCATCCACTCCGTACCCCACCCCGTGGCCTCCAACCCTGCGCACCCCACCTCCGCTACGCCCCCTGGACTACACCCCGCACCACCACTGCACCCCACCCTACTCCGTCTCACTCCCTCACCCCACCCAATTCCACCCCGCGCGCCCCATCTCCACTCCATTCCACCCCCGCACCCACCCTCCACACCTAGTTTTTGCATTTCTAGCCTTCTAGTGACGCACAGATTATGTATACTAAATTTGGTTGAGTTGGTCCAAGAGAAAGAATTTTCATTTTTTAGCCCCTCCCCCCCCTAATTTTGGGTGGTTAGTTTTTGCATTTCTAGCTCTCTAGAATTTTTCACCCTCCCCCTTTTTGGGTGGTTTTTTGGGAAATTATTTTAAACAAAAGTTGTCAGAAATCACATCCTCTACAACTTTGTTTATCACAAAACTTGCCGTAGGGTTAATAGTTTAGGAGTTATTTGATAATTTTCATTCGAGCGCCCCCCCCCCAACTCCCCTTCTGGGGTCAAAATATCAAAACGTTATATAGCTAAAAACGTAAGTTAGAAGACATCTGATACAAATATGAAAACCACTGAAGCAGACAAACAGACAGACAGACAGGAATTTTGTTGAGGGTGTTTTCGTTCATAACTTTGTTTGGAACGTGTGCAACCAAAATTTGGCGTGATTTGGAGCAATGTACAGACAAAACCTTAATTTTATATATATATATAAATATATATATATAGATGTTTATAATCAAGAATAAATAATAATTCTATGTATATAATATAGTAATGAAGCTGGGAAAAATATTTTGCATTTTCTCACGAATCGACATGCTTAATTATGAATAAAATATTATTTTAAATGAGATAAAAATATCTACATTAGAGAGAAAAAACAAAATATTGAAATATCTAGATATTTTTTAACCGACTTCAAAAAAGGAGGAGGTTTTCAATTAGACTGATTTTTTTTTTGTCTCTATGTTACCTGATATCTTCGCCAATTGTGAACAGATTTTGATGATTTTTTTTTTGCATTGGGTTCAGTCTAGTTTCTGATTCGTAAAAATATAAATTTCATTGTTATTGGACCTTTTTTGTTTTGTTTGTTCACCCATAACTTCTTTGTTTATGAACCGATTTTAATGATTATTTCTTCGTTTGGATAAGTATAGCTCCAAGATAGTCAAGATACCTAACTATTTATTTATTTATCATTAAATTGAAGGGTTGGTTTTGTCACAAATATAATAAAACAATAATTTTTATAACTATTAGAATTATTTAATTGATAACTATCCAGTTTCGGTCACCACTGGTCGACCATCCTCAGTAGTTCTAAAAATTGAAATGAAACATTTATTTACATTTTTCTTTTTATAGAGAATTATATAATACAAAAAATTTTTTTTATTTTTTTTTTTTTATATTTACAATAATTTGAAATCATACATACATCTCGTTCAAGAACCGGAATTTGTCATTTCACATGAAACATTCATTCTTAAATCTTCAATATAGATACATCACACAATTCATTACAATCACACACATACATATATATAGCAACAATTTATAAAAACGTTTATCACTATCCAGTTCTTGAACGAGATGCATGTATGATTTCAAATTATTGTAAAAATAAAAAAAAAAAAAAAATTTGTATTATATAATTCTCTATAAAAAGAAAAAATGTAAATAAATGTTTCATTTCAATTTTTAGAACTACTGAGGATGGTCGACCAGTGGTGACCGAAACTGTATAGTTATCAATTAAATAATTCTAATAGTTATTAAAATTATTGTTTTATTATATTTGTGACAAAACCAACCCTTCAATTTAATGAAAAATTTAAATCAAGTCACTTAAGTTCTGGAAGTTATTTATTTATTTATTTTATGTATGTTCAGGGAGAATTTTTTGGCACGTGGACCGATTTCGATGATTCTTTTGTTATTGGAAAGAGGATACCTTAGGGCAGGTCCCATATTAATTTAGTCAAGTTCTGATGATATAATCAATGACGAATTAACGTAAATCTCCAATTCTTATGGGCAAATAATCGAAATTATAATAAATAAAATCTTTTATAAAAAAAAACAATCTTAAAACATTCATTTAAAACCCGCAAACGTTTCGAGAGAATTTCAATATTTATGAATTGAATTTTATTATCATTTTTTGATTCATTCGCCCGACGCTTTCTCTTACGAGATGAATGCAAGGTATTATCATAAGTCACTATTAATAACATCACTAAAAAAGAGAAAAATATAAATAATTTTTATAAAATAAAAAATAAAACAGACTTCAAAAAAATTAAAAGCAACAAATAAAATAATAAGAACTTAAAACTAAAATAAAATCCACTAAAAGGTATAAAATAATTATCTAATTTAGTTACAACTAAACGATGAAATATTTACATAAAATTACTTTTTGAAGTCGGTGCTAAACAAACTATATAAGCGAGCTTACCCGCCAAACGTACTAAGTAAGATCCGTTGAGTGCGATTCATAAAATGTATATGTTTGGCACCGACTTCAAATAGTGATTTCATGTAACAATTTCGTCGTTTAGTTGTAACTAAATAAGATAATTATTTTATACCTTTTGGTGGATTTTATTTTATTTTTGAGTTCTTATTATTTTGTTTGTTGCTTTTAATTTTTCGGTTTTATTTTTTTTTTATAAAAATTATTTTTTACTTTACCATATGGATAAGTATTTTAATAGTGCATGAAAAAAAAGTGTTTTTTTTTTTTTTTATCTCAAAAATGGTTGAAACTATATTGTTATAAAAAAAAGAGCAAAACCATGGCGTTTCGGTCTACAAAAAAGCTCTAATGAGTAAATATCGTAAAATTTATATTTTACGAGATATTAATTTATTGTTTTGTATAAAATGATTGTTATTACGTTACTAAATTTTGAGTACGCTCTAGATCAAAAACAGGAGTGTAGCGTTGCGATTAAGAGTTGATTAGATTTTGGTTGAAATCGAACCAAAAATTAAGAGGCGGGGGGGGGGGGCGGTTTAAAAAAATTAAAATTATCATATTTTCAAACATTTCCTTAAGAATTTGGAAAACAATACCTAAAAGATTAAAGGGACATTCATAAACCACTCATTCTAGAAACTTGATTTTGGTTTCATTCTTTAGGAAATTTTGTTGCCTTGGACGTTCACTTGGACCACTTTTTTGATAAAACTCTTAGATTTATAGATATCCAGCATTTTCCATGACAGAATATGATCCATTGTTTCAAAAAATCGCAGTTTTTCCTTCATAAAATGAAAACCACTCATCCTAGAAACTTGATCTCTATCTCATTCTCTAGTAAATTTTGTTGCCTTGGACGGTTACTTGGGCCACTTTTTTGATAAAACTCTTAGATTTATAGATATCCAGCATTTTCCATGACAGAATATGATCCATTGTTTCAAAAAATCGCAGTTTTTCCTTCATAAAATGAAAACCACTCATCCTAGAAACTTGATCTCTATCTCATTCTCTAGTAAATTTTGTTGCCTTGGACGGTTACTTGGGCCACTTTTTTGATAAAACTCTTAGATTTATAGATATCCAGCATTTTCCATGACAGAATATGATCCATTGTTTCAAAAAATCGCAGTTTTTCCTTCATAAAATGAAAACCACTCATCCTAGAAACTTGATCTCTATCTCATTCTCTAGTAAATTTTGTTGCCTTGGACGGTTACTTGGGCCACTTTTTTGATAAAACTCTTAGATTTATAGATATCCAGCATTTTCCATGACAGAATATGATCCATTGTTTCAAAAAATCGCAGTTTTTCCTTCATAAAATGAAAACCACTCATCCTAGAAACTTGATCTCTATCTCATTCTCTAGTAAATTTTGTTGTCTTGACGTTCACTTGGACCACTTTTTTGATAAAACTCTTATATTTATAAATATCATACATTTTCCAGACAGGATCTGATCCTCCGAATCCTCAAAAGAGTCATGGAAAATGCTGGATATCTATAAATCTAAGAGTTTTATCAAAAAAGTGGTCCAAGTAAACGTCCAAGGCAACAAAATTTACTAGAGAATGAGATAGAGATCAAGTTTCTAGGATTTTAATGAAGGAAAAACTGCGATTTTTTGAAACAATGGATAATTTACTGTCATGGAAAATGCTGGATATCTATAAATCCGGGAATTTTGACAAAAATTGGTCCAAGTGAATGTCCAAGGCAACAAAATTATTATTATATGTGTATACAGGTATCTAAATAAATACGGTATAATTATTTTTTTTAATTAAAAAACAATTTTTGAGTTCATTAATTAAATTGTCAAATTAATATTTGTGGGATTTAAAACTCGACTTTGAATCAATAAAATTGCCCAATTTTTAATTTATAATAATAATTGTAATAATCTTATTGTGGGATATAAAATTAAAAACCAATTATTTATTAAAAGGAAAAGGAATAAAAATGTAAATAAATATTTTTATCGAGACAACCACCTGTGAATAATTATTTCAATTAACAAAAAAACCCATCAAAAACAACTTAGTCGAAGATGAGACCGATCGAATTGTCAACACAAAAACCCCCTAACCCGTGAATTCCATCCAAATCATTGAGAGCAGTTTTTGAGAAACCTATTTGATATATATATATATATATACAAGATTTGCACGTTTAATAAGAGTAGATAAAAACAATTATTATTTATTAATCGATTTTAATGTTAATTAATTATTGACATTATTAATGATATTATTGTTTACAAATAATATATTGTTGATTAATTGTTAAACGTATAAATACTAAAATATCAAAATGCTTATTGATTGGTATGAATCAGAGGCGATTTAATCGAAGTGTGTGTGTGTGTGTGTGTGTGTGGAGATAACGGGTATAGAATCTATTCCTCCTAGAAGTAGGAATGTTAAAAAAAAAATTGTATTTATTTATTTTTTTCTCTCGTGATATTCAAGGTCTGTCTGTCTCGTGGATGAGAAGATTTTTATTTTTTCTTTCTTCATCCAATCTCTAAAAGAAGACGAAATTGTTCACTTTTTTTTTTCTCTTTTATATTAACGTTTTGCGTTTGAATACCATATATATTATCTTAGCGTTCTCTCTTTTCTACATATATAAATATATAATAGATTCATTTTATCCGTGTGTGAATATACAATATATTATTCGTTTTATTTATTAGATAAACGTTTTATTATTTATTACCTGATTTTCTGCATTTTTTTTTTTTTTTTTGTTTTATACCCGAACAACTCGATGAATCTTTTTCCTCGTGTTTTTTTTTCTCATCAAACCTAGAACGAACAGAGAAGGATTAATATATATGTATATATATGTAGGTATATATTTAAATTTTACTGGCTCTAGTCCAAAAATTATTTTTCAAATATTATCATTCAAACTTGACAAAAAAAATTAAAATAATAAATACAGAGTGGTCGCAAAAGTTGCGCATATCGAAATAAAATGTGCCTGTAAATAATACGAGCCCCATCCCATCTCAATTGGCCCACCAATATTTTTTCTTTTTAAATAAAATTATGCTAATTCACGGTAAATTTAATTTAAATATTTATTTTTATTATTATCATTTGGAACAACATTTTAAACAATTTAAAACATTTTATTGTAACATTTAACTTAAAATTATTTTTTAATTGTTAAAAACAAGGAAAACATAAAATCAACCTTTACCACTGAATGACGTCGCCTTTATTTTTAATTACGGCTTGAATTCATTTGGGCAACCTACTTATTAAATTTTGACACTCATCTTGAGTGAAAGAATCCCAAATATTTTGAAGTTTGTGTTTTAATTCGACTACGTTTCTAGCTGGTTGTATTCGTAATAGCTTTTTCATTGTGTGCCAAAGAGTTTCTATTGGTGACAAGTCGGGACTGTTTGCCACCTACTACAAAAGTGGAACATTATGATCAGAAAGTCATTTTAAAGATTTTATTGATGTATGACAGGCCGTCCCGTCTTGTTGGAACATAAAATTATTATTATTCTGCAATGCATCTGCCATTGTTGGAAGTAATTTTTTTAAAATCTCTAAATATTGGTGTTTACAATTCCATCAATGAAGTGAAGTTTTCCAACACCTCTAGCAGACATTGAACCCCATACCATAACTGAAGCAGGAAATTTTACTTTCTTTTTTAAACAATCTGAATTGAAAGCTTCATTATTCTGACGAATAACTCTGCTTCGATTGTCCCCAACACAAACTTCAAAACGAGACTCATCACTCCAATGGACACTATTCCATTCATCACTCGTCCAATTAATGTGACTTTTAGCCCATTTAAGCCCGTTTTTCTTTTGTTTTAATGTCATGAGTGGATTTTCTTTCGCCTAAAAAAAAATTAGTAAAATTACAAAAAAAAAATTTGGAATAAGTTGCAATAAAATTACCTTGTAAGTTTTAAAACCTAACTTAAGGGCTTCTCTATGGCACGTGGATCTTGAAACACTTCGCCCCACAGCATCGCTCCAAAGAACAGATAATTCACTATAGTGTTCGAACGCTCTGTTTTTTCTAATAATCTTCTTCAATGCCCGTCTATTTCGACGCATACCGAGGTTTTGTAGCTATTGTACCCGTTGTTTTATAAACTCGAATAATATTTATGACAGTAAACTTTGATAAATTAACTAGATCGCCAATTTCCGCGTTTAATTTTCCCTTTTAAATAAATTGATAATAATTGAGCGAATTTTTTCATCAACAACCTTTCCAGAAGTCATTTTTACTAATAATAAACAAAACAAACTTTCTTTTGTTGGAAAAAGGCAAAGCCTACTTGATTATTTCACATATTCAAAGATTCTTAAAAAAAAAAATTCGTGAAAAGCAAAGAACTATTTTTTATATAAAAATATGTCTTTAACAATTAAAAAATAATTTTAAGTTTTTTTTTTTGGTTTTTCGGCCTTTCTAGCCATAAGCCCAATTACGATACTAGCTATATTTTTAAAATTTGTCTCTACCCCCGGGGGCCAGATTTTAGCTGGCTGCCTCGAGTCGGATTCGAACCCGGGTCCCCTGGTTAGCTCGTTGTCACGCTACCGCCTAGCCTACCGACCCCCCCATAATTTTAAGTTAAATGTTACAATAAAATGTTTTAAATTGTTTAAAATGTTGTTCCAAATGATAATAATAGAAATAAATATTTAAATTAAATTTACAGTGAATTAGCATAATTTTATTTAAAAAGAAAAAAATATTGGTGGGCCTATTGAGATGTAATTTTATATTTTAACACTTTTATTATATATAAAAGTAATTTTTATACTTGAAATACATAAAATTCAGTATTATTTATTTCCCTACTTTTTTAAAAAAAAAAATATTTTTTACGAAGATTTGATTTGCAGGTTCCATATAATTAGGAAAAAGTTTTCACTTTTTCCTACAATAGTGTAGTAATTTATTATGAATTAAATAGTGAGAGTGTGAGTGGGTCATATCGCACAACTCAGCAAGTATACTAATCTCTAACAGGTGGCAGGGGGAAAAAAAGGGGGAAATGTCCTTGAACCTCATTCGTTGGCCGGCCGTGAAAACCGATTTCTTCTCCAATACCGGCCACTACTACTACTACTAGTACTACTACTAGTATTATCCATAAGCAGCCTGTCTGTTATTATGGATAATATTATTATCCAATTGACGCTCTTCCTCTATCCCTTTCGCTCCCTCATTTGTAGATGAGACAGCCAATTATCTATTATATCATATACAAGTAGATTTATTTATTTATTATTTCTTATACTAGATATATAAATAAATACAAATCTTATTATATTAAGCGAGCAAATTTTTGAAAACGGCTCTAACGATTTGGATGAAATTCACGGGTTAGGAGGGTTTTGTGTTGGCGATTCGATCTGTACCGGTCTCATCTTCGGCTAAGTTGTTTTTGATGGGTTATTTTGTTAATTGAAATAAGTATTCAAAGGTGGTTGTCTCGTTAAAAATGTATATTTACATTTTTATTCAATTTCGTTTTAATTATTAATTTGTTTTTTAATTTTAAATTCCGCTAATAGATCATTACAAATATTATTATATATATTAAAAGTTAAGCAATTTAATTGATTGAAGGGAGGAGGAAGGAGAGACCAATCGATTTGATTGGGGAATAATGGAATTTAAATAATTATCGGAAAAGAGGTTTTTTTATCTAATTAGATTTTTCCTCTTATTAAAAACAAGGACTTAAGATAAATAAGGACACTCGATGGTGGAGAAGCAATCTCCGGAATCGAAGCTAAAATACATGGTATACATTAATTAATGTAAAATAATTGGTTTAATAAAATTTAAAAAAAAAAAAAAAAAAAAAAAAAAAATTTAATTGATTGACGGAGGAGAGAGGGGAGAGGTGAGAATACCAATCGATTTGATTGGGGAATAATGGAATTGAAATAATTATCGGAAAAGAGGTTTTTTTATCTAATTAGATTTTTCCTCTTATTAAAAACAAGGAATAAAGATGAATAAGGACACTCGATGGTGGAGAAGTAATCTCCGGAATCGAAGCAAAAATACAATGTATACATTAATTAATGTAAAATAATTGGTTTAATAAAATTTATATAAAAAAAATTAAAAGTTAAACGGATGAATGGGGATGGATAGGGGAGGAGAAAAACCAATCGACTTGATTGGGGAATAATGGAATTGAAATAATTATCGGAAAAGAGGTTTTTTATCTAATTAGATTTTTCCTCTTATTAAAAACAAGGAATAAAGATGAATAAGGGCACTCGATGGTGGAGAAGCAATCTCCGGAATCGAAGCAAAAATACAATGTATACATTAATTAATGTAAAATAATTGGTTTAATAAAATTTATATAAAAAATAAATAAATTAAAAGTTAAACGGATGAATGGGGATGGATAGGGAGGGAGAAAAACCAATCGACTTGATTGGGGAATAATGGAATTGAAATAATTATCGGAAAAGAGGTTTTTTTATCTAATTAGATTTTTCCTCTTATTAAAAACAAGGACTAAAGATGAATAAGGACACTCGATGGTGGAGAAGTAATCTCCGGAATCGAAGCAAAAAATACAATGTATACATTAATTAATGTAAAATAATTGGTTTAATAAAAATTTATTAAAAGTTAAACAATTTAATTGGATTGATATGAATGAGCGAATAATGGAATTGAAATAATTATCGGAAAAGAGGTATTTTTACTTAATTAGTTTTTTCCTCTTATTAAAAACAAGGACTAAAAGATGATCAAGGACATTCGATGGTGGAGAAGTAATCTCCGGAATCGAAGCTCAAAAATAATGTATGCATAAATTCATGTAAAATAAATGGTTTAATAAATTTAAACAATTTAATTGATTAAAAATCTAGTTTTAAATCCCACAAACGTATTTTTTCTATATAAAAATTTGGCAATTTTATTGAAGAACTCAAAAATTGTTATTTAAATGAGCAAGACACTCCCAACCCAGTGAGCAACCCAGAGTCAGCACAAGCAGGCGACTTTTGTGGGATTTAATACTCGAATTTATAATCAATAAAATTGTTTTTAATTTTGAGAATAAATTTTTATTATTATAAAATATAATAAATTTTATTAAACCAATTATTTTACATTAATAAATGTATACATTGTATTTTAGCTTCGATTCCGGAGATTACTTCTCCACCATCGAGTGTCCTTGATTCATCTTTAGTCCTTGTTTTTAATAAGAGGAAAAATCTAATTAGAGAAAAAAACCTCTTTTCCGATAATTATTTCAATACCATTATTGCGGAAATTAAGTCCCTTGGATCCCTCTATCATCCATTCAATTAAATTGTTTATATATAAATTTTATTAAACCAATTATTTTACATTAATTAATGTATACATTGTATTTTTTGCTTCGATTCCGGAGATTACTTCTCCACCATCGAGTGTCCTTATTTATCTTTAGTCCTTGTTTTTAATAAGAGGAAAAATCTAATTAGATAAAAAAACCTCTTTTCCGATAATTATTTCAATTCCATTATTCCCCAATCAAGTCGATTGGTATCCCATCTACCTCTCTCAATCCCATTCACTCAATTAAATTGTTTAATTTTAATATATATATATTAATATTTGCTATAACCTATTAGTGAGTTTTAAAATTAAAAAAACCAATTAAAATTAAAAGATAATTGAAAAAAATGTAAACACATTTTTTATTGACATTTCCATCTGTCAATAATTACTTTAATTAAGAAAAGATCAATTAAGATGAAATTTGTCGAGGTCCAGACCTAGTCAGATCTTTTCCTCATCCTCAAAACTTGTTAATAGATTAATTGAAAGTAATGGAAGGCAGCCCAGAGGTAGTGAGGAAAGAAAAAATTAACACATATAAAATAAGGTGTAATTTATTGGAATCCTTCCTCCTTTCCTTTCAAACCGACGTTTCGGAGGATTTTTCCCTCCTTCTTCAGGGTTTCAAAGGGTCAATTAATGAAACAAATAAAATGTTGTTAATAGAATTCGTTTCATCGGTAGAGCCGTTTTCAAAATAGAACAATGATACAAACAAATAAATATATAAATATATAAACAATTTTTGCTCGTTTAATAAGAGTAGATAGATTATTGTTGTTTAACGACCTATCAACCCATATAGTTAATGAGCTAAGTGCATCAAGATCATTTCCTATTAAAATTCTTGCCAAGTGTTAAAGAAACAATAGAGAGGGCGATCCTTGGACTGGATAACTAAAGAGGTCTTATCCGTGATGGCCATTCATCTTGCAATAAATACTAATAATAATAATTATTATTATTCATATTCATATGCGTCCTTTCGGAAGGAATCTTAAGAATAGCAAGCAACCAAAGATAAAACTATTAAAACGATTTCTTTTTTAGAATTATAGTGTCCCACCATTCAATGTATGAAAGACGTACATTTTTGGTGCAAAAGATGTCTTTCTTACGAAAATAAATAATAGTACCTGGAGCAAAGATCAAAGTGCATTATTCCGTAATTATATATTTAGTACTCTGAATGTTTTTATAGGTGGATCTTGGTGAGGGAGGTGGGGTGAGTTTTTTTATCTTGAGACAGTCTTATAACTCAAAAACAGTGCATTATATGGAACAAAGTTTCAAATAAAAGTTTATTTATATCGAGGGGGAAACTTAACTACGCTATTGTTGGTCGACGTAGAACAAGCTTTTAAGGGTATTTCAAAGTCAAGTTCTGTTTTTTTAAATAGAACGCTATATTTTTCTATACGGCTAGTTAATCTACAAGAAAAACTGAACAACTTTCATAAGAACTATTTTTTATACGAAATCAAAAAACAAAATACATGAATCAATTAGATCTCAAAAAAAAAATTATTAATAATTATTTTTAACAATTATTTAACTTAATTATCAAGTAATAATCATTAAATAATTAATTATTAAATAAATAATTAATAATTAAATAATTTTTCGACACTGTTATGAGCATTCCAGAGCGTTATCCCAAGTCTTCTAGATGAATTCCAGATCCAATTTCGTTATTTTGAGATGTTTCTTCGTAGCCTTTACATATGTTGTTTTTTTAACAGATTTACAACGCGATAAAATGAACCGAATGTTTTCTACATTTGATTCAATAGCGAATCTAATGTAGGGAATTTTTGTCAAATATTGAGTGAAAATAATATTTGAACTTATATATTTCTAACTTGAAATAATGATATTAAATAAATTTTAATTTTCTCATTAATATATCAAAGAATGATTGATACGTCAACGAGAATTATTTTGACCGCGCTGATTTGAAAAAGATATTTTTATCGCGCGAGACTACTGCGGATTACGCTATTGGAGTCTGCGGAGTATTAGGTCTGGACCAAGAGAGAAAAATATGTGATCCACTTAGCTACAATCCAACGTCATTTCGCGTATAGCCCGCTTGACATTCGGATGGATCACCAAGTGAATTTGAAATCTCAGATGTTATATATTCGATCTCCCAGTCCAGAGCGCTCGGTCTATTAGCATGTATGTTAGATGCTTACGATTGATTAACCGAATGTTTTCTACATTTGATTCAATCGCGAATCTAATGTAGGGAATTTTTGTCAAATATTGAGTGAAAATAATATTTGAACTTATATATTTCTAACTTGAAATAATGATAGTAAATAATATTAAAAATATATTTTTCAAATCAGCGCGGTCAAAATAATTCTCGTTGACGTATCAATTATTCTTTGATATATTAATGAGAAAAATTATAAAATTTAATCGATAAAATGAAGCTTGTGTGGGTGTATTACTATCAGGAAAACGCTCGGCATCCATTTCAATAACACTTTCAATAACATTTCTTCCACATTCCCCGCATAAATTAAGATCATTTTAATTCTGTCTTCAACAAAAAATGCTCCATTTTTATTATAATGAAAATACAAAATAACTAACTACTGCATTGACATGAGAAATAAACTTTTTTAAGCTCAAGAATTTCAACTAGTTCTATTAAGAAGAAAATAATCTCTTAAATCTGAGTATAACTAAGTTTTAAGATCATTATAAACACTTATTTTCATTGTTATGACTTTTCGATTTAATAATTATTTATTTAATAATCAATTATTTAATCATTATTATTTGATAATTAAGTTAAATAATTGTTAAAAATAATTATTAAGAATTTTTTTGAGATCTAATTGATTCATGTATTTTGTTTATTTGATGTCGTATAAAAAAATAGTTCTTATGAAAGTTGTTCAGTTTTTCTTGTAGATTAACTAGCCGTATAGAAAAATATAGCGTTCTATTTAAAAAACAGAACTTGACATTGAAATACCCTTGAAAGCTTGAAACTTTTTTCCATATATGATCTTTGTTTTACTGCACTGTTTTTGAGTTATAAGACTGTCTCAAGATAAAAAACTCACCCGGTATATATAAAATTATTTTTTTTATTTATTTATTTAAATAATAAGTATTTAAAAAAAAAAAAAAAAATTGTGATGTGGCTATCCACTTGACTTTACCATACAATCTGGCCCCTCACTTATATTGAATATTTAATAAAATTGTGGGAGGGGGGTTAATTTTTGCATTTTTAGACTTCTGGGGACGCACTGATTATGTATACAAGAGTTTGGTACAAGGGCCAAGATTTTCATTTCCCCCCCCCTCCCTCAGCGATTGAATGGCTTACAAAGATTTTTAAGAAACTAAGAAACAAATTATTTACTTTTTTATTTATTTATTTACAAATTTTTCAAAATTCTTTTACAATACTGATCTTTGTTTTACTACACTGAAAAAAACAAACAATTTCTTTATAATAAATATATTGATAGATGTTGAGCATTTTTAATGAGCTCTTATTTATTCCAAAGATATTTTATTAATAATCAAGATATATCGAAATCATTATAAATATGACCAAATTTTTAGTTATTTAATCCAAATATATTATATACTTGAGTGAACTATTTTATTCTATTAGATATTTCTTAATATCAAATGAATGTCTTGTTTATTTCTAGATAAACCTCTTATTATATCTAAACAAATGTTTTTTTTATCATAAAACGACTTAGATTTTCTGCAAATAGTGATATCTTAATAATTAAGATATTACAAAAATTAACAATAATTTTGTTTACATTATTAATTGTTTTTTTTTTAATTTTAAAACCCACTATAAGATTATAAGAAATATTAATATATATTAAAATTAGATTAGGTACCTTATAATAATATAGAAAATTAATTTTTTTTATTAATTCAACCAAATGAATTATCAAATTAAATATTTATATGACTTATTTGAATACATAGTAGATTCTACATCAAATGAATATAAATTATAAAAGATTGAATATTATTTATTAATAAATAAAAAAATATTCAAATTTATATAATTTCTAGTCGTAATTACTGTATTATTCCATTTAAATACCCTACACTAATTTACTCAAATACACAATATTTTCATAATTTACTTATTGGTTCTTGGCTCAAATAGCGGCATCTTAACTATTAATATATCTAGATTTGCTCCAAAAATAAGAGAATAATTAAAATACGTATATCATTTATTCATATTGAACAGAGATCGATTTCGCCATAATTATCTTCATCATCTATTCATATCAAATATAATTTCTTAACTATAAATATATCGTTTTTTTCAGTGTATAGTGTATCAACGCTTTCAAAATATAATGTTTATATATTAATTATTCTAGAACTATATTTATAGTAACTATTTTTAAATGTAATTATAGTAAATTATTTACTATTAAAAATAAGGGGTTGTACTCCAATTGATTATATTGGGTTAGTCAGAATCAATACAGAGCGCTATTTTTCTCTCGCTCAATATAAATAAATAAATAGATAAACGTTTGTTTAATTTTTTTTTTTATTAAATCGTACATTTTAATTAATAACCAGGATATACAATTTTTATTATGCAATGGGTGGGAATAAATTAGCCTTGATGTTAAAAAATAATAAAATATATATACTTATGTATAAATTCCTTTTTAATCTTAAATGTATAAAAAAAATCCATTCACTACTTATTGCTTATATATTATACCAGCTCAATGTTATTCAAATATACCATAATTAAAATTATTAAAAAATTCCACAAATTCACTCATTCTTTCCTTGTCAACGATAAATAAGAATCAATTTGATATTTCAAGTATTTTAGAAGAAATAATCGTATAACCCCTAGGAGTCCAGTCAAATTGTACTCAAATCGGCCCCTAAGGAGAAAGTTTTGGGGTAGCTCTCATTTTTTGCATATATATGTTTATTGAGGCGCTGAATCCAAATCTGAGATCTCACACCAAAATTTCGTGATGCAACATTGTAGAAAATTCAAAAAAAAGGTGAAAATTTCCATTATTTCGTTTTTCACATATAACTCGAAAACTATCAATTTTTTGTAAATAATCTTCATATTCAAAATGAAGGTTCATAAAGTTTCCTACAAATTTTATTTT
Source organism: Forficula auricularia (assembly GCA_024734495.1). Lineage (NCBI taxonomy): Eukaryota > Metazoa > Arthropoda > Insecta > Dermaptera > Forficulidae > Forficula > Forficula auricularia. Next base: position 5,142,894 of record JALMQS010000074.1, on the reverse strand, counting down.
TTAGATTTTTTTCTCAGACTAACCGTTCGGGCTCAAGAGCAAAATACAAGTTTTCGACCTCAGTAGCCCCCCATTCGATATTTTCCCATTTTGTCCATGAAGGAGCATGTTTTCGACAAAGACCATTCTATACATTTTTAAACTAGATTAAATTTGCTACAATTCAAACAAAATTTCATTTTAATTGAATAATGGTAATTCGTGCCGAAATGAGGTTGAGATTTTGAAAAACTGCAAATTTAGCAAAAAAAATCGCAGTTATTCCTTCATAAAATGAAAACCACTCATCCTAGAAAATTGATTCTTATATTGTTCTCTAGGAAATTTAATTACCTTGAACGTTTACTTGAGCTAATTTTTTGTTAAAACTCTTAGATTTATAGATATCTATCATTTTCCATGACAGAAAATAATCAATTTTTGCGAAAAAAATCGCAGTTTTTCCTTCATAAATGAAAACCATTCATCTTAAAAACTTCCCATTCTTTAGGAAATTTTATTAACTTGAACGTTTATTTGGATTACTTTTTTGGTAAAACTCTTAGATTGTTAGGGCCGTGTTGCGTGGTGCGTGACCACGCCCACCTAGTTGGTGGGGACCTAACAATGCTTTGGAACAGGGCGATGTTCGTCCCTGGTAATTAGCCGGGCTAGGCGCCACCCGCCTAGTTGGCGGGTGAGGAGCTCCTTGTTGGTGGATGGCTCCTCCTTCGATGCTTAGTCGAGATCGAATTGCCTTACTTAATGCATGACTGAAATATTATCAGTCATGCAAAGTGTCGCAACGATCTGACTGAGTCATCTAGCGGCCGTGTCTAAAAGCTAGTAGCCAAAGCAACAGCGGGCCGCTACAGATTAATAGATATCCAGTATTTTCCATGACACTTTTGAGGATTCGGATCATATCCTGTCATGGAAAATGCTGGATATCTATAAATCTAAGAGTTTATCGAAAAAGTGCTACAAGTAAACGTTCAAGTCAACAAAATTTCCCAGTGAATGAAATATGAATCAAGTTTCTAGGATGAGTGGTTTTCATTTTATGAACGAAAAACTGAAATTTTTTGCAAAAAATTGCAGTTTTTCAAAACTTCAACCTCTATCAACTAGTGCCTGGAGAACCGAGCGATGCTCGGTAACTTTTTGCCACTAAATAGCTCAAGTTTCAAATTTCAGGGCTCTGTGACATACCGAAGACGAAATATGAATGATTAAAATATTTCTTTTACGACACTCCTAATTTACACCCCTTTCCTATATCAATCGGATTAAAATCAATACACGACTAATCTATCTATATATATAAAATCCTTTGTGTGTATGTACGCGATCGACCCACGCCTAAACCACTGAACGTATCGAAACCATATTCACACCATATATTTGCTTAGTGCTCGCGATGGTTTATCTAAATTTTGAGCCAAATCGGTTTGATTTTATTTTTTATTTTTTTATTTAATTGATTGACAGATAATATCTATAGAAATAGAGCTTCTAAAATGGCCAAGCAAACAATACATTATCCCTGCCCTGAAAGGTTAGGTCTTAAACAATGAAACCCCTCTTAACAAAAGAAAGGGGAATACAGGTAGTCAGGTCAAAATTTCAGAAACTTTTTTTTTTTATTTATCTATCTATCTATCTATATATATAAAATCCTTTGTGTGTATGTACGCGATCGACCCACGCCTAAACCACTGAACGTATCGAAACCATATTCACACCATATATTTGCTTAGTGCTCGCGATGGTTTATCTAAATTTTGAGCCAAATCGGTTTGATTTTATTTTTTATTTTTATATTTAATTGATTGACAGATAAGATCTATAGAAATAGAGCCTCTAAAAGGGCCAAGCAAACAATACATTATCCCTGCCCTGAAAGGTCAGGTCTTAAACAATGAAACCCCTCTTAACAAAAGAAAGGGGTATACAGGTAGTCAGGTCAAAATTTCAGAAACTTTTTTTTTAAGATAATAAAATCTATTTTGAATACAGACATAATTTGTTAATTTAATTTTTTATATATATATATATATAATCCTTAGTATGTATGTGCGTGATCGACCCATGCCTAAACCACTGAACGTATCGAAACCATATTCACACCATATGTTTGTTTAGTGCTCCAAATGGTTTATCTAAATTTTGGGCCAAATCGGTTTGATTTGATTTCACACGATTTTACATAATTAAATTAATTATTCTCAGGTAGAATGCCAATTGGGGTTTTAAAAAAGGTTTATCTTTTCTTTTGTACCCAGGCAGACAATGGGTGTGGGTTAATTCATTGTTCTCAAAGGCCTTGAAGAAGTATTATGATTATATTATAGATATATTTTGTTTTCCCTAAACTTTAGAATTAAACTGTTTCACAGAAATACACCATTCTCTCTTAAGTAAAAAGAAAAATTTATATTTTTAAATGTGATTATTTTATTGTTATTAGTTGGCTAACCTGAGCCTGTCGGAAAGAAACATTCCAAATCTTAATCAATGTTTCTTATTATAAATACATTTCCCAGTATCTCAGTGCATTACATACAACGAATCATGGTGCATGCCTAGCATTACGATTGTTAGAAGAAGATTCGCATTGGGATACAACTCTTGCCGATGCTGCTCTCGGTTCATCGCCACATCAAATACGATGTTTGTTTGCCATTTTATTGACAACGTGTTTTCCAACTAACCCGCCTAAATTATGGGGAAAATATAAGGCTTCAATGAGTGAAGATGTATTACATGCTCTACGTAGAATTCGAGGAGATCCAGATATAAAATTCTCGCCAGAAATATATAATGAATCTTTGATTAAGTTGGAAGATTTATGCATGATCATTTCGAATCAACCACTAATTAAATTAGGGATGCCATCAGCTAATCGGCCAGTAAGTGATTTATTTAATCGCGATATGCAACGTGAACAATCGTACAATGTTGATGGTTTAAATGCATATGTTCAAGCAAATGAACCAAAATTGTTACCAGAACAAAAATTACTTTATGATAAAATTATGCATGCAGTCGCTGCTCAAGAAGATGGTTTCTTTTTTTGGATGCACCAGGTGGAACAGGGAAACATTTTTAATTTCGCTCATATTGGCACAAATGACATCATCTGGAATTGCTGCCATTTTATTAGACGGAGGAAAAACAGCACATTCAACACTAAAATTATTATTGAACATTCAAACAAATGAAAATGCTGTATGTAACATTAAAAAGAATTTTTGGAACTGTACATAAATCAAAATTCATTCATGTATAAGAAAATATTAGAAAGAGTAAATCTATGCTTCGTCGTTGAATTATTTAACCTATAATCTTCAAACTAACGTAAGAGAGAAAAAAGAGAGAATGAAATGAAAAGAGAGAGAGGAATACTAGAAGTTTCACTTCCGTCGTGCGTAAGCTTGACACACTCAGAATTTTTTATTTTGCTTTCGCAATGAGTTAGATTATTTCTTGAAGCTGATTTTTAATTAATAAAATACGAGTATATTTAATTAAAATACAGTTGAACAAAATTATATCGCAAACAAACTTTTGGCCGTCTCGAGACGCTGCCCGCCAGGGCCACCCGCCCGGAGGGCCAAGGTGCAGATGGCGTGCCGGAGGCACGCCTGACCCAGCTTGTATATATATAAAATTCTTTGCCCGATACACTCACTCACTCACTCACTCACTCACTCATCATCAAAACAGCCAGAACCACTGGACATAGAAACATGAAATTTGGAGAGGATATTACATCTATGACATAGGGGCTCACTAAGAAAGGATTTTTGAAATTCGACCCCTAAGGGGGTCAAAGGGGCAAAGTGTGTTTCCACTGATTATGCGATATCTCTTAAGGACAATAAAATATCTACTTGCTTTTTACTTATAAAAATACTAAATTAAAATATCTAAAAACTAATTTCAGGATTTTTTGAAATTGGACCTCTAAATGGGGCAAAATATATTTGCAATGTGTTTACACTAATTATGCATTTTCTATTAAGAACGATAAGATATCTACTTGATTTTTACTTAATAAAATTCTAAAAACAAATATCTAAAAAGTACTTTCAGGATTTTCTGAAATTCGACTCACAAAATGTGAGTGGGGGCAAAAATTAAAACTCTCTCCTATCTTGATCAAATTTTGTAGAGTTATTCTTTATTACCTTAAGAAACTATTCCTAAAAAATCAACTATCAAAATTGACTGTATGGGGGCGAAGGGGGGGGAATTATAGACATTTTTAGCTTTTTAGTACATTTACTCTTTAGAAAACTGTGGATTATTTATTTGCAAATATCTAAAAATAATTTCGAGATTTTTTGTAATTTTTGACCCCCCCCCCCCCTTAATTATCCAAAATGTGAGTGGGGGCAACAATTAAAACTCTCTCTGAACTTGATCAAATTTTGTAGAGTTATTCTTTATTACTTTAAGAAACTATTCCTGTAAAAATCAACTATCAAAATTGACTGTATGAGGGCGAAAGGGGGGCAAAATATAGAAATTTTTACCTTTTTTGTACATTTACTCTTTAGAAAACTGAGAGTTATTTATTTGAAAATATCTAAAAAATAATTTCAACCTCCCAAAATGTGAGTGGGGGCAAAAAATTAATACTCTCTCCGATATAGATCAAATTTTGTAATGTTTGTTTTTAAGACTATATAAAATGTATGCTGTAAAAATCAATAGCCAAAATGAGTGGGTGGGGGCGAAAGAGGGAGCAAAATATTACAAATATATATTACAGACCTAATAATCACATGCCGTGACGCTGTCCGCCAGGGCCACCTGCCCAGAGGGCTGAGCTGTAGAGGGCGTGCCGAAGGCACGCCTGGAGCAGCTCGTACTATATATATGAGCCTAGATTAATTTGTAACAACGCTCAGAGAATGCTGCCGACAGGGAGCGCTGATGCCGTCAGTATATTTGCGTCAAATTTAAAATATAATTGTAATTTGAAATGAAAGACTCCAATTGATTTTAAATTAAGAAACATTAAATATATTGATAATTATTCCTCCCCCCCCTCACCACTCAAAAATTAAATATTCAATTTGCTTTTCTTTGCAGATAGAAGAAGAAATTAATCACATCTTATTTGATTTATATTTACTTAATATATTATTTTTTTATTTTTTAATAATTTGCCACTTTTTTATAATTTTTAAAAAATCTAAATTTTGTTATTCTTAGGACGAAAATGGGGCGAAACTTTTAAGAGACTATGTATTTTCGGGAGTTTACAGGTACACATTTGGAGTGTGGTGTTTTAAGAGGAATAAAATTTTTGGACCGAGACGCCGCCCGCCAGGGCACAAGCCTTCGTAACTCATAACACTTGATAAGTACACTAATTTAAAAAAAAATGTTATTGCCCTTTTTGAGAAAGTCAAAAAAAACGAACAATCTTTTATGTAAATGTCCATTTTCGATTTCAACCAAAAGCTTGCTAGCTTATATCTAGCTTAAGTTTCGAATTTCGTAGCTCTGAGATTTATGGTTGTGAAACGCAGGAGGGGGTACATTCTCACGTACGTAAACATCAACTTCCGGTACTTCAATTTTAGCCAAAATCTTGTGGTACTTCTTATAGCCTCTAGATAGCTTAAGTTTCAAATTTCATGGCTCTGCGTCTTTCCGAAGAAGAGATATGAACGATTAAAATATTTATTTTGCGACATGACTAATTTACACCTCCTTCCTTTATTTCAATCGGATTAAAAATTTTATAAAACTAATAACTCATGACACTTGATAAGTACACCAATTTTTAGCGAGCCGTTTTTGAGAAACCGAATGGATATCTACTCTTATTAAACGAGCAAAAATTGTATATTTATTTGTTTGAATATTTGTATCTCAGTTCTATTTTGAAAACGGCTTTACCGATTTTGATGAAATTCACGGGTTAGGGGGTTTTTGGGGTGACAATTCGATCTGTCACGGTCTCATCTTCGACAAAATTGTTTTTGATGGGTTTTTTCGTAATCAAATTAATTATTCTCAGGTAGACAAATCCCATTCTTAGGGTTTTAAAAAGGTTTCCTTTTCCTTTTATACCCAGGCAGACAATGGGTTGTTTGTTTCATTGTTCTAAAAGGCCTTGTAGAAGTATTGTGATTGTGAATTTTAACATATTTTGTTCTCCCTAAAGGTTAGAAATATTAATAAACGTTTTATAATTGTTTTTATAAAGAAATTTATTTATTTAATAGAATAAAAAATAATCAAGAATTTATTTAAAAATATATTTCGCATAAGCAGGTCTCAATTTTCTGGAAAAAAACAACACATTTTGATAGGTTTTATTTATTAATTGGATGAATAAAAATGAATCATATGGTTGAATCAAAACAGGTGCAGAAGGTGAGGCGCAGTGGTGGGGAATCCGGGGGTAGGGAGAGGTTTCGGTGGTGGGGTCGAGGTGGAGGTGGTGGGGGGGGGGGGGGGGCTACATTGGGCGACTATTATATATTTTTGTATTTTTTTAATTTGAAAGCGTCTCTCAAATAAAAATCGACCTTTTTATAAGAATTTTAAATTAAAAATAATATTAAAATAAAACTTTTAACTAAAGGAAGAAGTTACCGAGCATCGCTCGGTGCCTCCAGGTACTATATATATATATATATATATATATATATATATATATATATATATATATATATAAAGAATTGCTCGTTTAATTTTTAATAAAATATAAATATCAATTAATTTTAATAATTTGTATTTATTTATATTTGTACCTTTATTTTGCGCAGACAATTTATGGTAACTAATTTTATAGTAATCCAAACATTTAATTTTTCATTTATTATTTAATTGACAAATTTGATTTATTTTTTTCTTTAAAATAATTGCTTTTATATATAATCACATACGTGATTTAATGAAATATAAATTTTAATTACTTTTAAAAATTAATATTTCTTTATATTTGTACCTTTAGTTATAGAATGCTCAATCATTTATGCGCAGGCAATTTAGGTAATATTATAGTACTAATCCAAACTTTTAATTTTTTATTTATGGTAGATATTTATTTATCATTTAATTATACTCTTGTTGTAATCTGAACAAAAAATTAATTGAAAGGAGTTTTTCTACTATATTAGATGGGTTTTTTTTTTGAATTTTTTTTACTTTGTTTGGTTGTTGTTGTTGTTGTTGATTTTTGGCCTCTGGTCAAAGAAGAGAAGTCGTGAGAATCTTTTCAAGGAAATAATTATCTTGTCTTCGATTTTTTTTTTAATGATTAAAATTTGTTATTTAAAACGTAATAGAAATGGATGGATGAGGATTTTGCAATTGAAGAATTTTTTTATTTATCTAGGGATAATAAATCTTAGGCTATATAATTAATTTTATTGATATAATTAGTATACTATATGATAACGCAGTTTGATTTAATCGCGAAAGAATTTAAATACCATATAGTCAAGTAGAATAGTAAATAGAAATGAGAATTTATCTCATACTGGGGATGTCGGTTATTGAAAATAACCCAGACAAATAAATGCCAATCCTATTATTTGTCGTTTATATTACCTAAGAATGAATGAATGAATTTGTGGAATTTTTCACATAATTTTAATTTTAATATTTGATTGAAATTGATGCAAATATATGTATTGCTAGCTGACGCTCGGGCTGCGTCATCTAGTCCCTGGCGGGGAGCGTCTCGTTTTATGGTTAAAATTTATATAGATAATAGCTTACGCTCGGGTCAAAATTGATTTGATCAAAAATTTAAATATATTTAAAAAATAATAATAGTTTTGAAAATAAATTGAAAATGCAAATAATAATAGAATAGGTAATAAAACTGTAAATGAATTATATATTATATCAAATTAATTTTAAGAATTAGTATTTATTTTGATATTTGTACCTTTAAAGAATACTCAATCATTTATGCGCCGTTTGAATAATATTATAGAAATACAAACATTTAATTTTCCTCATTTATTTATTTATTATTTAAATTTAATTGACAAATTTTTTTCTTGAAAATAATTGTATTTGTATATATAGGTAATCACCTGCGGGAGTTAATCAAATATAACCATCAATTAATTTTTAAGTATTAATATTTCTTTATATTATTAATTTGTACCTTTATAGAATGCACAATCACTTTATGGGCAGGCAATTTACCTTATAATTATTAAACAATTGCAGACTTTTAATTTTTCAATTTATTTATTTATTATTTAATTGATGAATTTAATTTATTTTGGTATAATAATCATTTGCGAAAATCACTCGATCTATATTTCATAAAATAAAATTTATATAAAAAAAATAAAACCGACTTCAAAAAAATTAAATGCAACAAATAAAATAATAAAACTCAAAAATAAAATAAAATACACTAAAAGGTATAAAATAATAATCTAATTTAGTTACAACTAAACGACGAAGTATTAATATGAAATCACTTTTTGAAGTCGGTGCCAAACGTATACATTTTATGAATCAAATTCGACGGATTTTACTTAGTACGTTTGGCGGATACGCTCGCTTATATAGTTTGTTTGCCAACGACATCAAAAAAAATTTCATGTTAATATTTCGTCGTTTAGTTGTAACTAAATATAATAATAATTATTTTATACCTTTGAATGTATTTTATTTTATTTTTAAGTTCTTATTATTTTATTTGTTGCATTTAATTTTTTGAAGTCGGTTTTATTTTTTTGTATAAAAATTATTTTTATTTTTCTCTTTTTAGTGATGTTATTAATAGTGACTTAAGATAATACCTTGCATGTGTAAGGGGGCTACGGCCCTTAGCGAATACTTAGCCTGTAATTTATTTGTTAAGTTAAAGAAAGTCTAATTTGTTGGAATAGAGAGTAGCCTCAGTAAACTGCTGAGTTAGCAGCCAGACAGGTTGGCGCCGTACCTAGATCCAGTATAGTGAATATTGGCTCCTGAACAAGGGAGTGGGAGAGAGACAGACGCTACCCTGGGCGAGAGGAGAAGAGACGCGAGAAGGAGGCGGGCCTGTCGGTGTGTGAAGTGACCAACGGATAGGATAGTGTGAGTGCGTGCAAAAGATGAAGTCGCTGTCGGTGTGTCTCCCACGAAAAGATGAAAATGTGTGGGTGACAGCGAGGACGCGGAACTGCGGGCCGACACGAGGGAGTCGTCCTGAGGCTGGCACGAGAGACATAACGGCTGGGGGTTGGGCCAGCCGGCCGCCCCTGCGAGCGGGGGCAGATGTGAACGCGTGCGAGGGATTGTGTGACCACCCCCGGGGCGGGTACAGGTGTGTGCCGCAGGCGTATGTAGGTACGCGCTATGTGAAAAGACAGTGTTAACGCTAGTGAACGGTGTGCAGGTGCTGCGAACTGTGTGCAGGTACAGCGGGTATGTGTACGGTGATGTGCTAAGGACTGGGATGCCGCCCTGCGGGCGGTAGCCGGTGTCTCGGGGACACGGCCAGCTCGCGGGCTGTGTGAGCCTGCGGGCTGTCTAAGAAGAGCGATGTGACCGTCCCGTGGCTGTGTGATCAAACGGGCGGAGAGGAGCGTCGACGAGCCGACCACGAGGGTGGCAAAGGACAGGCACGCGAGGGCCTGTCCGTGGGAGTGCTGAGGGACAGCCGTGCCCTGTGAAGGGCCGAGAGGCGGCTGGACGAGCTAAGTGAAGATCGATGTAGCCAATGCTGGCGGAGGGCAAGAGGGCTGTCCTGCCAGCTGTGCGAGGATCGGCGTCATTGAAGGGCGCCGAGGCGCCCTGCGAGCTTGAGCCGATAGCGAGCTGGGCAGGAGCTCTACATGCGTGGACAGCCAGTCACCGGGGAAGTCGAAGGTCACACGGGAGTCCAGACCTACATGAGAGAACGGCGTCATTGAAGGGCGCCGAGGCGCCCTGCGAGCTTGAGCCGCTAGTGAGCAGGGCAGGAGCTCTACTTGCGTGGACAGACAGTGACCAGAGACGTCGGAAGTGCGTGAGTAGTTCGGCCGAAACGTTTAACAATGATAAGTCTGATCAGAAAATATTTCAAAGTATGTTAGTTTGTAACTTTAAGTTTAGTCTAGTTTGTAATTGCTTAATAACCTATAGTCTTAGTTAAATTTGTTCTTCAAAATTATTTATATTTTTACTAGTATATTAACTAGCTCGTATTATTTCAATTGTAACTTCATAATCGAATTGGTTTTATATAATTTGTACTAATTGATCTACCATGAAATTAAACACCATTGTTTTTAATTACAAATTTATTGTAATACATTGTTTCGTCCTTAATTAAGACCCCTTTTCAGGTCGGGCGGAAGTCGCGCCTTACAAATTGGTGTCGAGGTGTGGGGTAAACGATTTTAAAATTTTCAAAGTGCAATTTGGGGTAGATAATTTTGAAAAGGGAAAGTTTGAAAATTTTGAAATCGGGCACTCGCTCGGCTCAGTCGAGAGTGCCGCCCGCGAATAATTGGGAAAAAGTTTAATATATATAGAAGGGAATTTTTAAGGGCCAATTTCTGAAAATTTGGGAAATAAGAATTTGAGGAAAATTTAAAGTGCATAAATTGGAAAACAAAAGTTTATGATATATAGGTTGAGAGAATTCGGGCCAAATGTCGGGAAATTTTTGGAGAAGTAAAATTTTCGGGAAAAGTTTAAGGAGAAAATTTTAAAAAGATAATTTCGAGCCATTTTTGAACAGAAGTTTGAAATAATTTTTGAGAGCGTCGCACGTACATAAATGTAAGAGAAAATTTTAAGGAGAGAATTTTAAAAAATAGTTTTTGAGGCATTTTGAGTCGATTTTTTTGTTTTTGCTATTAAAGTGTAAGGAGAAAATTTTAAAAGATAATTTCGAGCCATTTCTGAACAGAAGTTTGAAATAATTTTTGAGAGCCTCGCTCGTGCATAAAGTTAGGAAAGAATTTGGGTCAAGTAAGGTTTCAAGAGAATTTTAAGGAGAAAATTTTGAAAATTTCGGGATAATTTGGGGTAGAATTTTATTGCAGAAAAGTTAGGGAATTTATCTGAATTTTAAGAAATCAAGGTTTGGATTACATATTTGTGATCAAACATTTTACTTTCTAATTACTTTAGTATTGAGGTATAAATAGAAGTTGAAGGTGTTGAGAGGATTTTTGGACAAAATTTCTATTATATAAAATTTTTCAAAATATTAGTATCGGAAGCTCATAAACTTGTTTTATTAATCCTGGAGTAATTGTTGAAGCGTACGAGGTGTATCTATATAGATTTGAATATTGCAAATTTTGGGAAAACCCGGAACATCATTTTATTTTTGTTTTGCGTCTTGAGCCAGCATGGTGAATAAACTTGCAGAATTTATGGGGTTAATAGTTGAGGAATTTTTAAAGAATTTTGAATAGATTTTGGACCGGGGGTAGTTTTGACCAAACTTTGGAGCGAAAGGGGAATTTTGAGTGAATTTTGGGGTCAGGTATTTTGAACTAAGTGCTGAGATTGCAGGCGAAAGGATCGCTGCTCTAGAGGCGTTGGTCGCGAGGTTCACCACGGAAGAAATAATACAAAAATTTTAGAGACTGCTTTGGGGGCGGTCAGGGACGTTTAATGAGGAGAGTGTGGGTGAGAAAGGGAAAACCTGAGGCTTCAACCAATAAAAAAGAAATGTGTGACAAGGGATCAGAAGGGAAAAGGAGGGTCAGTAAAGGGGAAGGACTGTGCCAGGCCCCCGGTGTAAGAATAAGAAGGAGACCGAGAATGGAGTGTCTCGCCCTACATGAGGTGGTTACACGGGGAATTGGCCGTTAGCGGCGCCCCGGTGACCATCTTGGGAGGGGTTTCTTCCCGAATTCGCCCTGCCGGGGGTGGTGACACGGGGAACTAGCCGTGAGCGGCGCCCCGGTGACCCCCGAGCAGGGGAAGGCCTGGGCTAGGTCCTTAGGGTGAAAATAAGAAGAGCCTACCTAGGGTGGCGATACGGGGAACTGGCCGTTAGCGGCGCCCCGGTCACCATCCGGGAGGGGGCGGGAGGGCCTGTAAAGGTAAGGAACCGGTGTCAGGCCCTCGGAGTGGAAGGAAGGGATAACGAGAGGGGAAAATCACAAGACAGGATAAAGGGTTGAAGGGTTGAACTAGCAGAGAAGCAAACCGTGGTGAAGTAGAAGGGGAAGAAAACAGTAATGTCGGACAAGAAGTAATATAATACGGAACCTTAAATCTTTGGAATCTATTTGTGGACTGAACCTAATATCGTAAATATAAACAGCTTGGCCAGGTGCAACAGCTAGATAGACTTGTAAAATTGGTTGTTAATGGAACCTCTTCTCCTGAAGTTCCTAGTTTATTAATTGTGTTTCTTTGTGTGATTTTCATTATATTATTCGTAATTTGGTCAATACCTGCTTTCTTTTTCTTCAACGTTTTTATTTTTTTAACAAACTGTAAGGCGTATATTTTATTTTAATTTTATGAAAAATAATGTTCCGGGTTGGATAACAGTAGCGGCAGTCGTTCTGGGAAGCCTAAGGGATGAGGAACCACCACCGCCCAGGATTGGGACGGGGAACTCGAGATCGGGGTCGACCGCCGGGCCGACCGCCGAAGAGAAAATTCTTTAATTTTTTGAAGTCCGCGTGTAAATTTTGAACTATTTTTTAGACAAATCCCGAGACCTTTTTCAGGAAAAATTTGAGCTATCTTTTAGTGAGAATCTGAGACGGTTTTTGTGGAAAGAATTTTGAGTTATTTTCGAGCAATTTTGAGCCTTTTTTTTTGAAAAAGTTTTGAGTCATTTTTCGAAGGAAATTTTGAGAGACAGTTCTGAGGGAAGCATTTTGAATTATTTTTGAGGAAAATCCCGAGACCTTTTCCAAGAAGATGTTGAGCCATTTTTGGGAGGAATTTTTGAGTCATTTTGAGCATTTCGGAAGGGGAGATTCCAATGGACGAAGGAGGGAAAATCGGGCCCTACTGTGTGTAAGGGGCCCGGAGGGGCAGGTCCTACTGTGTGTAAGGGGCCCGCCATGACTAACACCGAGAGGTCAGGGGGTCCTACTGTGTGTAAGGGACCCGCCGTGACAAGACCCGTTAGGTCAGGGGGTCCTACTGTGTGTAAGGGGCCCGCCGTGACAAGACAGGGGAAGTCGGGGGTCCGACTGTGTGTAAGGGGCCCGGACGGACACCTCTGCTAGAGATGTTTACGAAACCGTCATCCCCGGAGAAGAAAATTGGTAGCACCAGGGTGAGAAAATTGTGGAGTAGTCGTTTCCTATTTTCTTGGTGTGTAGTAAAGGACATTTGGAATTGGGGCTAACATATCTCGGGAGGAAGGCCCAGGTGGTCGGGAGGAGTAGCCTAGGAGAAAAATAATCGAAATATTTAGGCGATCACTATTTGGAATAAGTTACAAGCGCGGTAAATGCAAATTTTGGCTGTTTTAACGAGAAAGTTTGAAGAGAAAATCCTTTAATTTTATGAAGGAGGGCGATGACACCGTGGGACCTGTGACAGGGGTCGCCTTGAACGAATTGGGGCCGTGGAGGGGAAGGTATCGGTCATCAGAGGGCGGTTAGATGCGTTGGAAGGTGACCGATACGCTCCCTTCTACGTGAATTTAATCTACTTTATCGATGTATATCATGGCTACCGTAATTACGAGGCTACCCCCCCTGTACGCAAAGGTGTAGTCTCTCTAGAATTAAGCCTTAGATATAAGTGGTTCAGTTAGTTTTAAGTTGTGGATAAGTTCTATATGTAGTATAACGTTAAGTGACGGACCCCCGGGCGAACTGTAAAAGGATGTCTATGTCCAAGGACATAGACATCTTTTCTAAAACGGGGAAGGATGTAAGGGGGCTACGGCCCTTAGCGAATATTTAGCCTGTAATTTATTTGTTAAGTTAAAGAAAGTCTAATTTGTTGGAATAGAGAGTAGCCTCAGTAAACTGCTGAGTTAGCAGCCAGACAGGTTGGCGCCGTACCTAGATCCAGTATAGTGAATATTGGCTCCTGAACAAGGGAGTGGGAGAGAGACAGACGCTACCCTGGGCGAGAGGAGAAGAGACGCGAGAAGGAGGCGGGCCTGTCGGTGTGTGAAGTGACCAACGGATAGGATAGTGTGAGTGCGTGCAAAAGATGAAGTCGCTGTCGGTGTGTCTCCCACGAAAAGATGTAAATGTGTGGGTGACAGCGAGGACGCGGAACTGCGGGCCGACACGAGGGAGTCGTCCTGAGGCTGGCACGAGAGACATAACGGCTGGGGGTTGGGCCAGCCGGCCGCCCCTGCGAGCGGGGGCAGATTTGAACGCGTGCGAGGGATTGTGTGACCACCCCCGGGGCGGGTACAGGTGTGTGCCGCAGGCGTATGTAGGTACGCGCTATGTGAAAAGACAGTGTTAACGCTAGTGAACGGTGTGCAGGTGCTGCGAACTGTGTGCAGGTGCAGCGGGTATGTGTACGGTGATGTGCTAAGGACTGGGATGCCGCCCTGCGGGCGGTAGCCGGTGTCTCGGGGACACGGCCAGCTCGCGGGCTGTGTGAGCCTGCGGGCTGTCTAAGAAGAGCGATGTGACCGTCCCGTGGCTGTGTGATCAAACGGGCGGAGAGGAGCGTCGACGAGCCGACCACGAGGGTGGCAAAGGACAGGCACGCGAGGGCCTGTCCGTGGGAGTGCTGAGGGACAGCCGTGCCCTGTGAAGGGCCGAGAGGCGGCTGGACGAGCTAAGTGAAGATCGATGTAGCCAATGCTGGCGGAGGGCAAGAGGGCTGTCCTGCCAGCTGTGCGAGGATCGGCGTCATTGAAGGGCGCCGAGGCGCCCTGCGAGTTTGAGCCGCTAGCGAGCTGGGCAGGAGCCCTACATGCGTGGACAGCCAGTCACCGGGGAAGTCGAAGGTCACACGGGAGTCCAGCCCTACATGAGAGAACGGCGTCATTGAAGGGCGCCGAGGCGCCCTGCGAGCTTGAGCCGCTAGTGAGCAGGGCAGGAGCTCTACTTGCGTGGACAGACAGTGACCAGAGACGTCGGAAGTGCGTGAGTAGTTCGGCCGAAACGTTTAACAATGATAAGTCTGATCAGAAAATATTTCAAAGTATGTTAGTTTGTAACTTTAAGTTTAGTCTAGTTTGTAATTGCTTAATAACCTATAGTCTTAGTTAAATTTGTTCTTCAAAATTATTTATATTTTTACTAGTATATTAACTAGCTCGTATTATTTCAATTGTAACTTCATAATCGAATTGGTTTTATATAATTTGTACTAATTGATCTACCATGAAATTAAACACCATTGTTTTTAATTACAAATTTATTGTAATACATTGTTTCGTCCTTAATTAAGACCCCTTTTCAGGTCGGGCGGAAGTCGCGCCTTACACATGCATCTCGTAAGAGAAAGCTTCGGGCGAATGAATCAGAAAATGATAATTCAATTCATAAATATAGAAATTCTCTCGAAACGTTTGTGGGTTTTAAATGAACGTTTTAAGATTGACTTTTTTTTATAAATGATTTTATTTATTATAATTTCGATTATTAGCTCATAAGAATTGGAGATTTACGTTAATTCGTCATTGATCATATCATCAGAACTTGACTAAATTAATATGGTACCACCCCTAAGGTACCCTCTTTCCAATATAAAAAGAATCATCGAAATCGGTTAATAAACAAAGAAGCTATGCATGAACAAACATAACAAAAAATGTCCAATACCAACGAAATAAAACGGGACCAATCGGAAACTAGACTGAACCCAATGCAAAAAACGATCATCAAAATCGGTTAAAAATTGGCGAAGATCTCAGGTAACACAGACACAAAAAAAAATCGGTCAAAATGACAACCTCCTCCTTTTTTGAAGCCGGTTAAAAATACTCAAATGTTCGAATTATTAATATTACTATTATTACTACTATATATTACTAAGTTAATAACTTTGCTAGTAACAACGACCAACTCGTAGATAAACAAATAAATAAAAAATGATTAGTTAAATTTAATTTATTTGACATTAATTTGTAAAGATAACAAATCAATTCTGCTTTTCTCATACACATATAATGTAATAAATTGATTCTACTGTTTTTTTAATTAATTATGAATCAAGGTAAAAATAATAATTTACTTTACGCTATTCATCAGGTATTTATTAATTTTATTATTTATTCAAGTAGACAATGGAGAATAGATAATGAGCCAGGGGATAGAAATTATTATTTTTTTCTTGCTATCAAGAATAATTTATCTTCTATCTTCTATATCAGTGATTCTCAACCTTTTTTTTATCGCGGCACACTTTTAACAATTTCAAAATTTGGCGGCACACTAACAATCAAATTTTAAAATAAAAATAATTTTGTTAAAAAAGACGAATCTCATACCTTTGAATATGTTTTATTTAAGTTATGAGAACACAATACTGCATAGCAAATAAATAAATTTATAAATTCAACCACACAACAAACAAGTAAATAATTAGCATTAACTGAACTACATTCGCGTGCAGCTAAATCGACCCAACCCCATAAACGCGCATACAAAGTCCATTTTTTTAAAAATAGCTAAGCCGATATATCTATATAATAAAAATGAATTTCTTTTTCTTTTTAAGCGCAGATCTCTCAAATGCCTGGACCGATTTGGCTAATTTTTTTTTTAATGTTCGTAATAGTCCATTTCAGGTTAATAAGTAAAAAAAAATCGGAAAAGTTGCCCGGAAAATTGGGAAATTCACGAAAAACTAAAACAAAATCTGTATAGCCAACATAGCTTGCCAAACAATAAAAGAACTAAACATTTGTTGGCCAGGCGCCTCATCCCCGACTTAAGTCCATGGATCAACAGAAAGCATGGGGAAGTCGACTATTTCTTGACCCAAGCTCTCTCTGGGCATGGTGGTTTTAATAAATATCAATATGATCGGGAGAGAGCTGATTCTCCTAATTGTTTCTATTGTGGCGAGGAGGATGACGCAGAACACACCCTGTTCGCATGCACGAGGTGGGAGCTGTTACGAAGGGACTATACGAATTCAACAGGGAAACCTTTTGATGCAGCAAACCTGATGAAAGGCCTGCTGGAATCTGAAGCCCACTGGCAAATGACGTATACGCTGGTGCGGCTCATTTTAGAAAAAAAGAGAAACGAATTCCGATAAGAGCTAGGCAGCCATTGTACTGAAGTAATGCGAGAGCGGTTCCAGTACAATGGGCAAGAGAAAAGAGGAGAGTTTTTAGTCGGTAGGAATCCGACACTACTCGGTTCGGATCCCGGGTGTCTATGTAAGATTTTCCCTCCTCTATAAAAAAAAAAAAAAAAAAAACATTTGTTGGCGGCACTGTTTGTTAGATTTTTGAATGTCATTCATTCTTAATAGCATAGATAATAAAGTTCTAACCACATTATCTTTGAAGAAGAATTTAATAATGCAACAAAGATTTAAAAAACTATCTATTTTTTTAAAGTACATTTAAAAACAAAAATTAAAAAAATAATCTGCAACTTTATCCAATGTACTATCTTATTCTAAAATAAAGTACTTTATAATATAATTTTACAAAAAACTATATATGACCTTTTTTGTGGTCCGCAAGGTACTTAATTACAATGAATTTTAAATCCCACAATTATTAATTTGACAATTTAATTGATGAACTCAAAAATTGTTATTTAATTAAATAAACTGCAACGGATCGTTGCTAAACTTTATCCAAATTCATTTGAAATATTAATATGTTTATTCCTTTATTATTAATCAGATATCACTTGCGATTTGCAGTTCATGTGGACTTTAATTCAAAAATAGCAATCGATTCTTATCTAATACTTGAGGAATAACCATTCTACATTCGATTTTTGACGTTTCGGTTTTTATTGGTAGCCATTGGTGAAGACATGGAGGAATCGACTTAAAATCAAAAATAGCAATCGATTCTTATCTAATACTTGAGGAATAACCATTCTACATTTGATTTTTGACGTTTCGGTTTTTATTGGTAGCCATTGGTGAAGACATGGAGGAATCGACTTAAAATCAAAAATAGCAATCGATTCTTATCTAATACTTGAGGAATAACCATTCTACATTCGATTTTTGACGTTTCGGTTTTTATTGGTAGCCATTGGTGAAGACATGGAGGAATCGACTTAAAATCAAAAATAGCAATCGATTCTTATCTAATACTTGAGGAATAACCATTCTACATTCGATTTTTGACGTTTCGGTTTTTATTGGTAGCCATTGGTGAAGACATGGAGGAATCGACTTAAAATCAAAAATAGCAATCGATTCTTATCTAATACTTGAGGAATAACCATTCTACATTCGATTTTTGACGTTTCGGTTTTTATTGGTAGCCATTGGTGAAGACATGGAGGAATCGACTTAAAATCAAAAATAGCAATAGATTCTTATCTAATACTTGAGGAATAATAATTCTACATTAGATTTTTGACCCTTCGATTATTATTGGTAACCATTGCTGAAGACATGGAGGAATCGGCTTAAAATAAAATATAACGATCGATTTTTATCTAATACTAGAGGAATAACCTTATTACATTCCATTTTTGATGTTTTGACTATTAATTGCAACCTCAACTGATAATGTGGAAGAATCGACTTAAAATCAAAAAGACTAAATTCTTTTATGATAAACAACTCAAGATTGAGAATAAGAGAATTTTTTATAAATAGAGATTTTTAATACATTTTAAATATTTGTTTCATTTTATTTGTTATGAGTGTATATTACAGTTAAATAGAATCTCAAATTATATCTATTTAAGACTTTATAATAAAACAATTATATTTATTCTCTGTTACTAATAAAACATCAATAAAGCAGCCACGTGGGGGTCCAGGGGGCGAAGCCCCCCTGTGTAAAAAGGCCCGCCGAAGGCGGGCTTTCAAGCTAGTAATTATATAAAATGTATATATTTTTAAAGCTTAATTATTTAGCTTTATATTAAATAATGTGAATTGAATGGCTGAACTGGAAAAAATAATAACTCATTAGATAAAAGTAGATAGAATAATGTTTATTGTTTGAATTTCTAAAGTTTGGCGGCACACTTCGTGAATTTCGCGGCACAGTGGTTGAGATCAATGTTCTATATATATATACCGGGTGAGTTTATATTATCTTGAGACAGTCAGACTTATAACCAAAAAACAGTGTATTATGTGAAAAAAAGTTTCAAATAAACGTTTATTTATATCAGGGGGGAAACTAAACTACGATATTGTTTGTCGACCTAGAACAAGTTTTCAAGGGTATTTCGAGGTCAAGTTCTGTTTTTTAAATGGAATACTATATGTTTCTGTACATATTCTGAATCTACTAAAAATACTGAACAACTTTCATTAGAACTATTTTTTTATACGACATCAAATAAAAAAAATCTATTAAATTAATTAGATCTCAAAAAAATTTTAATAATTATTTTTAACAATCATTCAACTTAATTATAAAATAATAATGATTAAATATTTAATTATTAAATAAATAATTTAAAAATAATTAATAATTTAATTATTTTGCGACATTGTTCTGAGACATTGTAGAGTATATTGCAAATCTTCTGGATGAATTCCAGTGTCAATTTCCTTATTTTGGCCTTTTAAGTTTCTTCGTAGCATTTTAATGTTCTCTTTTATTATTTTTTTTTTAAATAGATTTAAAACACGATAAAATGAAGCTCCTGAGGGTAAAATGATTAAATTATTTATCAACCGACTTCACAAAAGGAGGAGGTTCTCAATTCGAATGAATTTTTTTGTGTATATATTACCTGATATTTTCGCCAATTGTGAACCGATTTTGATGATGTTTTTTTGCATTGGGTTCAGTCTAGTTTCCGAGTGGCCCCGTTTTTTTTTATTGGTATGGGACCTTTTTTGTTATGTTTGTTCACCCATAACTTCTTTGTTTATGAAACGATTTTAATGATTCTTGTTTTATTGGAAAGAGGGTGCCTTAGGGGTGGTTCCATATTAATTTGGTCAAGTTCTGAAGATAAGATCAATGACGAAATAACGTAAATCTCCAGTTCTTATGAGCAAATAATCGAAATTATAATAAATAAAATCTTTTATAAAAAAATCTTAAAACATTCATTTAAAACCCGCAAACGTTTTTCGAGAATTTCTATATTTATGAATTGAATTTTATTATCATTTTCTGATTCTTTCGCCCGACGCTTTCTTTTACAAGATGCATGCAAGGTATTATATTAAGTCACTATTAATAACATCACTAAAAAGAGAAAAAGAAAAATAATTTTTATAAAAAAAATATATAACCGACTTCAAAAAAATTAAATGCAACCAATAAAATAATAAGAACTCAAAAATAAAATAAAATCCACCAAAAGATATAAAATAATTATCTTATTTAGTTACAACTAAACGACGAAATATTAACATGAAATTACTTTTTGAAGTCGATGCCAAACATATACCGTTTATGAATCGCACTCAACGGATCTTACTTAGTACGTTTGGCGGGTACGCTCGCTTATAGGTATAGTTTGTTTGGCACCGACTTCAAAAAGTGATTTCATGTTAATGTTTCGTCGTTTAGTTTTAACTAAATAAGATAATAATTATTTTATACGTTTTAATGTACTTTATTGGTTTCATTTAATTTTTTTGAAGTCGGTTTTATTTTTTTCTTAAAAATTATTTATATCTCAACTATAGAGTTAAGCTCGCTACGCCACTGGGACAGGTTGTAAGGTAAAGTCAAGTGGATGGCCACATCAGAACACGTCAGCTTATTTTTAATAATTTTCTATACCTATACAAAAAAATATGACCCGATTGTTTTAGTTTTTATATTGACCACCAGTCAGCGCTGTTTACCAACGGACAGATACCAATAGTATAACCAATAACCTCTTTCAAGGAATCTATCGAATTACTAATATGAATGAATGTATAAAAATAAAATTAATTTATTTCAGGGTATTTCGTCAAGATGCCACGAATTGGGCGCCATCGAAATGGACTTGATTCACAAAGAAGAAATTCTACGGGAACATAATCGGCTACGTGGCACACTCGCACTTGGCCAAGAGCTGAGGGGCAAAGCGCCACAACCACCTGCCAGCAACATGCTCAAAATGGTAAATATAGATATAGTATATATCTTGACTTAAAAACAAACAAACAACAACATCTTGGCTATTTTATGTGTTGAATAGTTAATCAATGTGGTTTATTTCAAAAAGTATAGTAATGTTAGGGGTTGTGGTTGCGTGGTACGTGTCCGCGCACCCCACCTAGTTGGTGGGGACCTAACAATGATTTGGACAGGGCGATGTTCGTCCCTGGTAAAGAGCCGGGCTGGGCGCCACCCGCCTAGTTGGCGGGTGAGGAGCTCCTTGTTGGTAGATGGCTCTTCCATCAATGCTTAGTCGAGATCGAATTGCCTTACTTAATGCATGACTGAAATATATAATCAGTCACGCAAAGTGTCGCAACGATCTGACCGAGTCATCTAGCGGCCGTGTCTAAAAGCTCGTAGCCAAAGCAACAGCGGGCCGCTACAGTAAATTAATTATTAATAATTTATTTATATGTTTGTTTTTAATAGCAATGGGATGACGAACTTGCCAAAATAGCTCAAATTTGGGCCCAACAATGCAACTACGGGCACGATGTCTGTCGGGATGTAGGTGAGTCTCATTTAGTATTTTGATCAATTTTCGTTTTAACCAATTTTTCTTTTATATATATTTTTCTTTAATTTTAAATAAAAAATAATTAAAATAATTTTTCAGTATTTAATCAAATTAACAAGTGGTGGTATGGTCAAGTATTGTAATCGTGCATGAAAAAAGTGTTTTTTTCCTTCTTTTTTTCGACATATCTCAAAAATGGCTGAAACTATTTTGATTAAAAAAATTGAGCAAAACCAGGGCATCTCGGTCTACAAAAAAGCCCCAATAAGTGAACATTGAAAAAATTATATTTTTCGAGATAATAATTGTTTTGATAAAATGTCTGTTAGCCTGTGGGTTACCAAATTTTTGTGGACGAGCTAGCTCAAAAACTAGAGAATATCGAAACCAAATTTCACACGTAGTTTTGGTGCATTGAGATTAAGAGCTGATTAGATTTTGGTGCATATCAACCCAAAATAAAGTGGGTGGAGGGGGGGGGGGGTTAAAAATTAAAAATCTAGGCCATTTGAGTAAACTGAACCAAATTTTGTATACATAATCAGTGGGACCCCAGAAGTCTAAAAATAAAAAAACTAACCGCCCGAAATGGCGGGGGAGGTCACAAAAAATGAAATTTAGGCTCTTGTACCAAACTCGACCAAATTTTGTATACATAATATGTAGACTAGGTGGAGTGGGGGTCGCGGGGGAGTAGGTTCAGGTCATGCGCGGATCCAGGGGGGGCGACCCCCCAAAGCATTGGAGATCAACATTTTTTATATGTTTATTTAAATTTTTTTTTATTACATTAAATTTTAAAATTGAAAATAAATTTCTATGTGGGGGAGGGGCGGCGTCTCTGCCTCCCCCAATCAGAGGTCTGGATCCGCGCCTGGTTCAGGGGATAGGGGTCCAGTGGGGTTGGGGAGTGGGTAGGGTCATGGGTGGGGGGTCCTTCGCTAGCAAGAGGGCCACCAAATATCCGGAACGAGACGCTCCCCGCCAGGGGCTAGATGTTGCCAAAGCTTCAAATAAACTATATTTTGCCATTTCTCTAGAACCTTCTGATCCCAAATATACTAAAATATTTGTACATATGTTGTGATATGCCTTGACATGTTTCATAGTCAACGCTTGCTTAATTGCCTGTGGGACCTCAGAAGTCTAAAAATGCAAAAACTAACCTCCCTCCCCCTACATGATTATAAATCGACCCAAAATTAAAGGAGGTGAAGGGGATGGTTAAAAATTAAAAATCTAGGGTATTTGAGCAAACTCAACCAAATTTTGTATACATAATCAGTGAACCCCCAGACGTCTAAAAATGCAAAAACTAACAGACCAAAATTGGGGGGGGGGGTGTAGAGTCAAAAAATCTTAGCCATTTACCAAACTCAACCAAATTTTGTATACATATTCCAGAGGTGGCCACAACGTGGCTCTTCAGTCAATCTCGTGCGGCTCTTGAACCCTCTTGAATAATACTGATTTTTAAAAGTACAGGGTAGGGCAGAAAGATCTAACTTCTTTTGAAGTGGTATAAAAAAAAATGAAAAAATTTAACTAGAAAAAAACTGAATATATTTTTGAAAATAAAAGAAAATAATTTTTTTTTAAATGTATTTTAAACATTATCAGACAAAAAAGGAGGGGGGGGGGGCGTAAAAATGAAAATTCTAACCCTTTCGAACAAACTCAACCAAATTTTGTAAAAATTATGTCGGCCCCAAAAAGGCTAGAAATGCAAAAACTAACCACCCAAAATGGGGGGGAGGGTCAAAAATGAAAATTCTAACCGTTTCGACCAAACTAAGAATACAAAATTTGGTTAGTTTTTCCATTTCTAATCTTCTGTGGATACAGAATATGTATACAAAATGTGGTTGAGTTTGATCAAAAGGGCTAGAATTTTTTTGACTCCCCCTCCCCCCTTTTTTTGTCTGATAATGTTTAAAATACATTACTTTAAAATACAAATATTTCTTTTCAAAAATATATTTAGTTTTTTTCTAGTTAAATTTTTTCATTTTTTATATCTCTTCAAAATGTGGTAGATCTTTATGCCTCACCCTGTATAATAATTAAATTAAAAAAATAATAATACAAAAATTAAATTAATTTGTAATTTGTATTATTATAAGTAAGTAGAGCAAAAAATATATGTTATTACATTTATATTTTATAAAATAAAAAAATGTGTCTTTTTTTTAATAAAACATTTATTTATCTCCAAATAATATGGCTCGCTTTGAAACAGTTTTATAAATTTGCGGCTCCCAAAGTTAAGGTTAGTGGCCACCCCTGACATATTCAAAGGGAGCACAGAAGACTAAAAATGGAAAAACTACCCCCCCCCCTTAAATGATTATAAATAATTTTAGGGGCCAGGTTGTATGCTAAAGTCAAGTGGATGGCCACATCAGAACTCGACAGTTTATTTTCTCTTCATATAATAAAAAAAAAAATAGCGTATTTCGTCTCTCTAAATAGCCTATTAATATGTAGAATCGATAAAAATATCTTTGGAATTAATACTTAATTTTTCTATGAAAATCAAAGATTGATACCAGCATTTATATTCATTGCAGAAAAGTTTATAGTTTTCGAGTTATTAACCGACTTCAAAAAAGGAGGAGTTTCTCTATTCGATTTAATTTTTTTTTTTTTTTTTTTTGTGCCTATGTTACCTCATATCTCCGCCAATTGTCAACCGATTTTGAAAATTTTTTTTGCATTGGGTCCAGTCTAGCTTCCGATTGGTCCCATTTTTTTTTCGTTTTTTTTTCATATGTATTAGACCTTTTTTAACCGACTTCAAAAAAGGAGGATGTTCTCTATTCGATTGAATTTTTTTTTTTTTTGTGCCTATGTTACCTCATATCTCCGCCAATTCTTAACCGATTTTGAAAAATTTTTTTGCATTGGGTCCAGTCTAGCTTCCGATTGGTCCCATTTTTTTTTCGATTTTTTTCCATAGGTATTAGACCTTTTTTATTAGGTTTGTTTAGACCTAACCTCTTTGTTTATTTATGAACCGATTTCGATGGTTCTTTTTTTATCCGAAAGGGGGTGTCTTAGGGATGGTGTCATATTAATTTGGTCAAGTTCTGATGATATAATCACTATTAATAACATCACTAAAAAGAGAAAATAAAAATAATTTTTAAGAAAAAAATAAAAACCGACTTCAAAAAATTCAATGCAACAAATAAAATACACTAAAAGGTATAAAATAATTATTATCTTATTTAGTTACAAACAAACGACGAAATATTAACATGAAATTACTTTTTGAAGTCGGTGCCAAACATATACCTTTTATGAATCGCACTCGACGGATCTTACTTAGTACGTTTGGAGGGTATGCTCGCTTATAGGTATAGTTAGTTTGGCACCGACTTCAAAAAGTAATTTCATGTTAATATTTCGTCGTTTAGTTGTAACTAAATAAGATAATAATTATTGTATACCTTTTAGTGTATTTTATTTGTTGCATTTAATTTTTTGAAGTCGGTTTTTATTTTTTTCTTAAAAATTATAATCAAAAAAATCGCCAAAAAATTAGATTTTTTTTACCTTTATTTGCTTTTTTGACAATGTTTTTTGACAAAAAACAATTAATTTGTTTAAAAGGTTTATATTTTATGTTAGTTGATGAATTGAATGAATTGTGATAGAAAAAAGAATACTGTTTGAAATGTTTTTCTCGTAGTAAAAAATCCTGACAAATAAGTTTAATAAATGAGCCACTGAAGAAGTTGCAAAACAGCAACGAAACGTATGGCATATTTAATCAAAACTTGTATTTATTTTAATTTAAAGTCTTGTCCAACTCCCTACGATTCCTTTAATTTAATTTAATTTTTTAGTTAATAGAGTAAAGGGTGTGTAGTTTCACAGTGAATGAAATAAAACTCAAAGAGGTTTATACAAACTCAATATATTTCGGATTATTAGTCCATCATCAGGAGTTTACAAGTTAATACTAATAATAATTGAACGAGTGGTCGCCATTCTTGACATTCAAATCATGGTTACCAATATAACAAAATATAACATTCAAATCTTACATACCAACCTAACACAAGAAAAACACCAATGAAAATTTAAAATTTAAAAAATTGTTTTACAAAGATTTTTCTTTTTTAATTATAAAATATATAAATGTAAATATAAGAAATCTAAGTAAATATGAATATTAATATAAATAAAAATTACAAGTATAAATATAAAGTCTTTTTAGAATTAAATTAGAAAATAAAATTACAAATTTAAGTCATAGACACAAAATTAATTATAAATATCAATTTACAAATAAGCCTAAATAACATATAGAGATGAAGAATTAAGATAAAACATAATAGGGATAAATTAGATGAGATAAATTACAATATACAACAATTTTTGTGGTTATCTCATATATCAAAATATCATTTATTTTAGAAGACTGAAGGCGCGTGATTTGAATTTAATTTTGATTGTAATTTGGGAAATAGTATATATTTGAGAGAGACTGAGGTTAAGTTTTTTTAATTTTTGTTAATTAGTAGATCTATTATTGTGGAATTTCTAATGTCCTGCTGGTTATTGAGAATTTTATCTTTTTCAATTATAGCTTTCTTAATTTCGGTTGATTCTAACAGGTCTAGTTTTCGGCTTTTAGAGGCGAAGTGTAGTGGTATAGGATTTTGGGGTGAAGGTGAGTGATTGTTTTCAATAAGGTGGTCTGCGAAGGCGGAGGTTGGATCACTCTGTATGGTGTCTGATTGTAACTTTCTTAACGAACTCAAATGTTCTTTATACCGGGTTTTGAAAGTTCTGCCCGTCTGACCAATATAAAACGAGTCGCAGTCTTGACATTCAAGTTTATAAACACCAGATTTCTCCTTTGGGTCAATTTTATCAAGTTTATTATTAACTAATATAGATGACAGGTTAAAGTTGTTATATAGTGCTGGGGTGATACCTTGTTTGTGTAAGAAAGTGACTATTGGTCTATTAAATTGATCAGAGATGAAGGGAAGTTTTCTATAAATTTTGTCTGTTTGAGGGGGAGGTGGTTCAATTAGGGCCAGGGTTTTTCTAAATGTTAGTTTTCGGAGGATATTTTTTATTATGCTTGAGGGATAGCCGTTGTTTTCTGCTATTTGATGGATAGTATTAAGTTCTAAATTGTAGTTTTCGGGGGACAATGGGATGTTTATGAGACGGTGAAACATTGATTAAAAGGCTGACAATTTGGTGTTTAGGTGGTGGTTCGAAGAATATGGAATGACGGTATCTGTGAAGCTAGGTTTTCTATAAATTGCATATTGAATCTTATTATTTTCTATTGTATTATTAGTATTAACTTGTAAACTCCTGATGATGGACTAATAATCCGAAATATATTGAGTTTGTATAAACCTCTTTGAGTTTTATTTCATTCACTGTGAAACTACACACCCTTTACTCTATTAACTATCATCATGTTTCACCTAAAACCTACACCACTTTCCATAAGTAAAATTTAATTTTTTAGCATAAATAGTTATGCAGGGAAATTGGATGTCGACCCTATCAAGTTTTAATCGTATGTTTCCTACATTTGATTCAATCGCGAATCAAATGTAGGTGATTTTTGTCAAATATTGAGTGAAAATAATATTTGAACTTATATATTTCTTACTTGAAATAATGATTGACCATACCCTGTATGGAAAAGTATAAATATTTTGCTATGTGGATTGAGCCCCCAATGAAAATTTTCTAGCAACGCCACTGCATATAACGCTGATATTTATTAACTTACTATATATAAATATCCGATAAAAATAAAATAAAAAAAATCTCTATGTAAATTTCCTAATATGTATAATCGCTGTATAATTCGACTCCCGGACTCTGAGAAGAGCATTAGCACATTCAAGGCCGGAATATTCAATACTCTCCTTCTATAGATGTATATGTACATATATACGTATCTACTTGTCATCATCAAGCAGTTAAATTGTAATTTTAAGATAAATATTGATTGAATTGGTTGTTCTCGGGCTTAGCCTTGCTTGAATCTACCTCCCCTCCCTTCCCCTACCCTCCCCTATCCATTCACTTTAACTGTAAGATGATGAATTAAAAATAAATAAACGACTAAAACTAGTAGGTATTAAGTTATACTTACATTTCCCGCCTACTTTTTCAACTATACCTATACACACCTTATAATCAAGATTTATATATGAAATAAAATAAGCTGACGTGTTGTGATGTGGCCATCCACTTGACTTTACCATTCAACCTGGCCCCTTGCTTATATTTAATATTTAATAAAATTATTTATAATCATGTAAGGGGGGGAGGGGTTAGTTTTTGCATTGTAAGACTCCTGGGATCCCACTGATT
The DNA here is from genome assembly GCA_024734495.1 of Forficula auricularia. NCBI lineage: Eukaryota > Metazoa > Arthropoda > Insecta > Dermaptera > Forficulidae > Forficula > Forficula auricularia. The sequence continues at coordinate 5,114,881 of JALMQS010000074.1, read as the reverse complement.
ATGTATACAAAATTTGGTTGAGTTTGGTACAAGAGCCTAGATTATCAATTTTTGATCCTACACCCCCCCCCCCCACACACATTTTGGGCGGTTATTTTTTCATTTTTAGACTCCTGGCGGCCCATTGATTTATTATGTATAGAAAATTTGGTTGAGTTTGGTACAAGAGCTTAGATTTTCAATTTTTGACCCCCCCCCCCATTTTGGGGAGTGATTTTTTCATTTTTAGACTCCTGGGGTCCACTGATTATGTTTACAAAATTTGGTTGAGTTTGGTACAAGAGCCTAGATTTTCAATTTTTGACCCCCCCCCCCCATTTTGGGGAGTGATTTTTTCATTTTTAGACTCCTGGGGTACACTGATTATGTTTACAAAATTTGGTAGAGTTTGGTACAAAAGCCTAGATTTTCAATTTTTGATCATACACCACCTTAATTTTGGGTCGATATGCACCAAAAATTTAATCAGCTCTTAATCTCAATGGACCAAAACTACCTGTGAAATTTGGTTTTGATATTCACACTAGTTTTTGAGCTAGCTCGTCCACAAAAATTTGGTAACGCACAGACTAACTAACAGACATTTTGACAAAACAATTATTATCTCGAAAAATATAATTTTTTCGATGTTCACTTATAAGAGCTTTTTTGTAGACCGAAATGCCATGATTTCGCTCAATTTTTGTAATCAAAATAGTTTTAGCCGTTTTTGAGATATTTCGAAAAAAAACACTTTTTTCATGCACGATTATAATACTTGACCATACCCCGTATGGTAACGTAAAAATGATATTTTCTGTTACTTTTTTACATTTTTGTTTTCTTCTTATTATTTTTAGAACGATTTCCTGTTGGCCAAAATGTCGGAATCCGATGGACAACAAATCCGGAAAATGATTGGGAATGGCCGATAGTTATTAAAGCTTGGTACGACGAAGTAACGCTCTTCAATCCAAAAGACATTGAACCATTCCAGTAAATCATTTCATTTCTCTCTCGCTATATATACCGGGTGAGTTTTTTTTTATCTTGAGACATTCTTATAACTCAAAAACAGTGCATTAAATGAAAAAAATCAAATATAAGTTTATTTATATCAGAGGGGAAACTAAACTACCCTATTGTTTGTTGACCTGGAACAAGCTTTCAAGGGTATGTCAAGATCAAATTCTGTTTTTTAAATAGAAACTTATATTGCCTAAATTTACAAAACAAACTAAGCAACTTTCATTTTTTTTTTTTGGCTTTTCGGCCTTTCTACCCATTAAGCCAATTTTACGATACTAATTATCTTTTAAATTTGTCTCTATCCCCCCCCCCCCCGGGGGTCAGGTTTTAGCCGGATGCCTCGAGCGGGATTCGAACTCGGGTCCACTTGGTTAGCAGGCTGACATGCTAACCCCTAGCCTATGCGACCCACCACAACTTTCATTGTAACTATTTTTTATACGATATTAAATAAAAAATATTAAATCAATTATATCTCAAAAAAATCTTAATAATGATTTTTAACAATTATTTAGCTTGATTATCAAATAATAATGATTAAATAAATAATTATTAAATTGAAGAGTTACAACAATGAAAATAAGTGTTTATAATGATTGAAGGAGAGTGTGTCTTCTGCTGGAATTATAAATTTTATTTATTAATAACGATACTATACCCGTATAGCACAGAGACCAAAATAAAACCCAAATGCAACTTTTTTGATTGGTTGAATTATAGTCTTTATATAGTTTTAATTAGGTTGAATTACGGTTTCTAAACGGTAGTTAGGTATCGTTTTTTTCCGTTTTGCAACTGTTGTATTATCGTTAAATTATAGTCGCAAAGATTATAATGCAACCGTTACAAACAGGTTGTCGCCAACATTTTTCTCAATTGAAAAGTTTTTGTTTTGCCGAGAGTAGCAGAGTTGTTGATTCACAAAGAGAAACAAAGAGGTTGTCCTCTGCTTGATGCAAATAAACATACACACATACAGGGTGCTTCAAAAAAATGTATACACACTTTGAACTTCCATAGAAAATTAAAGTTAAATTTCAGGAAAATAGAAAGCTGAAAGTCCAATGTAAATGAAACATAAATAACAAATGTTAATACTGTTCAAATTGGTGACCTGCAGCATCAATACAATTCTGAGTACGAGTCACCACTGATTCTGTACATCGTATCAAAACGTCCAATGAGATTTCTCTACACACTGCTTGAATCTCATTCCAAAGAATGTCTAGGTTACGTGGTTTACGTTTGTACACCTCATCTTTTACTGTGCCCCACAAGAAGAAATCCAGTGGTGTAAGGTCTGGAGAGCGTGCTGGAAACTCGATTGGCCCCCTGAGTCCTATCCACTGGCCCGACAAATTTTGATCCAGGTAAGCTCGTACGTCCCTGTGATAGTGCGGCGGGGCACCATCTTGTTGAAAATAAAAATCATCATTACCTTATAATGCATAGACACAGGGACGTACGAGCTTACCTGGATCAAAATTTGTCGGGCCAGTGGATAGGATGCAGGGGGGCCAATCGAGTTTCCAGCACGCTCTCCAGACCTTACACCACTGGATTTCTTCTTGTGGGGCACAGTAAAAGATGAGGTGTACAAACGTAAACCACGTAACCTAGACATTCTTTGGAATGAGATTCAAGCAGTGTGTAGAGAAATCTCATTGGACGTTTTGATACGATGTACAGAATCAGTGGTGACTCGTACTCAGAATTGTATTGATGCTGCAGGTCACCAATTTGAACAGTATTAACATTTGTTATTTATGTTTCATTTACATTGGACTTTCAGCTTTCTATTTTCCTGAAATTTAACTTTGTAGAACGGTAAATAAATTTTCTATGGAAGTTCAAAGTGTGTATACATTTTTTTGAAGCACCCTGTATATATCGGGATGATATATCTGTATACATATATTATTTATTTGTTTGAGACTATAGTTTCGAAGACTTGGTCTTCATCATCAGTCTTTTTTAATTATAAATGTTGTTTTTCATGGAGTCAATATCGTATGGATATTGAAAATGTGATGTTCTTTTACTGGTTGGCAGCTTAGGATTCTTCTCTTTTGTTAAAGAAATATGTTTCATCCGGAAGACTTGAGATACACTCTGGTATGTCACAGAACAATGTTGGAAAATTATTAATTATTATTAAATTATTTATTTAATAATTAATTATTTAATCATTATTATTTGATAATTAAGTTGAATAATTGTTAAAAATAATTATTAATTGGATTTTTTTGAGATCTAATTGATTTAATATTTTGTTTATTTGATGTCGTATAAAAAAATAGTTCTTATGAAAGTTGTTCAGTTTTTTTTTCTAGATTTAGGAAATGTAAAGAAAAATATACGATTCCACTTAAAAAAACAGTACTTGATCTTGAAATACCCTTGAAAGCTTGTTCTAGGTCGACAAACAATAGCGTAGTTTAGTTTCCCCCTGATATAAATAAACTTTTTTTCATATAATACCTTGTTTTAAGTTATAAGACTGTCTCAAGATAAAAAAAACTACCCGGTATAAATATTATGATTTGAGTAGTTTCAGTATATGTATTGTATATATATATATATATTTTATATTTTTAGATTTGACCATCTCATTGGACATTACACCCAAATTGCATGGGCGGATACTTGGCTAATTGGATGCGCTAATGTCTATTATAAGGTAACACTATGTGGATGAATAATACATACAATGAATGATTCATAAGTCTGTCCATGTAACAGCAACCATAGCGGGAATATTTGAAGTGCTAAATATCATTGGATAGAGAATCACTCCAAGTTTCATTCATAACAGACGCGGTTCCGTATTTCTAAATTTATCCACAAAATGGCAATCACTGGCCATCGTTTTTGCATCAGTTAAAAGCTATATATTAATTAATCCCCTCGCCCCCCGGACCACCACCACTTCACCCCACCTTCTGCACCCCAGATCCACCCCCGCCTACACCCCCTACTCCAATTCCGCCCTCCCATCCCGAAACCACTTCCTTCGCCCCCCACTGCACCACCACATCTCCCCCACCGTCACCTCCACTCACGCCCCCGCCCCCTCACCAAGTTTTTGCATTTCAAGCCTAGCCCACAGATTATGACTTTATATGTATGTATGTATATGTATATAAATAAATACCGTATAATAATTTTTTTTTTAATTAAATAACAATTTGTGAGTTCTACAATTAAATTGCCAAATTCTAATATAGAAAAAATACGTTTGTGGGATTTAAAACTCGATTTTTAATCAATTAAATTTTTTACTTTACCATACAGGATATGGTCAAGTATTGTAATCGTGCATGAAGTGAAGTGGTTTTTTTCCTTCTTTTTTTCGAAATATCTCAAAAACGGCTGAAACTATTTTGATTAAAAAAATTGAGCGAAACCATGGCATTTCGGTCTACAAAAAAGCCCTAACAAGTGAATTTCGAAAAAATTATATTTTTTGAGTTAATAATTGTTTTGTCAAAATGTCTGTTAGTTAGTCTGTTTCTCTGGTTGTCTGTTTGTCTGGTTGTCTGGTTGTTTGGTTGTCCGTTAGTCTGTGCTGTACCAAATTTTTGTGGACGAGCTAGCTCAAAAACTAGTTTGAAAATCGAAACCAAATTTCACACGTAGTTTTGGTCCATTGAGATTAAGAGCTGATTAGATTTTGGTGGATATCGACCCAAAATTAAGGGGGGGTGGAGGGGGGTTAAAAATTAAAAATCTAGGCCATTTGAGCAAACTCAACCAAATTTTTTATACATAATCAGTAGGCCACCAGGAGTCTAATAATGCAAAAACTAAACCCATCTTCATATATAGTGTATGGTAAAGTCAAGTGGATGGCCACATCAGAACACGTCAGCTTATTTATTTTTTTAATTTTATTGAACCAATTATTTTACATGAATTAATGTATACATTGTATTTGAGCTTCGACTTCGGAGATTACTTCTCCACCATCGATTGTTCTTGATCTATTCTTACACTTCTTCAACATTTTCGCACCGTTTTTAACTCAAAATTTAATACAAACTCGTTGATGCAAAGACGATATCATTTTTAAAATCGGCTCTGATATATCGAGTATAAAAAATGTTTAGAAGATTGGATCAAGCGCTGGCATAAGTGCGCTGCAGTCAATGGGGAGTACTTTGAATGGGACAATATCGATTTTGATTAATAAATTTGTATCTTTGATTTTCTGAATAAATTCCTGAAACATTTTGATCAAGCTAGTATATCGCTTTTAAAAGTTACCGTGCATTGCTCGGTGCTCCAGGTACTAAATACATATAATTTATACATACATGCTGATTAGTTCTCAAATTGTTTTGGTTGCAGCACCAGACGAAGCACTACCGCTACTACGTGTGTAACTACGGCCCTGGCGGCAACGAGATCTCTCTACCTGTTAGCCTGGCGTTTCCCGGCTACACCTTTCCGAAATTATACAAAATCGGAACCGCATGTCAGGATTGTCCCGAAAACACCCAATGTTGCCGTAATGAACCGGGACTCTGTTGCAAAACAACGACAACAACAACAACAACAACATACAAGCCATTTTTTGAAAAAACTACAAAAGAAATATCTGTACAGAAAAATAAAATTTTTAATATTAATAATAACACCCTCCCATCGCAATATTATTTTCATTCAACACCGCCAACAACACCAACAACATCATCAAAAAAAGTGTTCAATTTTGTATTTTCATTTTATACAACAAAAAAACCGATTATAACAACGACAACAACAAAACGTGCATACGAGTGGTTATATTCAACAACACCAAAGCCAATTTCAACAACAACAGCCAATACAACATCACTTAAGCCATCAGCGGAGAATCGTTTAAAAATCTGGTTGTCGTATTTCACACCGAGATCTGCCACTACTACTACTACTACTCAAACACCTTATACAACAACAACAACAACAACAACACCAACAATAACAAACAAAACACCGAGAACTCCTTTAGATATTTATTCCTTTTTTAAAATATATTAAGTGTTCATTTCGTATTATATATTAATATACAGGGTGTTCCAGGAGGAAAGATCAGTCTAGATTGACAAAAATAATTTAAATTTCGTGAATATATCGTTATCTAAACCTTGAATCATAAAATTTGTTTTTAATAAATTTGTAGATTATAAAAATATCTATAAAAAAATTCTGATAAATTTTTATAAAAGAGAAACCGTTTTGAAAATAATACATCATAATTTTCGTGTAATCATTTCTTGTATTTATGATATGTTAGTTTTTCGTAAATATCTCGTTATCCAAACGGTTTATCATAAAAATAGTTTTTATCAAATTTGTAGCTTATAAAAATATCTATAAAAAAGTTCTGATAAATTTTTATAAAAAAGAAACCGTTTTGAAAATAATACATCATGAATTTTCAAGTAATTATTTCTTGTATTTATGATATGTTAGTTTTTTGTAAATATCTCGTTATCTAAGCGGCGCATTATAAAAATAGCTATTATCAAATTTGTAGAATATAAAAATTCCTATAAAAAAGCTCTGAAATATTTTTACAAAAGAGCACCCATTTTGGAAATAATCCAATATGAATTTTGAAATAATTACCTACTTCTCGTACGATATTTCTAATCTATTTGTTTTTCGTAAATATCTCGTTATCCAAACGATCTATCATAAAAATAGTTATTATCACATTTGTAGATTATAAAAATATCTATAAAACAGTCCTGAAATATTTTTATCAAAGAGCAACCGTTTTGGAAATAATATAACATGAATTTTCAAATATTTAATTCTAGTATTTGTGACAAATTTGTTTTTCGTGAATATTTCGTTATCTAAGCGTTGCATCATAAAAATTGTTTTTATCAAATTTGTAGATTATGAAAATATCTATTAAAAAGTTCTAAAATTTTTTGTAAAATTGCAACGGTTTTGGAAATAATACATCATGAATTTTCAAGTAATTATTTCTTGTATTTATGATATGTTAGTTTTTTGTAAATATCTCGTTATCTAACCGGCGCATTATAAAAATAGATATTTTCCAATTTGTAAAGTATAAAAATTGCTATAAAAAAGCTCTGAAATATTTTTATAAAAGAGCATCCATTTTGGAAATAATCCAACATGAATTTTGAAATAATGGTATTTCTAATCCATTTGTTTTTCGTATTTATCTCGTTATCCAAAGTGTTTATCATAAAAATTGTTTTTATCAAAGTTGTATATTATAAAAATATCTATAAAAAAGATCTGATAAATTTTTGTAAAAGAGATACGGTTTTGAAAATAATACATCATGAATTTTCATGTAATTATTTCTAGTATTTGTGACATATTTGTTTTTTGTGAATATTTCGTTATCTAAGCGGTGCATCATAAAAATAGCTGTTATCAAATTTGTAGAATATAAAAATATCTATAAAAAAGTCTTGATAAATTTTTGTAAAAGAGCAACCGTTTTGGATATAATATAACATGAATTTTCAAATATTTATTTCTCGTATTTGTGACATGTTTGTTTTTCGTGAATATTTCGTTACCTAAGCGGTGCATCATAAAAATAGTCATTATCAAATTTGTAGCTTATAAAAATATCTATAAAAAGTCTTGATATATTTTTCTATAGAAACAACTGTTTTAGAAATAATGCAATATCAATTTTCATATTATTATTGTGGATATTTTTGTTCATTTTATTATATTTATTATCTAAACGTAGCTCTAGGTAGTAAAAATGTTTTTTATTATATTTGTCGATTATAAATTTTTTTATTAATATACTCATAGATTTTTGTGTTTGGGAAATAAAATACAGTTTAAAATCTTCAATGAAGCTCCATATTGTCATTTGAAAATACATATTGTATTATTTCATAACGTTTAGTCCTTTATATAAAAACATTTCCATGCTATTTTATAGAAAATTTAATAATCTACAAATTTGAAAATAACTGTTTTTATTATATGAGCAATAGTTAATGAGATATTTATGAAAATCTCAAGCATAATATGTTTAGATAAACTTTTGAGATTAAATTCCATATTCTCTTAAATTAGTGATCTATCCTTCTAGAATATTCTCTATACAATATATGTTTTAAGAGTATTATATTAATCATGTTACCGAATTTCATTTATATACATATACATATTACATTTATATCGATTCATGTATTAAACTTTTATATTTATAATGTTATAATAAAAATATTATTAATTTTTAATTGTCTTTGTTTTTTTGCTGGAGTTCATTTATTTATTATTTTTTACGACAACATATATATAAGGTGTATTGATCAGTATTTTCCCCAGTAAAACGCTTCGGAATTCTTAAATTATTTCTTCAGTCAAAAAAAATATATATTGGGGCTACCCGGGGGGGGGGGGGGAATTTTATGTTAAGTAGAGTGCCAATCAAAAGGTTAGTTACGGCACTGGTTATTTACATTGTTTATTATAAAATTATAAAATAATAAACAATATTTATTTACATTGTTTATGATAAAATAATAAACAATAATTATTTACATTGTTTATTTTAAAATAAATGTGGTGTTTAAACTTCAAAATTTCCTGTTTATTAGGTTAGTTTAATAGTTTATTAGGGTAGTTTAAAAGGTTGTTTAGCTCTACAGTCTAATGGAATAATTTCTTTATCAAAAATATGAAATCCCTTGGGATTAATAAAAAAGATCATTTGATTAAATAAAATTGTTCGATAACCTTTACCCCCTTTGGTTCTCCTCTGTATACATTGTTTGATAAGATAAACGCGATTAGGATGTGACAGATTTATTTCTGTCCTCTTAACTTGGTTCTAATTGAGAGAGAGAGAGAGGCTCCTCTCTAAGGGGGACAATTCCCAAGTCAAACAATGACGTCATCTCCGTTTGTCTGTCTCTCCGGTGGGTTACAACTAAGTTCCCCAGGAGCAAGAGACCATGGAGGACCTCCTGGTACCTGGATCCTCGTCAATTCGGCCTATTCTTAGCGTGGGAGAGGCCATCCATTTGGCCAGAAGGCTCTTCGGATTGGGCCCTTTAAGACTCAAAGAGCTGCTCTCCTACGATGACCGCAATTTCCTTTTACAGGTCAGAATCATCTACAGATAGCGTACGCCGAAGGGTGAACCGCGACCTTATATGCTATACACCTACTTCCACTTGTACTTCCAAATATTTCCAAGTACTTCCAAATATTTCCAAGTAATTCCAAATATTTCCAAGTACTTCCAAAAAGGTGTACACCTACTTTCGATCGCGGATCACCCCTCGGCGTACGCTAATAATATAGGTATAATTAAATGATCAAATCTTGAATACCGGGTGAGTTTTTTATCGTGATGCAGTCTCATAATTCAAAAACTGTGCATTATATGGAAAAAAGTTTTAAATAAAACTAAACTACGATATGGTTTCACGACTTTGAACAAACTTTCAAGGGTATTTCTAGGCCATGTTCTGTTTTTTTAAATGGAAACCTATATGTTTCTGTACATATTCTGAATCTACAAAAAAAAAAACTGAACAACTTTCATAAGAACTATTTTTTAATACGATATCAAATAAACAAAATACATTAATCAATTAGATCTCAAAAGAAAATCCTAATAATTATTTTTAACAATTATTTAACTTAATTATCAAATAATAATGATCAAATATTTAATTATTAAATAAATAATTTAATAATAATTAATAATTTAATCATTTTGAGACACTGGTCTGTGACATTCCAGTGTATATCACAATTCTTTTGGATAAATTCCAGTTCCAATTACGTTATTTTGGCCTCTTGCAGTTTCTTCGTAGCCTTTACATTTCTTGTATTTTTTTATTAATTGATTTACAATACAATAAAATGAAGCTTGTGAGGGTGTATTCCTATCTGGAAAACGCTCGGCATCCATTTCAATGGCAGCTCCATAACACTTCTTCCACATTCACCGCATAAATTAAGACCATTTCAATTCTGTCTTCAACAAAAAATACTCCATTTTTATTATGGTAATACAACATAACTATCTACTGGATTGAATGACTCGAGAAATAACTTTTTTAAACTTATGTTAAGGGAGAATGGTGTAGGTTCTTGGTGAAACATATTAAATAAAGTAAAGAAAAATTTTGAAAATGTTTTTTTGGAACTTTTTCAAAAATTTTTTTATATATATAAAATACTAGGTAGGTTTCACATAAATAAAAGATCGGATGCTTGTTTAGCACGACTCAATATATTTCGGGGTATAAGCCCATCTTCAGGCACTCGAGTGTCCTTTGTGAACTCCTGAAAATGGGCTTATCGTACAGCCCGAAATATATATTGAGTCGTGCTAAACAAGCATCCGATCTTTTATTTATATGAAACCTACCTAGTATTTTATATATAAAAAAAATCATTTGAAAAAGTTCCAAAAAAACATTTTTCAAATAAATTTTCTTTACTTTATTTTTTATACTCAAGAATTTTAAATAGGTCTATTAAGTAGAAAATAGTCTCTTAAATCTGAGTATATCGAAGTATTAATATTATTATAAACATTTATTTTCATTGTTGTGACTTTTAGATTTAATAATTAATTATTTAATCATTATTATTTGATAATTAAGTTAAATAATTGTTAAAAATAATTATTAAGATTTTTTTTGAGATCTAATTGATTCATGTATTTTGTTTATTTGATGTCGTATAAAAAATAGTTCTTATGAAAATTCCTCAGTTTTTTTTATTGTAGTTTTTAAGGAATTTGGTGTTGGTACTTGGTGAAACATTTTTTAAATTATTGGATAAAAAAATACTTGGTAGGTTTCACATTAAGATATAAAAATAAAACGAATTTATTCTTATTAAGAAAAGAAGGAAAAAATAATTTGTTTTTCTATGCCTTTGTTAAAAATGAAGAAAGTTTTTGAACACTACTGTGGAGAGAAGAAGGAAACATTTTATTTGTTTCATTCATTGACCCTTTGAAACCCTGAAGAAGGAGGGAAAAATCCTCCGAAACGTCGGTTTGAAAGGAAAGGAGGAAGGATTCCAATAAATTACACCTTATTTTATATGTGTTAATTTTTTCTTTCCTCACTACCTCTGGCCTGCCTTCCATTACTTTCAATTAAAACGAATTTATTTTTGGAGAGACTTTAATCTCGATATATATATTATTCTTACTTTCTGTTGCACCTGAAAATGGGTTAGCCACCCAAAATATATATATATATCGAGATTAAAGTCTCTCCATAAAAAAATTCGTTTTATTTTTATATCTTAATGTGAAACCTATCAAGTATTTTTTATCCAATATTTTTTTTTGTAGATTATGAATATGAAAAGAGGTGGGTCGTTAGCGCAATCGGTTAAATCACCAACTTTTCTTAGTAATCCGATTAGGAGAACATCAACCTAGACTTCATCAGTTTGATCCCAGCAAGAAGCAAAGTGAATTTGTTTGAAAATAATAAATAACCTGTCCCTCGGCTCCAAAAACTGACAATCTTTGGTTTTACAAAACCACGCGCATGCGCAGGACAAAATTTCGTAACAAGCAACCATGAATCGTGAGAGGCAAAAACAACATTACCCCAGGTGGTAACCAATCCACCCACCCTCGAGTGGCAACCGGGCATTCAGATTCTAGGGGATCCCGACCATCACGAAGTCAAGGAAGAAACAATAAGAGAATAACACAAAAATCCATACATACCTGGGCACCTTTAACATCAACACACTCATCCGGCCAGGAAAAATTACCTGACCATGGAAACGATAACACGTTCCGGAAAAAGAGGCGTGGAAGGTCCAACCAGACAGAAACATCAAGCTTTTCGTGATCCCAAGGGCCCAAACGCAAAAAAATTCTAATAATTATTTTTAACAATCATTCAACTTAATAATCAAATATTTAATTATTAAATAAATAATTTAAAAATAATTAATAATTTAATTTTGGCTCCAGAAACTGACAATCTTTGGTCTCTAAAAAACCTCGCGCATGCGCAGGACAAAATTTCGTAACAAGCAACCATGAATCGTGAGAGGTAAAAACAAAATTACCCCAGGTGGTAATCAATCCACCCACCCTCGAGTGGCAACCGGGCATTCAGATTCTCGGGGATCCCGACCATCACGAAGTCAAGGAAGAAACAATGGAAGAATAACGTCAAAAATCCATACATACCTGGGCACCTTTAACATCAACACACTCATCAGGCCAGGAAAAATTACCTGACCATGGAACTCGATAACACGTTCCGGAAAAAGATAATAATGAATATGAAAAGAAATATATAGGTTTTCATTTAAAAAACTGAACTTGACCTTAAAATACCCTTGAAAGCTTGTTCTAGATTATCAAATAATAGCGTAGTTTAGTTTCCCCCTCGATATAAATAAACTTATATTTGAAACTTTTTTTCAAATAATATGTACTGTTTTTGAGTTATAAGACTGTCTCAAGATAAAATAAAAACTCACCCGGTATAGTAATATTGAATGAAAACATAAAAAGGGTTCCGTTTTAAAAGTAAAACAGATAGTTTTTTTTTTCAATTTTAATCGAAATGTATTTAATTATTTTTCAGGAAGAGGAATCTTCAAATCAATATATTTTGAAAATATTAAATTCATTGGATTCTAAAAAAGTGGAATTTATTGAAGCACAAAATGAATTATTACTCTATTTAAGTATGTAATTTAAATATATATTAGTTTATTATTACTATTGTTAGGGCTCTCGTGAGGTGAGTGCTGTGTGGTGCTTTGTGCGCCCCCCATCAAGTCGATGGGGTCCTAACAAACTGTTGAGTGCAGGTATACACCATATAGGTGTGGTGCAGGAGAGGGGCTGCTGGTTGGCGTTTGGCCCCTCCAGATTCGAATGTCCGAATCCGTTCGCTTCTCCAGTCGAATCGAGTCGCTTTAATTATAGCATGGCTGAATATATTTCGCTCATGCAAAAGCGAGGCAACGATCCGACTGAGTCATCTAGCGGCCGTGTATCAAGGCTCGTCGCCATGAGCGAGAGCGGGCCGCTACACCACACCCTTTGTTTCTTGTGTGATTGCCGATTACCGACTAAGTCAGCCGGGCAAGGCTCTATCCACCTAGCTGGTGGCTCAAGAGGCTGCTTGCTTTGAAATCACGTCGGGGTCACCAGTGTTAGTGGTGGGGGGTAACGCTATTGTGATACGGTAGGGGTTGGAACCAACAGTTGGGGTTAAGGGGCATTCCCCTTACCTTCCAACGACCAACCCCTACCGTATCACAATAGCGTTTACCCCCACCACTAACAATTACATTGAAAGTTTTTGCCGAGAGTAGCAGAATTTTTATATATTGAAGGAGACAATAAAAGAGTGTGTCTTCTGCTGGAATTATAAATTTTATTTATTTATAACGAGACTATAGTTATAATTATCTTATTTATCATAGTTACAATTAAACAACGAAATATTAACATGAAATTACTTTTTGAAGTCGGTGCCAAACAAACCAGGCGCGGATCCAGACCTCTAATTTGGGGAGGGGGGGGGCGGGCTCGGCAGCCACTGATTTTTACCCTTCCCCCATAATGAAAAATGGATCCTATCTCAAACTAAATTAAAAAGAGCATTATGTTTTTAAATTCATTTCCTTTTTTAACCGACTTCAAAAAAGGAGGAGGTTCTCAATTCGACTGAATTTTTTTTTTGTGTCTATGTTACCTCATATCTCCGCCAATTCTCAACCGATTTTGAAAATTTTTTTTGCATTGGGTCCAGTCTAGCTTCCTTGGTCCCATTTTTTTTCGTATTTTTTTCATAGGTATTAGACTTTTTTTATTAGGTTTGTTTAGACCTAACCTCTTTGTTTATGAACCGATTTCGATGGTTCTTTTTTTATCCGAAAGGGATGGTGTCTTAGGGATGGTGTCATATTAATTTGGTCAAGTTCTGACAATATAATCTACTATTGATAACATCACTAAAAAGAGAAAAATAAAAATAATTTTTAAGAAAAAAATAAAACCGACTTCAAAAAATTAAATGCAACAAATAAAATACACTAAAAGGTATAAAATAATCATTATCTTATTTAGTTACAACTAAACGACGAAATATTAACAGGAAATTACTTTTTGAAGTTGGTGCCAAACATATAACCTTTTATGAATCGCACTCGACGGATCTTACTTAGTACGTTTGGAGGGTATGCTCGCTTATAGGTATAGTTAGCTTGGCACCGACTTCAAAAGTAATTTCATGTTAATATTTCGTGATTTAGTTGTAACTAAATAAGATAATAATTATTTTATACCTTTTAGTGTATTTTATTTGTTGAATTTAATTTTTTGAAGTCGGTTTTTATTTTTTTCTTAAAAATTATCAACATTCTTAATAGAGATGGGAAAAATCGTTCTTTTTAGGAAATAGTTCTGTTATAGTTCGCTCATAATATGGAACTAGTTCAATTGAACTATATATAGTTCAGGGGTGGCCGATGTATATAAGATCTACTTTTATCTCGAAAGTCTGTCGCGATCGAATTAGGGGGGGGTCAGAGACGAAATTCGGAAAGAGCATATCAAAATGTATAAAATTACCCATAATAAGTTTTATGAAATTTAAATAAATTCATTGTGACTTGTTTTTTAAGATTCAAGAGGAATTGTATGCCCGAAGCCAGTTAAAAATGTTCAAAACACCTACTACTCGTTAGAGTCCATTCCAGGGAATCCAGGTAAATTTTTTTTTTTTATAAATTCCGAATTAAAATAACATTCCTCAACCCTCCCCCCTCCACCTCTTTTTTCCTAAATGTACCTCCAGAAAATATACACGTCATTTTTCCGAAAATAATCAATTTTGAGTTTTTTCACAAAAATTTCAATGTTCTTTAGATCTAGAATCTTTTATTATCAGTCTATTGGTATGACTGTCGGTTATACTAGTGAAGAAATATCTCTAAAGTAATACAAATTCTAAAAAAAAAAAAATTCTATATATACCGGGTGAGTTTTTTTTTATCTTGAGACAGTCTTATAACTCAAAAACAGTGCATTATATGGAAAAAAGTTTAAATAAAAGTTTATTTGTATCAGAGGGGGGAGGGGAATTAATTGTCGACTTAGAACAAGCTTTCAAGGGTATTTCAAGGTCAAATTCTGTTTTTTAAATAGAACCCTATATTTTTCTATACATCTACATAATCTACAAAAAAACTGAACAACTTTCATAAGAACTATTTTTTTATACGGCATCAAATAAACAAAATACATGAATCAATTAGATCTCATAAAAAAATTCTTAATAATTATTTTTAACAATTATTCAACTTAATTATCAAATAATAATGATTAAATAAATGAATTATTAAATAAATATTTATTAAATCGAAAATCACAACAATGAAAATAAGTGTTTATAATGATATTAAAACTTCCTTATACTCAGATTTAAGAGATTATTTTCTACTTAATAGAACTAGTTGGAATTCTTGAGCTTAAAAAAGTTTATTTCTTCTGTCAATCCAGTAGATAGTTATAATACTGTATTACCATAATAAAAAAATGGAGCATTCTTTGTTGAAGGCAGAATTGAAATGGTCTTAATTTATGGTTAATATGGAAGAAGTGATATGTGGATGCCAATGAAATGGATGCCGAGCGTTTTCCTGATAGCTTCATTTTATCGTTTTGTAAATCTGTTAAAAAAAAACAGGAAATGTAAACGTTACGAAGAAACTGAAACAGGCCAAAATAACGAAATAGGAACTGGAATTCATCCAGAAGACTTTTGAGATACTCTGGAATGTCTCAGAAAAGTTTCGAAAAATTAGTAAATCATTAATTATTATTAAATTATTTATTTAATAATTAATTATTTAATCATTATTATATGATAATTAAGTTGAATAATTGTTAAAAATAATTATTAAGAATGTTTTTTGAGATCTAATTGATTCATGTATTTTGTTTCTTTGATGTCGTATAAAAAAATAGTCCTAATGAAAGTTGCTCAGTTTTTATTCTAGTTTAAGTAGACGTAAAGAAAAATATAGCTTTTCATTTAAAAAACAGAACTTGACCTTGAAATACCCTTGAAAGCTTGTTCTAAGTCGACATACAATAGCGTAGTTTAGTTCCCCCTGATATAAATAAATTTTTATTTGAAATTGAATGTTTCCTATATTTGATTCAATCGCGAATCAAATGTAGGTGATTTTTGTTAAATATTGAGTGAAAATAATATCTGAACTTATATAGCTTATATAACTTGAAATAATGATGTTAAATAAATTTATAATTTTTCTCATTAATATATTAAAGAATAATTGATATATTAACGAGAATTGTTTTGACCGCGCTTTTTGAAAAAGATATGTATCGGGAGACTACTGCGGATAAAGCTATTGGAGTCTGCGGAGTCTTAGATTTCAAATTCATTTGGTGATCCATCCAAGTGTCATGCGCACACGCAAAATTACGTTAAATTGTAGCTAAATGGATCACATCTTTTTCACTCTTGGTCCAGACTTAAGACTTCGCGAGACTCCAATAGCTTCATCCGCAGTAGTCTCGCGATATATATCTTTTTCAAAAAAGCGCGGTCAAAACAATTCTCGTTATTATGTCAATTAAGGTAACGACCCCAGTAGATGGCCAGGAACCAGTAGTTGGCCACTTAGTAATTAAGATAGAAAAATAAGAATTCAACGGCATATTGAGAAATGATTTCAAGCACATAATCTAGTTTTGTCTTCTGCAAATCTATTTTGAGCATCAGAGCATGCGCTGTATTGATGCATTCATCATAACAAATTTTTCTGTCAGAGTGGTCTCGTCCTTTCTTTTTTCTTGCCAATTTCTTAAGAAAAATGGTAAGAATCCCCGCACAAAAAAGTATAAATATATAGCATTTGAATACTCTTTTTAAGGTAAGCGCATTTATTAATTATAGTTTTAATAACTTGTTGATATAATTTAGAATTTAAAAATATTAAATTTTGCTTTGATGTCCTAGTGTGGGGGTGGCCAACTACTGGGTCCTAGTTTACCAAAAAAAACAGTAATTGGCCGGGGTGCCAACTACTGGGTATTTTATTTGTAATTCATTTTTTGTTTCAAAACTTGTATTTAGAGCCTAGATAAAAAAAGTAAAGAAATGGCCTGAAAATTATTGCATTTGGTCGCTTTATTCCAGTAGTGGGCCGGGTGGACAACTTCTAGTGTGTAACCGACCTTTGAGCATATGCCCTATGCACAAAGGTCGATTAAGATGGACTTTGAACCTTAGGTTGGAGAAAATTAGGATAGTCAAGTCGTGATCTAAGCCCCTTGGAACATAAGCGAACCGACTCTTGGCTAGACTAGTTCTCTACTCGCATTGCTAATATTTGAGAGTAAATTTGAAATGTAAGTAGGAACCTTGGTTTTAAATATATATTTTCAAAATTTTCCAAATTCATAATTTATATAAGCCGAAAAAAGCAAGTAAAACAAGAAATTTGTATAACGTGCCAGAATTGTCTTTTTTATTTGAATAAAATACTCTTTTTGTACTTCATAACTTGTTAAAACCCTAAAAACTCTACCCTCATCCTCATGAAATTTCAGGAAAATAATTATTTGGCTAAGATCACCTTAGATCTCGGTGGCCAATTACTGGTGCAAATAGTGGCCAACTACTGGTTTTTCAAAATTTTCAAGTGGCCAACTACTGGGTAAAAAATTCCAAGTTGCATTTTGAAATTTTTTTCTTTAACTAATGATTAATCATTCATAATTCATAACTTTAATAAATTATAGTTATTAAACCGAGCATATAATGCTTTCATCTGTTAAATTTGGTAAGGAACTTCGGAGCCAGCACTGAAAAACATAATGGCATAACACTAAGTGGCCATCTACTGGGGTCGTTACCTTAATCTTATATATATTAATGAGAAAAATTATAAATTTATTTTTATATGAAACTTTTTTCATATAATGTGTTATTGTTTTTGAGTTATAAGACTGTCTCAAGATAAAAAAAAAAAAAACTCTCTCGGTATAATAATATATTAAATACAAAATGTATTATATAATATTTAATTTTTTAGCTACGGATCGTTTTGCCGTACGTCTAATGGATTACATTCCGGGCGAAATGCTTTTCAACGTCCATGTATCTGACGGCCTATTCTACAATGTTGGAGAATATATCGCGCAAATGGATCGATGTATTCAGGTAACCAAGTAAAAATACAAAACAAAAAAAATAAGCTGACGTGTTCTGATGTGGCCATCCACTTGACTTTACCATACAACCTGGCCCCTCACTTACATTAATATTTAATAAAATTATTTATAATCATGTAGGGAAGGGGGTTAGTTTTGCGGTTAGTTTTTGCATTTTTAGACTTCTGGGGGTCTACTGATTATGTATACAAAATTTGGTTGAGTTTGCTCAAACGACCTAGATTTTTAATTTTTAACCCCCCTCCACCCCCCTTAATTTTGGGTCGATATGCACCAAAATCTAATCAGCTCTTAAGCGCATATTCTCCAGTCGTGTGGGCGGACGCACGATGGAAGGCTCAGGAGGCATGATACGGTGATTAGACGTCTGGCTGATGAGCTAATAAAAAAGGGAATGCGGGTCGAGCTCGAATATTTATATCAGAGCTCGGCCGGGAACAGGAAGCCAGACATCGTTGCGAAGGACGGGTCGGGGACGGTGTGGGTTCTGGATGTGCAGATAGTGTCAGCGCTCCTCGGACTGGGGGTTGCCCACAGAAACAAAATCAATTATTATAAGGGCAACTCCAGTCTGGTGAGCAACATTGCAGCAAGGTTTGGGGTGGGCTCGGGTTCTGTGAGAGTTGAAGCCATCACACTCTCGTGGAAGGGAGTGTGGTGGCATAAAGCGGTGCCTCCCCTTGTCGCCCTGGGAATTTCCCAGAGAACTTTAGGCGATATGACCTTCAGGGCGATGAGGGGTTCTTTGATGAATTTTTATAGCTTCAACAGGAGAACTTATAGGGAAATCGCCATGCGCTAGAAATTGTATAAAGAAAAAAAAATTGTAAATATATTATGTAAATGTTCCTATAATTGTGTAAATACTCCTATAATTAAATTCACCCGACTATGTAAATATTTCTTGTAAGTGGAGGCCCCCACCTGCGTGGCCCAATAAACGAAAAATCAATGGACCAAAACTACGTGTGAAATTTGGTTTCGATATTCACACTAGTTTTTGAGCTAGCTCGTCCACAAAAATTTGGTAACGCACAGACTAACAGACATTTTGACAAAACAATTATTATCTCGAAAACTATAATTTTTTCGATGTTCACTTATTAGGGCTTTTTTGTAGACCGAAATACCATGGTTTCGCTCAATTTTTCTAATCAAAATAGTTTCAGCCGTTTTTGAGATATTTCGAAAGAAATAACACTTTTTTCATGCACGATTACGTTCCTACCATGCTATTCAACTAACCTGGGACATAATTTTCATTTTGCTAAAAATAAAATAAAAAATTTAGAAAAAAAAAGATTAATTTTAGAAATGATCGAAATTTTAAATAGCATTTAAGTCTATGATCCCGACTTAGTTAATAGCTATATATTAATCTCCCCAGAACCCCAACCACTTCACCACTCCTCCTGCACCCCCCCCCCCACCCCCCAGGCCTTGTTTTTAATAAGAGGAAAAAACTAATTAAATAAAAAACCTCTTTTCCGATAATTATTCCAATTCCAATATCAATCCCATCCTCATTTCTATTTTAATTAATTAAATTGTCTAACTTGTAATATATTTATAATAATATTTATAATTATCTATTAGCGGAATTTAAAAATTAAAAAACAAATTAATAATTAAAAAGAAATTGAATAAAAATGTAAATATACATTTTTTATCGAGACAGCTACCTGTGAATAATTATTTCAATTAACAAAAAACCCATCAAAAACAACTTAGCCGAAGATGAGACCATGACAGATCGAATCGCTAACACAAAACCCTACTAACCCGTGAATTTCATCCAAATCGTTAGAGCCGTTTTCGAGACACCGATTGGATATATATATATGGATATATACCGGGTGAGTTTTTTATCTTGAGACAGTCTTATAACTCAGAAACAGTGCATTATATGAAAGAAAGTTTCAAATTAAAGTTTTTTTATTTCAAGTGGAAACTAAACTACATTATTGTTTGTCGAACTAGAACAAGCTTTCAAGTGTATTTCAAGTTCAACTTCTGTTTTTTAAATGGAAACCTATATATTTCTTTACGGATCCTTAATCCTTAACAACTTTCATGAGAACTATTTTTTTATCCGACATCAAATAAGGAAATGATTAAATCAATTAAATATAAAAAAAAAATTCTAATAATTATTTTTAACAATTATTCAACTTAATTATCAAAAAATAATGATTAAATATTTAATTAATAAATAAATAATTTAATAATAATTAATAATTTACTAATTTTTCGAAACTTTTCTCAGACATTCCAGAGTGTATCCCATATCCTCTGGATAAATTCAGTTCCAATTTTGTTATTTTGGTCTGTTGTAGTTTCTTCGTACCCTTTACATTTCCTGATGTTTTTTAACAGATTTACAACACGATAAAATGAAGCTCGTGAGGGTGTATTCCTATCAGGAAAACGCTCGGCATTCATTTCAATACCAGCCCCATAATAACACTTCTTCCATATTCCCCATAAATTAAGACCATTTCAATTCTGTCTTCAACAAAAAATCCTCCAATTTTATTATGGTAATACAATATAACTATCTACTGGATTGACACGAGAAATAAACTTTTTTAAACTCAAGCATTTTAAATTGTTCTAATAAGTAGAAAATAATCTCTTAAATCTGAGTATAATGAAGTTTTATTTTCATTGTTTTGACCTTTCGATTTAATAATTATTTAATCATTATTATTTGATAATTAAGCTGAATAATTGTTAAAAATAATTATTATGGGTTTTTTCTGAGATCTAATTGATTTAATATTTTGTTTATTTGATGTCGAATAAACAAAATAGTTCTAATGAAAGTTGTTCAGTTTTTTTGGTAGATTCAGAATGTGTAAACAAATAGGTATATATATATAGGTTTCCATTTAAAAAACAGAACATGACCTTGAAATACCCTTGAAAACTTGTTCTAGGTCGACAAACAATAGCTTAGTTTAGTTTCCACCTCGATATAAATAAACTTTTATTTGAAACTTTTTTTCATATAATGCACTGTTTTTGAGTTATAAGACTGTCTCAAGATAAAAAAACTCACTCGGTATATATCCATATATATATACAATTTTGCTCGTTTAATATAATAAGATTTTGTTAATGTTTTTTTTAGGACAATTTCCATCATCCTGGATTTCGATCAAAAAAGAGTATTTGGATGCTGGAGTCGTTATCTGATTTGCGTGGTTTCCTCTCAGCTGTCGATAACGAGGAGCGTCAATCTCTGGTGATTCAAGTGATTGAGGCATTTGAGAAGAGGGTCAAACCACAAATGGATTCATTAGAAAAAGGTATAAAACAAATTTATAAAATCACAAATTGTATACTATATTGTATCTATATAATATACCGGGAGAGTTTTTTTATCTTGAGACAGTCTTATAACTCAAAAACAATGCATTATATGAAAAACAAGTGTTTATATCCCCCATAACACTTATCTTCCACATTCAACCATAAATTAAGACCATTTCAATTCTGTCTTAAAAAAATACTCCATTTTTATTATGGTAATACAATATAACTATCCACTAGATTGACAGTATAAATAAACTTTTTTAAACTCAAGAATTTTAACTAGTTCTATTAAGTAGAAAATAATCTCTTAAATCTGAGTATAACGAAGTTTTAATATCATTATAAACACTTATTTTCATTGTTGTGACTTTTCAATTTAAAAATTATTTATTTAATAATTAATTATTTAATTATTATTATTTGATAATTAAGTTGAATAATTGTTAAAAATAATTATTAAGATTTTTTTTGAGATCTAATTGATTCATGTATTTTGTTTAATTGATGTCGTATAAAAAAATAGTTCCTATAAAAGTTGATCAGTTTCTTTTGTAGATTAAGTAGACGTATAGAAAATATAGGTTTCCATTAAAAAACAGAACTTGACCTCGAAATACCCTTGAAAGCTTGTTCTAAGGTCGACAAACAATAGTTAGTTTAGTTTCCCCCTCGATATAAATAAACTTTTATTTGAAACCTTTTTCCATACAAAATGCACTGTTTTTGAGTTATAAGACTGTTTCAAAATAAAAAACTCACCCGGTATATATATACAAGAATTGCTCGTTTAATATAATAAGAGTACCTGGAGGCACCGAGCGATGCTCGGTAACTTCTTCCTTCAGTTAAAATCTTTATTTTAATATTATTTTTAATTTAAAATTCTGATAAAAAGGTCGATTTTTATTTGAGAGCCGTTTTCAAATTAAAAAAATACAAATATACCTATATAGTATTCGACCAGTGTACCCCCCACTTCCACCATTGCTCGACTCCACCCCCGAAACCTCGCCCTACCCCCGGATCCCCTACCACTGCCCCCTATATTCTGCACCCCCCCCACATCCACCACATCAACCGCCGCTCCGCATCAAGATCGCTTTCTCACCCTCAAAACTTGTTAATAGAGTTTGTTTCATCAAAATCGTTAGAGCCGTTTTTAAAATAAAAAAAATAAAATGCATATATATATATATATACCTGGAAGACCGAGCTTTGTTCGGGTTTAGTTAATACTTGACAACAACACACCACAATCACAATAGTCCTTTGAGAACAATGAATTATCAACCCATTGTCTGTCTAGGTACAAAAGTAAAAGAAAAACCCTTTTTAAATCCCTAAGATAAGATTGGCATTTGCATACCTGAGAATAATTAATTTGATTACGAAAAAAACCCATCAAAAACAATTTTGTCGAAGGTGAGACCGTGACAGATCGAATTGTCACCCCAAAAACCCCCTAACCCGTGAATTTCATCAAAATCGGTAGAGTCGTTTTCAAAACCAAGATACTAATATATAAACAAACATATAAATAAATATACAATTTTTGCTCGTTTAATAAGAGTAGATAAAGTCATTTTGGATGGCCAAATCAGCTTATTTAGTTAGAAATTAAGTTCTAATTAAGCTAAAAACAAGCAGTAAACTGAAAATCAGAGGGAGCTTTTTTCTATTATGGAAAAAAATATTTTAAATATTGCTGTTTCATTTTCTATGTCGTTTTAACATTAGACCAACCAAAATTAGCGTTTTTGGTGTTTAGGTCAAAAACATCATAGAAACCCTGACCTGTTGTAAAAAATCCAAAAACACTGTAAGGATCAGCCTATAAAATTCTACTAGTATGCATCCATTTGTTAAATTTACAGATAACAAATTTTTCTTCAACAGTCTACTTACTGAGTAAGCCGCCTTGACTTTGGGAGCCCCTGTAGGTTATGCATTCATTACGACACCTGTGCGTATCGGTTGCCTACCCTGCACATACAAGGCGTATCCTTCAAAATGGCTACCTAGTTAATAAATCATACCAATAAATTTGATGTTTAAATATAAAATCTTGCTGTTCTGTTCCGATTATAAATATATTAGTACCTGGAGCAGTCGAGCGATGCACGGTAACCCCAACCCCCCGCTCCTCCCGAAACCACACACCTCGCCCCCACAACTGCACCCCACCTCCTTCATGTTCCACATCCACCCCATCCCGCACCCAGTTTTTTGCATTTCTATCTTTCTAATAGTCTACATATTATGTGTATATTTGTTTACACGTACACCAATTTGCATAGATTTTGATAAACATTATAAAAAAATAAATAGGAAAATAATAATAATCTTATAGGATCTGAAATAAAAACATAAAATTAAATAAGATTTGTTTCCAAGTTATATAAAAAAAAGCCACATCAATCACTTTATTTGTAAACACACCTGTTTTGTTATGATCACCTCTTAATTAAAAACAAACAAAAAATTCCTAATTTAAATATAATATATTAATATTTGATATAACCTATTCGTGGGTTTTAAAATTAAAAAACCAATTAATAAATAAAAGATAATTGAAAAAATGTAAACAAACTTTTTTATTGAGATTTTCATCTGTCAATAATTACTTTAATAAAGAAAAGATCAATTAAGATGAAATTTGTCGAGGTCCAGACCTAGCCAGATCGTTTTCATATATATATGCAACAATTATTTCCAAAGGAAATGTTTAAGGCAACATAATTTCCTAGACAATGACATAGAAATAAAGTTTCTAGGATGAGTAGTTTTCTTTTTATGAAGGAAAAATGAGATTTTTTTCTAAAAAAATGCAAATTTCAACCTCATTGCGGCACTGGTTACCATTATCCATTTAATATGAAACTTTGTTTAAATTGTAGCAAATTTAATCTAGTTTAAAAATGTATAGAGTGGTCTTTTATCGAAAACGTGCTCCTTCATGGTCAAAATGGGGAAAAATTTGAAAAATGTAAGAGTTTTACGGATATTCAAAAGTGATCCCGGGGGCTGTTTTTTGACAGGCGCTATTACCGTTTCTACTTAACCTAAATTGATGAATTTTTGCATTTCAAGCCTTGTAGTGGCCAACAGATCATGTGTTTATAGGTGTAGGTATATATAAATTAATACAATATAATAATTTTTTTTAATTAAATAACAATTTTTGAGTTCATCAATTAAATTGCCAAATTCTAATTTAGGAAAAATTCGTTAATGGGATTTAAAACTCGATTTTTAATCAATTAAATAATAATAATAATAAATTTATTGAACCAATTATTTTACATGCATTAGCGTATACATTTTATTTGAGCTTCGACTTCGAAGATTACATCCCCACCATCGACTGTTCTTGATCTTCTCGTGCTTGCGATAATGTTTTTAGTCCGTGTTTGTAGTAAGAGGAAAAATTTACGAAATAAAAAACCTCTTTGCCGTTATTTATAAAAGAAAGGAAAGAATCAGAGGAAAATGATGATGCTATGTATGATGAAAGATGAGCGTTAGGTCCTGTAGAGTTCCAGTATTAGGGGTTTAGACTAGTTTGGGTCTTTTGTTTGAACCGATTGGTAATGTCGCTTAGGTTATCCAACAATCTCTGCATTCCTAGACCGACTAGGATAATTTCGTTTGATGTTCCGGGAGGGGTTTAATCAATTAAATTCTCTAACTTTTAATATATATAATATTTGTAATGGTCTATTAGTGGGTTTTGAAATTAAAAAACCAATTAATAAATTAAAGATAATTGAAAAAATGTAAACAAACTTTTTTTCGAGATTTTCATCTATAAATAATTACTTTAATTAAGAAAAGATCAATTAAGATGAAATTTGTCGAGCTCCAGACCTAACCAGATCGTTTTCTCATCCTCAAAACTTAGATAAATTAAATTAAATAGAGTTGGTTTCATCAAAATCGGTAGAGCCGTTTTCACAATAGAACTAAGATACAAATATATATATATATATATATATAATTTTTGCTCGTTTAATAAGAGTAGATAGATACAGAGCTCGAATATAATATTTATTTTAATTTATCTCTTATAAATTAAATTTTGAACCACCCCAAAAATGATGAAGTGATACAAAGGGTCCCCTCTTACCTCTCATTTTCAGAGAGTCGCTTGACGCTTTTGAGAATTCTGATCATATCCAGGTCGGAAAATCTAGAATATCCATAAATCTAAGAGTTTTTTCAAAAAAAGGGTTTAAATAAACGTTCAACTAAATAAAATTTCCTAGAGAATGAGATAGAAATCAAGTTTCTAGGATGAGTAGTTTTCATTTAAATTCTATCAAATAAGAATCTTTCATTAATATATAACGATATTCCTAAATTTAAAATATTTTCAAAATTTCCTATTTTTGATTATAATTATTCAAATCAGATTTATAAAATTCCAACCTGGAATCTCCCATACACAAAGGGTACCCCGAATATGAATTCATTATTTTTAAACTTTATTCACTCTAAGTTCAACGATTATGTTTTAATATACACAGATGGCTCAAAGAATTTATCTTTCGTTGGTTCAGCTCTTTGGTGTCCCAATAAGGAATATAGTCAAGTTTTTAAACTGCCACCTGAAACTTCCATCTACTCAGCTGAATGCTTCGCCGTATTAAAGGCTTTGCACTATATTAAAAATATTCCTGAATTTACCAAGGTCTTGATATGTACAGACTCATTAAGTATTTTGAAAGCTATCAACGGCTTTCCAATTAATAAAAATCCATCTTATCTCATCCTGGAGATTATTGATGAAATTAATAAACTTAGAACACAAAGTCGTAATATCGCCATGCTGTGGATTCCTAGCCATAGCGGCATAATAGGAAATGAGAAAGTAGACAGGCTCGCTGCATCAAGTGTGACAGAAAGAACTCAATATTCACTAGAATTGTCCCCCGGTGAAGTCCGTTCCTTATTAAAAAAATAATCTACAAGGAATGGCAGAATATTTGGTCAACATCAAGCGCAGAAAAGGGCAGGCATTTCTTCGGGATATGTCCAAAAATCCCTGTGCAGCCCTGGTTTGAGAAATCGAAACTATGTAGAAAAGTGATTGTGCACATAATCCGACTTAGAATAGGCCATGCAACTACACCTGCATATCTACATAGAATCGGTCGGAGGGATAATCCTTACTGCTTGTGCGATAATGTGTCTTACGGAGATATAAGCCATGCTCTTTTAGGCTGTGAGCTTCGGAGGCATAAAATAGACCGACTATTTTTTAAAATTAGAAAAGAAATTGAGTTCCCCACTTATGCAGGGGTCCTCTTAGCTTCTCTCTCTGACGGGGGCATACTGGCAGAAACAGTCATCAAACACATAATTTCAATTGGGTTCGAACTATAATTAAACATATTTTTGCTAGATATCATCCTTTCTTGACTCGGATATTTTAATTAATTTATCTATTAGCATTTTTATCTAGATATATAGCTTATAAAAAATGTATAGGTTCCATCACATAGTCAATTTTTACTATATATTAATTTTTCTAGTGGTGTTAGACTAGGTAACTTGTTAAAACAAGTCTTCTGTTTTATCCCTCATTGAAGGGACTTATGAACAAGTACGTTCTTTATTGCTCTATATTCGTCGGCCATTCGTGATGCCCTTTGGCTGGTTGCGGAGGGATCGGTTTGGGATGCTCTGCTTGCCCTACTGTGCCCCCGAGCGGCCCGCCTTAGGGATCAGCATTTGAGGGCTGGCGAATTTATGGAAATATGAACGAATACGATCGGCTGGCTAAATGGGCATCTATGTTCCCGAGGCCAATAAAAGAAAAGAAAAAAAAAAAAAAAAAAGTTTTCATTTTATGAATGAAAAACTGCGATTTTTTGCAATATTTCAACCTCATTGTGGCACAGGTTACAATTATCCAATTAAGATGAATCTTTTTTTAAATTGTAACAAATTTAATCTAGTTTAAAAATGTATAGAGTCGTCTTTGTCGAAAATGTGCTCCTTCGTGGTCAAAATGGGGAAAAATCGAAAAAAAGTGCGAGTTTTAGGGATATTCAAAAGTGATCCCAGGGGCTGTTTTTTGACAGGCGCTAGTACTGGTTCTTCTTCTTCTTCTTATTCTTCTATATAGGTGTGAACACCTGTTTCTCCAACATATTATAATCAGTCATCAGGGTCATAACTCTCTTTCCATCGTTTTTTTGTGTCTTCCACGGCTTCTGACCCCCTCGGGACGGTTTTTTGACAAAATTTTCGGGAGACGGTCGTCTTGCATTCTGTCTACATGGGCAGCCCAGCATCTTCTTCTTACGTGAACCCAATCGACTATGTCCTGAAGACCGCTTATTTGCCTAAGGTGTTCGCTCCGGATTTTGTCATGTAGGGTCTTCGAATGGATGGCTCTTACAACTCTCATCTCAGTTGTCCGGAGAAGCTGCTTTGTAACGGATGTGTCTGCCCTGGACTCAGCCCCATATGTTATTATCGGACGAACACAGGTCTTATATATCCTAATTTTACTTTCGGCAGACATAAACTTATTTTTCCAGACTAGATTGGATAGACAGCCCGAAATTTTTGCTCCTTTGATGACTTGCGAAGTTACTTCTTCCTTAAGGTTTCGTCTGCTAGAAATCTGAACTCCCAGATAGTTAAAGCTTGGGACTTGTTCTATTGGACTGTTGTTGATGACTAAGTTACACCTAAGGGAGCTTTTGCAATCGCCATGGTTCTACTTAACCGATTTAAATTAAATTTTTATCATTTTACTCGTAATTTAAAGATCTTTAATTTATCTTATGAATATCTTTTTGATTTGATAAGCCGTTTTAGAGTTATTTAAGAAGAACTAAAAAAAATCTAATTTTGAGGCGCGTAGAAAAATTTCCACAACACAGATTTGGGGAAAAACTTAGGGTAGTAATATTGGAGTACCAATAAAGGTATTCTAGCAATTAAATCTTTACCGGGAATTATTTCCTGTTAAAATCGCAATTTGCCTGGTCTAGTAATAATCCATATGTAGCTGCCCGCTGTTGCTTTGGCTACGAGCTTTTAGACACGGCCGCTAGATGACTCAGTCAGATCGTTGCGACACTTTGCATGACTGATAATATTTCAGTCATGTATTAAGTAAGGCAATTCGATCTCGACTAATCATCGAAGGAGGAGCCATCCACCGACAAGGAGATCCTCACCCGCCACCTAGGCGGGTAGCGCCCAGCCAGTCAAATCATTGTTAGGTCCCCGCCATCTAGGAGGGGAGCGCGGACACGCACCACGCACTCAACCTCTAACACCCCATTTAAGTTTTTTCATTATATTTTAATTATTATTGTTTTTTTTTAGGTATAATCCATGGTGATACAAACGAGCATAATATCTTAGTAAATTTAGAAGTATCGGATGATGAACAAGAGGATGATAATAATGCAGATAAAAGAATCTCCGATTCGTGGTACCCTACGGCAATGATCGATTTTGGTGACGCTCAATATTCGTGTTATATTTTTGAATTGGGCATTGCTGCCGCATATGCAGCTGTCCATGCAGCTAGGCAACGCGATGCCAACTGTGGACAAGCCCTCAAGGCCCTCGGACACCTGGTCGCAGGATACCTAAATCTCTTCCCATTGAAAGAAAACGAACTTCACCTATTACAGGTAAGCGACGATAATAATTATATTATGGCAATTACAGAGGGGTGAACCGCGATTGAATTGGGTGTACACGTCTTTGGAATTATTTTGGGTAATGTCCCTACATCTAAATAGAAGTGGAAGTAGGTGTACACGATATTAGGCCGCGGTTCACCCCTCGACAATTAGATTCACTGAATTGATTGAGGCTTTGGTGGCCGAAATCTTATATTATTAAATGAGCAATTCTTGTATATATATCCAATCGGTTTCTCGAAAACGGCTCTAACGATTTGAATGAAAGTCACGGGTTAGGGGGGATTTGTGTTGGCGATTCGATCTGTCAGGGTCTCATCTTCGGCTAAATTGTTTTTGATGGGTTTTGTGTTAATTGAAATAATTATTCACAGGTGCTTGTTTCAATAAAAATGTATATTTACATTTTTATTCAATTTCTTATTAATTATTAATTGGTTTTTCAATTTTAAATTCCATCAATAGATAATTACAATTTTTATTATATATATTAAAAGTTAAGCATTTTAATTGATTTTAAATCGAGTTTTAAATCCCACAAATATATTAGAATTTGGCAATTTAATTGATGAACTCAAAAATTGTTATTTAATTAAAAAAAATTATTATACGGTATTTATTTATATACCTATACATGTATACACATAAACTTTCAAGGGTATTTCAATGCCAAGTTCTGTTTTAAAAATGAAAACCTATATGTTTCTGTACATATTATTAATCTAGAAAAAAAACTGAACAACTTTCATTAGAACTATTTTTTAATACGACATCAAATAAACAAAATACATGAATCAATTAGATCTCAAAAGAAAATCGTAATAATTATTTTTAACAATTATTTAACTTAATTATCAAATAATAATGATTAAATATTTAATTATTAAATAAATAATTTAATAATCTATATATATAAAATTAAGGTTTTGTCTGTACATTGGTCCAAATCACGCCAAAATTTGGTTGCACATGTTTCAAGCAAAGTTATGAACGAAAACACCCTCAACAAAATTCCTGTATGTCTGTATGTCTGTTTCAGTGGTTTCCTCGAAAAGTTGCTCACGATTCACGTAATAAAAAACGGCTGAAGGGATTATTATGAAATTTCATATTTGTATCAGATGTCTTCTAACTTACGTTTCTAGATATATAACGTTTTGATATTTTGACCCCAGAAGGGGGTGGGGGAGGGGGCGCACGAATGAAAATCATCAACTAACTCCTAAACTATTAACTCTACGACAAATTTTATTATGAGCAAAGTTGTATGGGATGTGATTTCTGACAACTTTTGTTTAAAAAAATTCCCCCAAAAAACCACCGAAAAAGGGGGGGGGGGGTCAAAATATGAAAATTCTTGCTCTTTGACTAAACTCAACCAAATTTTGTATACATAATATGTTGGTCACTAGAAGGCTATAAATGCAAAAACTGTGTGCGGGGTGGAGTGATGGTGCAGGGGTGGGGCGCGGGGGGTGGAGTGATGGTACAGGGGTGGAGGACACTGGGTGTGGTCCGGAGAATGCAGGCTGGAGTGGAGGGTTTAGGTGAGGCGTAGTGGTTTGGGTGTTGGATCCGGGGTGGATGGGTGCGGGGTGGGGGGTATTGGGGGGTGGGGTGGTGCAGTGAGGAGTGAGGGTTCAGGTGAGGGTCCAGAGGCTTAGTGGGGTGGTGCGGTGGGTGTACAGGGTGGAGTAAGGTGTTTAGGTGAGGGTCCAGGGGCGTAGTGGAGTGGTGCGTGGTAGTAGGTTGGGGGCGGTGGTTGGGCACGGGTGCGGGAGGTGCTGGGTGGGGTTCTGGGGTATGATGGTGGGGTTTGTGTGTTGGGGGTCCAAGGGGTGTGCCCCCTGGCTAGCAAGAGGGCCCCCGAAGGCGGGCCTTGCAGCTAGTAATTAATAATTTAATAATTTTTAGACACTGGTCTGTGACATTCCAGAGCGTATCCCAAGTCTTCTGGAAAAATTCCAGTTCCAATTTCCTTATTTTTGCCTCTTCCAGTTTCTTCGTAGCCTTTATATTTTCTGTTTTTGTTTTTTGTTTTTTTAAATAGATTTCCAACATGATAAAATGAAGCTTCTGAGGGCAAAATTATTAAATTATTTATTGTTATAAAATTCTTCCAGAACTAGAGTTCAAAATTGATTCTAGCCAATAATAAAAGTTTTTTTTATGAATTATTGCTATATATGATTGATATAAATGTATGAAATATCTATGTTTTAATACTCGTAAGTTAAGGATGATTTAATGTATACAAAGTGACAATTTCCAGAACTTGAACGAAATTTACTACTAAAGATGGTCAACCAGTGGCGACCGAAACTGTTTAATAAAATAAATAATAATAATAATAATTAAATAAAATTAAGTATTGTTTTTACTTGACCATACAGGGAGTATGGTCAAGTATTGTAATCGTGCATGAAAAAAGTGTTTTTTTCCTTCTTTTTTTCAAAATATCTAAAAAACGGCTGAAACTATTTCGATTAAAAAAATTGAGCAAAACCATGGCATTTAGGTCTACAAAAAAGCTCTAATAAGTGAACATCGAAAAAATTATATTTTTCGAGATAATAATTGTTTTGTCAAAATGTCTGTTAGTTAGTCCGTGAGTTAGCAAATTTTTGTGATCGAGCTAGCTCAAAAACTAGTGTGAATATCGAAACCAAATTTCACACTTAGTTTTGGTCCATTGAGATTAAGAGCTGATTAGATTTTTGTGCACATCGACCCAAAATTATGGGGGGTAGAGGGCGGGGTTAAAAATTAAAAATCTAGGTCGTTTGAGCAAATTCAACCAAATTTTGTATACATAATCAGTGTGCCTCTAGGAGTTTAAAAATGCAAAAAACTAACCCCCCCCCCTACATGATTAAATATTAATGTAAGTAAGGGGCCAGGTTGTATGGTAAATTCAAGTGGATGGCCACATCAGAATACGTCAGCTTATTTTTATTAGTTTGTAACTAAAAAAACCTTTCAATTAAAAAATAAATTATTTATTTAATAATTAAATATTTTTTCATTATTATTTGATAATTTGATAATTGAATGATTGTTTAAAAATAATTATTACGATTTTTTGAGATCTAATTGATTTAATATTTATTTTATTTGATGTCGTATAAAAAAATAATTCTTATGAAAGTTGTTTAATTTTTTTTGTAGATTTAGATTATGTAATTAATAAGCTGACGTGTTCTGATGTGGCCATCCACTTGACTTTACCATACAACCTGGCCCCTCAATAAAATTATTTATAATCATGTAGGGGAGGGGGTTAGTTTTTGCATTTTTAGACTCCTGGGGTCCCACTGATTATGTATACAAAATTTGGTTGAGTTTGTTCAAATGGCCTAGATTTTTAATTTTTCCACCCCCTTTAATTTTGGGTCAATATACACCAAAATCTAATCAGCTCTTAATCTCAATGGACCAAAACTACGTGTGAAATTTGGTTTCGATATTTACACTAGTTTTTGAGTTAGCTCGTCCACAAAATTTGGTAACGCACAGAGTAACTAACAGACATTTTGACAAAACAATTATTATCTCGAAAAATATAATTTTTTCGATGTTCACTTATTAGAGCTTGTAGCGGCCCGCTGTTGCTTTGGCGACGAGCCTTTAGACACGGCGGCTAGATGACTCAGTCAGATCGTTGCGACACTTTTGCATGACTGATAATATATCAGTCATGCTATAAATGAAGCAACTCGATCTCGGCTGAGCATCGCATGGAATCGATCGCATCGAATCATCGATCGGATCGATCGAATTTGAAGGAGGGGCCAACCGCCAACTAGTAGCCCCTCCCCCGCTAACAAAGCGGATGGCGCCCATCCCGGCTTTCCATCAGGGCACAAACAACGCCCTGCACACACGCAACATTGTTAGGACCCCACCGACTTGGTGGGGGGGCGCGGACACGCACCACAAAGCACTCAGCACAAAACAAGCTTTTTTGTAGACCGAAATGCCATGGTTTAGCTCAATTTTTTAAATTAAAATAGTTTCAGCCGTTTTTGAGATATTTCGAAAAAAAGAAGAAAAAACACTTTTTTCATGCACGATTACAATACCCTGTATGATAAAGTAAAAAAAAGGGTCATCATGGTAAAATTGAAGAAAATTGTTTAAGTATGATCTTAAAAAAAGGTATGAAAATAAATTTGTTTTTTTGGGGTCGCAACATGAACATATTTCTCAAATTTGGGTCGCTGCTTAAAAAGGTTAAGAACTACTGTAATAGAGGACACCATCTTTTGATTTTCTATTGAATTTACAATCCGACTCGCACTTGTCCGGCTTATTTACAAAATATGTACTTTTTAATTTTTTCTAATCTCATAAATGTTTTTTTTTTGTATTTATTTCTTGATGATGATTTTGTCAGGTGTGCGTGTGTGGTCGTCTGGCGCAGAGTCTTGTGATGGGTGCGTACACAGCCCAGCAGGACCCGAGCAACACCTATGTCCTCTCTTCGGCCTCAACGGGCTGGCAAGTCCTATGGCATATATGGCGCCTGCCAGACACAGTGTTCCAGCACGCCTGGAGGGACCTACTCACGGCATCCACACCACTCTAAACCGAGAAACTAACTACATATTTGACACTTACTAGATTGGATCCAGTGGCAGATTTGAGGGGGGGCGCTCCAAGTGGCATTTGATAAATAAATAAATAAATAATTAAAAAAATTAAAAATTGAAAAAAAAATGAGTTAAAAATATATAATCTTTTTAATCTTTTGGGATAATTTATTATACCTATATATTTAATTATATAATACCTGGAGCCACCGAGCTAACTTTTTGCTTCAGTAAAAAATTATTAAAATTTTCTTATTTTAATATATGATAATATTTGTTATAAAGTGTTTGTGGGTTTTAAAATTAATAAACCAATTAATAATATTAAAAGATAATTGAAAAAAAAATTAAAATAAACTTTTTTATTGACATTTTCATCTATCAATAATTATTTTAATTAAGAAAAGATCAATTAAGATGAAATTTGTCGAGATCCAGACCTAGTCAGATTGTTTTCTCATCCTCAAATCTTGTTAATAGAGTTGGTTTCATCAAAATCGGTAGAGCAGTTTTCGAAATAAATATATACCTAAATATATAAACAATTTTTGCTCGTTTAATAAGAGTAGAGCCACCGAGCGATGCACGGTAACCAAATTAAAAAATATGTGGACCCCCCCCTGAAAACACGCACCTCGCCCTCACCACTGCACCCCCACCCCCAATCCGCCCCGCCCCCAATTCCCCGGATCCCACACAACTGCACCCCACCTCCTGCACCTCCCACATCACCCCACTCCGCACCCAGTTTTTGCATTTCTATCTTTATCTTAGTCGTCCACATATTATGTGTATATTTGTTTTCTCGTACACCAATTTGCCCACATTCGTTCATATTGATAAACATTATAAAAAAATAAATAGGAAAATAATAATAAAAAAAATAATCGTATAGGATCTGAAATAAAAACATAAAATTAAATAAGATTTGTTTCCAAGTTATATAAAAAAAAGCCACTTCAACCACTTTATTTGTAAACACACCTGTTTTATTATGAATCCGCCTGTAATGTTATGATTTAGACAACTATTAATTAAAAAACAAAAAAAATTCCTAATTTTAATATAATATAATAATATTTGCTATAAACTATTAGTGGGTTTTAAAATTAAAAAACCAATTAATAAATAAAAGATAATTGAAAAAAATGTAAACAAACTTTTTTATTGAGATTTTCATCTATCAATAATTACTTTGATTAAGAAAAGATCAATTAAGATTTATTTTAGTGCATTTTATTTGATTTTTGAGTTCTTATTTGCAATGGGGTTATGGAGGGTATGTGGTTGGAGGGGTATGGAAATTAGTCTGAAAGGGGACTTTTAAGGGGAATATTCCTGAGTGTGAGAATACTAACCTTTATTGACGTGGTGGTGGTGGTGTAACTCAGTGTATCTCGGTGTACTAGTTTGATAAACTACTGAATTTACTCTTATGTTTCAAATTCTACGTTACTGAAGTTAATCTGATGCAATGAATTTACAAAAAAAAATAATAAAAAAAATTTTAAATAGGCAAACAAATAAAAATAATTGACTGAATTCTAGCTGCAAAGGAGAATGGGGAAATTTTCTTAACAGCAAAAGATAATCAAGAATTTGATTTATAATATATGATTTATTAAGGTCCTTGGTGAATTGAACAATCAGAAAGAATTAAATAATTTGATGGTTTTAAGGGGTGAACGGAGATCGTTCAAAGAAATTGTGCTTAATTACGTTTGCTCTTGAAGTGCGCTGACTGGTTCAAATAATTCAAACAGCGCTAGCTGTACTGCGTCCACTTCTCGCTCCGGTTCCGTAGACTGCCACGTCGAAGAGTACGTAATGTCCCAGGAGTCTCGCCTTTTTGATAAGCCTCTGTGATGCCTTCACGAGTGCTGGACAGATATTCTTGTCCGTGCTATTCAATTAGCTATCGTGCTAATGATATAAGTGCCAATGGAGGGGCTAGCAAGTGGATGAATGTAAATGTCCGCTAAAACGGCTCCAGGACGAAGAGATATACTCGTGATATCGAGTTGATGTAGGCGCCGTGAATATTGGAAGAATAGCGATGTAGTGTAAGAGAGAATATAGATAGAGAATAATATAGAGTGTAAGATGGATCGAGTAATAGCGAGTGTAATATAAGAGAGATGTAATGTAAGAGAGAGATAATGTAAGAGAGAGATAATGTAAGAGTGTAAAAGGAAGTTCCTCTATTTCTCCGTGTTGGCCCTTTTATGCATTCCCAATCGTGTCTCCTCGTCGGGTGGAGGCTACGTTTCATACGATTCTCCGTTTTCTATCCCTTCTAAGGGACATCGCCAATCATAATGTTCTATTTTGTTAAATGAGGGTGTTTGAACCCTGTCCAATCTCACTCCCCTGACTGTATTCAGAACTGGGCCTTAAAGCTCATATACCACGAATGACTTTAGATAATCCCGGCTTAAGCCAGCTTCTCTTTAAATATGAAAAATAAACTAATTTTTACGAAATTTATTCTATATTTGGCTTGTCTGGTTAATCTCTTTCCTATTTTTAAGGTATTAAATTAATAAATTATGAAAAAGTTCAGATTTAAGATTTATTAACTCTACTATGCATAAAAAAACATACTTCTAAATTCGATTCTTTGTTCAACAATGTGTGAAAATGGGTTGTTACCATTTTTATTATTGCACGCTTCTAAAAAGTACAAAATAATGTAATACTTAATCAAAAAGCGTGGGGGGCACTTTGTCGAAATTAATTAAAAGTACATGTTTCAGCGCCCCACACTTTTTGATTAATTATTACATTGTTTTGTACTATTTAGAAGCGTGTGTTTTTTAGTTTTTTTTTTTAATATAATTTATTCTTCTTAATTTTAAAATTCTAAAATGACGCAGTTGTAAATGACAAGCGAGAGGAAAGATTTTTTTGTAAATTACTTTTAATCAAGTTGGTTGTTTGTTTTTTTCAACTCTTGGCAGAAAGAGTGTTTGTCTATTGATTAAATAATATCTGCACAGAGGTCACGGATTGGCCGGGCATCTCACTGCGCACTTAAAGCATTTATTTATTTATATAATAAGAAAAAACTATTAATTAAATATTATAGGCGTTAGCTTTGAGATTGTCTAAATGTTTTAGATTATTATTTAAATATATTATAAAGTCGTGTGTTTATACGCTATCCAATTTAAGAGTAAGCAAATTTATTAAACAAAATAATAAATTTAGTCATTATATAAAATGAAAATCATTCCATGATACCATTTAACAAACGCATCGATAATCGATTAAAGCTTTCCAATAGATGAGGTTATCACGAAAGTCAATTATATTTTTCTATAGTGGTTATGAAAATCATATCAATTGGAGGGGTGGGGAGGGGGAGTTGGCTATATAACCTCAATGGAAAAACAGAGAGAGCATTATTATTTGAAAAATCTCAAAATGAATTTCCTTAGAGGATTTATCATCTATGCTTGCTTGACTGTGGCCACAATACAGGCACGGGGCTCAACACGACCTGATGATTACGATGACGCCGAAGAAGAGTTGAACTGCAATTACAAGGTAATCGAAATATATCATTTCTACTATAGTGACTAGATATCCATAGTGGCGACAATGAACTTTTCAACGCCATTTTTGTCCTAACTTTCTTAGGGCTGCATAGACAAATAAACCTCAATCACACATTTTATTTAGTTCTGGTTATAATTACGGAAAAAAATTTTTTAGTATTTGTACAATACAATTCCATGCCTTATTTTTTATTATTTAAAATACTCTAAAAGTCTTATTTTTATTTAAAAAAATGCAAAGTTACTTCCGCGCCAAATTAAATTTTTTTTTTAATTTTACTCTTATTATTTATAATATACCTACTAGTATTTTGAAAAGCATCTAATAGATAGGAATAAATATTTAAATCTAATATACGAATTTTTATTTTATTTTTAGACATTTTATTGTGACTATATAAGAAAACAGTTTATGAAACAAAACTAGCCCATAGTTAATTCATAATATATTTTTAAAATTAAAAAAATATTTAATAATATTAAATATAATACATAAGAATAAAGAGGTTACAATCATTAATTTGTTTCTTTAAACTAAATATATTTGTAGAAATTTATTTTACTTTCTCATTGATTTGCTCCCATATACATTTTTTTTTCAATTTTTTTCCCCTGCTATTTTTTTTTCTTTAATCTAAAATTTAAAAATCGGGATTTAATTTTGTACTGTAAATTGTGGCAATCTAAAATATGATCTATTTTTAACCGACTTTAAAAAAAGAGGAGGTTCTCAATTCTAATGAATTTTTTTTTGTGTCTATGTTACCTGATATCTTGGCCAATTGTGAAACGGTTTTAATGATATTTTTTTTGCATTGGGTTCAGTCTAGTTTCCGATTGGTGCCGTTTTTTTTTCATTGGTATTGGACCTTATTTGTTATGTTTGTTTAGGCATAACTTCTTTGTTTATGAACCGATTTCGATGATTCTTTTTATATTGGAAAGAGGGTTCCTTAGGGGTGGTCCCATATTAATTTAGTCAAGTTTTGATGATATGATCTATGACGAAATAACGTAAATCTCCAATTGTCCCGGGTCCCTTGGATCAAAAAGCCTTTGGCTGACGAGTTACTACAACCGTAAGCTGAACACCCTGGGATTTTATAGCTGCAAATTATATAAATCTACAAAAATATATATTTAAATTACACCATTCATAGAATCAAATATTTAACAAAACAGACTAATATGAAGCTAATTTAAATGAAATACTAGTGATTTTTATTATACACTAGCTTCAAGGCTTTTACCCCCTGGACCCCACCCCCATACCAGCCCCGCTACGCCCCTGGACCTCAGCCCCATACCGCACCCGCACACCACCCCCCTGGACAACCACCTCCGTACCGTCCCCGCGCACCCCACCCCTGCTATGCCCCCTGACACCGAACCCGCCACTCCACCAACCCTGCACCCCACCTCCTGCACCACCCACCCCCACCCCCAGCTTTTGAATTTCTAATTTTCTAGTGGCCCACAGATTATGTATATATATATATATATATATAAATATATAGGTATATAAATAAATTCCGTATAATTATTTTTTTTTAATTAAATAACAAAATTCGAGTTTTATAATAATCAATTAAATTGGCAAATTCTAATATATAATCATATTTCTTATTAACTCTTTGTGGGATTTAATACTCGAATTTATAATCAATTCAATTGGCAAATTCTAATATATATTACAATATTTGGAATAAAGTATTAGTGGGTTTTAAAATTAAAAAACCAATTATAAATAAAAGATAATTGAAAAAAATGTAAACAGACTTTTTTATTGAGATTTTCATCTATCAATAATTACTTTAATTAAGAAAAGATCAATTAAGATGAAATCTGTCGAGGTCCAGACCTAGCCAGATCGTTTTCTCATCCTCAAAATTTGTTAAGTAATAGATTTTGTTTCATCAAAATCGGTAGAGCCGTTTTCAAAATAGAACTAAGATAGAAAACAAATAAATATATGTTAACATTAGATGAACGCGAAAGTTATAACTTTTTATCTGGTCACTGCTCTATTTTGGAGCAATTGGGACCTGATTCGTTTTGATACTGAACCAAGAGTTCAGATCAGGTCCCAATTGCACTAAAATAGGGCAGTGACCGGATAAAAATATTTATATTTAACTTTCGCGTTCATCTAATGTTAACATATAAACATTCTAAATAAAATTTATTATTGAATATCTGAACAAAATTCATATGTTTCGATTCCCTAAAGAATCAGACAGATTGGCATTGAAGTAAATTTATATATATATAGTATACATACATAAAATACAATACATATATATATATATATATATATATATATATATATATATATATATATAAACTTATTTATTCATTTTAGTGATTTAATTTTTTCCTCTCTTCTTCAGGTGTTATTGGAAGCAATTCGAGAAGTAAAAGAGCAGGTGAGTCGAAACTTTCTATTATTATCAATTTAATTCATTAAGGAATTAACAGATTACGGCCCTAAATTCTAATAAAAAAATGTTTAACACAAGAGATGCGTTATCGTGTTTTTTAACATTAATAAATAATCTAGGTTACTTCTTAAATAAGACGGCCAAGTGCGTGTCTGGCTCGTATTTCGAAACTTCCATATCTATATATATAAAATTAAGGTTTTGTCTGTAGATTGCTATAAATCACGCCAAATTTTGGTTGCACACGTTCCAAACAAAGTTATGAACGAAAACACCCTCAACAAAATTCCTGTATGTATGTCTGTCTGTCTGTTTCAGTGGTTTCCGCGAAAAGTTGCTCACGATTCACGTCAAAACGGCTGAAGGGATTATTAGGAAATTTCATATTTGCATCAGATGTCTTCTAACTTACGTTTTTAGCTATATAACGATTTAATATTTTGACCCCAGAAGGTGGTTTTGGGGGGGGGGGCGCATGAATGAAAATTATCAAATAACTCCTAAACTATTAACTCAACGGAAAATTTTATTATGAACAAAGTTGTAGGGGATTTGATTTCTGACAACTTTTGTTTAAAAAAATTCCCCCAAAAAATTACCCAAAAAGGGGGGAGGGTCAAAATATGAAAATTCTTACCCTTAGAGCCAACTTAACCAAATTTTGTTTATATAATCTGTGGGTCACTAGAAGGCTAGAAATTGAAAAACTGGGTGCGAGGGGGGGGGATAGAGTAGGGGGTGGCGGTTCGTGGGTTGGGGTCCAGGAGGTATGCTCCCTTGATAGCAAGAGGGCCGCCGAAGGCGGGCCTTGCAGCTAGTTAAATATATTTCATATGTTTAATCACGAATTATGTTCTTTTTTTAATTTCTTGAAGTACCTTTTTAGTCCAATTAAATTGTTCTCTAAAGGGCCCCTTGCAGGAAAGTTTTGATTTCTTGATCCTATATGTTTTTGGTTGTGCTGAATCTGAATCTGAGCTTTGGTAACAAAATTTCGTGACGGAACATTGTGAAAAATGCAAAAAAAAAAGTTGAAAATCAAATTTTTTGGCAGTTTTTTGCTTATAACTCGAAAACTATCAATTTTTCATAAATTACCTTCATATTCAAAATGAAAGTTTATAAAATTTCCTATAAATTTCATTATTTAGATTTTTTTCTCCGAGCAACCGATTGTTCAAGCGCTAGTTGAAATTTAACGTATTTCCGCAAATCCAAAAAACTCGCACTTTTTTCGATTTTTTCCGATTTTGACCATGAAAGACACGTTTTTGCAAAAGACCACTCTAGACATTTTTAAACTAGATTAAATTTGCTACAATTTAAACAAAGTTTCATCATAATTGGATAATGGTAACTCGTGCCGTAATGAGGTTGAAGTTTTGAGAAAAATGCAATTTTTTGCAAAAAATCATCCTAGAAAATTGATTCCTATTTCATTCTCTAGGAAATTTTGACCACTTTTTTGTTAAAATCTTAGATTTATAGATATCCAGCATTTGCCATGACAGGAAATTATCTATTTTTTCAAAAAATTGCAGTTTTTCGTTGATAAAATGAAAACCACTCATCCTAGAAACTTGATTCCTGTTTCATTCTTTAGAATATTTTGTTGACTTGAACGTTTACTTCCAGCACTTTTTTGATAAAATTTTAGAATTATTTATAGATACCTAGCATTTTTTATGACAGAATATGACCCAAAACGTCAAAAGTGTCATAAAAATGCTAGGTATCTATAAATTTAAGAGCTTTGTCAAAAAAGTGATCCAAAAGTAAACGTTCAAGTCAAAAAAGTGATCTAAAAGTAAACGTTCAAGTCAAAAAAGTGATCCAAAAGTAAACGTTCAAGTCAAAAAAGTGATCTAAAAGTAAACGTTCAAGTCAAAAAAGTGATCCAAGTAAAAGTTCAAGTCAAAAAAGTGATTCAAAAGTAAACGTTCAAGTCAAAAAAGTGATCTAAAAGTAAACGTTCAAGTCAAAAAAGTGATCCAAGTAAAAGTTCAAGTCAAAAAAGTGATCCAAAAGTAAACGTTCAAGTCAAAAAAGTGATCTAAAAG
Source organism: Forficula auricularia (assembly GCA_024734495.1). Lineage (NCBI taxonomy): Eukaryota > Metazoa > Arthropoda > Insecta > Dermaptera > Forficulidae > Forficula > Forficula auricularia. The sequence goes on along the minus strand of JALMQS010000074.1, from coordinate 5,073,002 downwards.
TAAACGTTCAAGTCAAAAAAGTGATCCAAGTAAACGTTCAAGTCAACAAAATTTCCTAGAGAATGAGATAAGACTCAAGTTTCTAGGATGAGTGTTTTCATTTATGAAGTAAAAACTGAGATTTTTTGCAAAAATTGTATCAAATTTAATCTAGTTTAAAAATATATAGAGTGGTCTTTGTCGAAAACGTGCTCTTTTATGGTCAAAATGGGAAAATATCGAAAAAAGAGATGGGTTTTTGGGATTAGCGGAAACAAAAAAAATACGCCAATTTTCAACTAGTGCTTCAACGAACGGTTGGTCGGAGGAAAAAATCTAAATAATGAAATTTGTAGGAAATTTTATGAACTTTCATTTTTAATAGGAAGGTTATTTACGAAAAGTTGATAGTTTTCAAGTTATAAGCAAAGAAAACCGCCAAAAATGAGATTTTTTACCTTTTTTTTACATTTTTTACAATGTTCCGTCACGAGATTTTGTTAGCAAATCGCAGATTTGGATTCAGCACACCTAAAAACATAAGGGCCGAAGAAATTACAACTACCCCAAAACTTTCCGGGTAAAAACACAATTTAACTGGACTATTTGCTTTAATAAAAAAAAAAAAATTCCCACTAAATATTTTGCTTTGTGGATTGACCCCCCCCCCCTCCCCCCATGAAAATTTTCCGGCTACGCCACTGGATAGGTCGATTTATACCAAAACCTTGTTTCAAAAATATTAACTGTTTATATTCAAATTTCTTTATATATTTATAATAATAGTAGCTGACGCCCGGGCCTTCGGCCCGTGTCACCTTACCCCAGGGTCTCGTTTTATGGTTACAATTTACATAGATAATAGCTGACCCGGCCACGCGTTGCTCTGACTAATGCTAGGCTTCACGCCTAATCCAAATAATTATAGAATCGGTATTAAAACAGTAAATGAATTATATATTACTTGTTAAAATTGTTCCCTTAACCAAAAATAATATTGACAGTTGAACGATTTCCAAAAAGCTATTATCGGCCATCTTGTTTGTTTGCTTTTACCCCCCCCCAGAGAGGCGCTGCCGTTGTTTCCTCGAAAAAAATATTTTTTAGACGCCACAGGTGTGATATCTATAAAAACACTATATATATAAAAACACTCGTGTATTTGAATGGAATGTTGTGTGAAAATTTCAAAGAAATCGGTTAAGAACTTTCGGAGATCCTTCAACGTATCATTTAAGCGTAACAGTACATTTTTATTTATATAGATGTATATTGAATTGTTCATCAATTATATTTATTTATTTATTCATTTAAATGATGGATCAGATGAATAACTTAAATTCTCGTGACAAATTAAATACAAGGAAAATTTGAAAAAATTTTATAAGCTTGCAAATTTACTAATCTATTTTTTATTGATAAATTACTTATTATATATTAATTGAATTATATTTCTATTTGCTTAGGTGACAACAGAAATTGGGAAATTAAATGAATATGTGAGTTTATTTATTTATTAATTTTTGGTAAATAATTTATCATTTATTTATTTATTTATTTATTTATTTAGATCATTGAAGAAAAAAATAGGACAGCTATATTTCAAAACAAAAATATTGAATTGAACCAAAGGGTAAACTTATTTATTTATTTATTTATTACAATTGGATTGAAATTTTCAAAAAAAAATAATTATCTTTTAACTAGCTGCGAGGCCCGCCTTCGGCGACCCTCTTGCTGCCCCTGGACCCCCACCCCGGGGACAGGGATATCGGCGGGCCTCTTAATCTCCGCCAATTGTGAACCGATTTTGAAAAAAAATTTGCATTGGGTCCAGTCTAGCTTCCGATTGGTCCCATTTTTTTCATAATTATTAGACCTTTTTTATTAGGTTTTTTTAGACCTAACTTCTTTGTTTATTAACCGATTTCGATGCTTCTTTTTTTATCCGATAGGGGGTGTCTTAGGGATGGTGTCCTATTAATTTGGTCAAGTTCTGATGATATGATCACTATTAATAACATCACTAAAAAATAATTTTTAAGAAAAAAATAAAAACCGACTTCAAAAAATTAAATGCAACAAATAAAATACACTAAAAGGTATAAAATAATTATTATCTTATTTAGTTATAACTAAACGACGAAATATTAACATGAAATTACTTTTGAAGTCGGTACCAAACAAACTATACCTATAAGCGAGCATACCCTCCAAACGTACTAAGTAAGATCCGTCGAGTGCGATTCATAAAAGGTATATGTTTGGCACCGACTTCAAAAAGTAATTTCATGTTAATATTTCGTCGTTTAGTTGTAACTAAATAAGATAATAATTATTTTATACCTTTTAGTGTATTTTTATATTTGTTGCATTTAATTTTTTCGGTTTTTATTTTTTTCTTAAATTTTTTTTTTTTTATATATAAAAGAAAAATATAATTTGAAAATTTCAACATTTCGATGAATTTTCTATCGTAATTTGTAATCTATGATTTTATTTTATTTTAGATTCAAGAATTGGTTGAACTTTTAGCTCAAAATCGGAACTCGAGATATTTTCGATGCGTCAGAGAAAGGGTCCATTACAGCTGTGAAATATTGGTACTCCATAGACCCTTCCTCTATTCATGCAAAGAATGGAAAGTTTTCTAATTGGAATCCTCTGCATTATGCATCCTGGAAAGGACATTTACCAATAGTTGAGTTCTTGTTGTCCAAAGGAGTGGATTTGGAGGCAGAGAGTTCTTATTATAATGCAACAGCCTTAATGTGGGCCTCCGTGTATGGTCATGTCCCTGTAGTCCAAGCATTGCTTGACAAGGGGGCAGGAATCAATCGTCAAGATAAAGTCAAAGATACACCACTACATTATGCAGTTTTGAAAAATAAATTGCCAGTAGTGGAATTATTGATAAAAAGGGGGCGGATAAAAGCTTAAGAAATAATGACAATCAAACACCATTAGATTTGGCCAGAGTGAATGGATTTAAATCTATTGTGAATTATTTGTCGTCCCTTTAACATCCTGACAAATAATCCTCCTCCTTTAATTAAAGAAATAGTACCTGGAGCCACCGAGTGATGCACGGTAACCAAACGCCCCCTGGACCTCCCCCCACCTCCTGCACTCCCCACATCCATCCCCACCCCATTGCATTTCTAGCTTTCTAGTGGACTACAGATTATGTGTATACAGGGTGATTCACGGTCAATGGCACATTAGACGTTTATGGAAAACGGAACACAGGATTTTTCTGAAAATTTACCACCTTACATTTTCTTACCCGTTCTATCGATCTAAAATATTTTCAGCATCGCAACGTTTTGGCTTCCATCGAAAAGTAGTAGCAACTTTATTTTTTTTAATGGAACACCCCGTATATTAACACGTTTTTAGAACCGCCCTTTTATTAAAATACTTTTTTGTTAATATTGTCCTATACCTATCTCTAATGGTTTTCGAGAAAAAAAAATAATTTATGTTAAATATGGTCCAAAACATGGCCCTAATTAAACTTAAATAAATTAGTGCCCTCAATTCATAAAAAGTTGATATTTTGGTGGTAGTTTAGACACACCCGAATTATTTAATTTATGCCGAGAAATCGACTCTATATTATACAGGGCGTGCTAAGATTACTATTATATCCGTTATTCATAAAAGGGGTCAAAAGTTCGTTTTTTCAAATAAGACCCCCTGTATATTACTCAATAAATTGAAAGACGAAGAAAAATGCTTTAAGACGATATATCATGTCCCTATACCTAAAACATTAAGTTTTCTTAATAAAGCCGCTTTTTCGTGAAAAATTACATTTAATGAATTTAATTTTAACTAACCATGGAAATATCAAGTTTATGACAGTTTGTTGACTATTTATAAGAAACTTATAAACAGTTTATTGACGATATTCAAAAAAATCTCCCAAAATGATTGCAAATATTGATTATTCAAACGATGTTCTTATCAAATAATTTATTTTGTACTATAAATTGTTTTTGAGTTATAAGACTGTCTCAAGATAAAAAAAGTAAAAAAAATTCACCCGGTAGAGGTAAATACCAATTCAATTAATAATTAAATATACTCTTTATGTAACTTTAAAGGATTTAGGTGTTGGTTCTAGGTGAAACATTTTAATATAATAATAAAACTTGAGCAAGATGCGAGGTAGGTTTCAGAAAAAGAAATAAAACAAAATTGAGTTTTGAATTCGATATATTTCGGGGGTGAGCCCATCATCAGGAGCTCCTGTGAAACCTACCTCACATCTTGCTCAAGTTTTATTATTATACTCTTTATGTATTTATTCTTATATATATTTAATTAAGTTTAATTTTAATATATGCATGGGTTTTCATTAAAATGGTATATTAAACGTTTTGATAAATTGGATATATATTTTGTATTCTTGAATCGAATTAATAAAAATATTTACAAATCTCTGTGACTTCTGGTTATAGCAGAAGTTGACAATAATTTTGTTATTTTAAATAAACATGTTTTTATGTTCATATTCTGAAATTTTTCATTAAATGCCAGCTTTCCTGTTATTATTCTTCTTTCCCTGCATCTTTTTCCTAATCTACTCTTATTAAACGAGCAAAAATTGTATATTTATTTGTTTATATATTTGTTTGTATCTTAGTTCTATTTTGAAAACGGCTCTAACGATTTTGATGAAATTCATGGGTTAGGAGTTTTTTGGGGTGACAATTCGATCTGTCACGGTCTCATCTTCGACAAAATTGTTTTTGATGGGTTTTTTCGTAATCAAATTAATTATTCTCAGGTAGACAAATCCCATTCTTAGGGTATTAAAAAAAGGTTTCCCTTTTCCTTTTGTGCTCAGGCAGACAATGGGTCGGGTAAATCCTTTATTCTCAAAGGCCTTGAAGAAGTATTGTGATTGTGGTTTTTAACAAATTTTGTTCAACCTAAACGTAAGAAATATTAATAAACGTTTTATAATTGTTTTATAAAGAATTTTATTTATTTAATAGAATAAAAAATAATCAAGAATTTATTTAAAAATATCTTTCGCATAAGAAGGTCTCAATTTTCTGAAAAAACAACACATTTTTTTTTTTTTTTTTTGGCTTTTCGGCCTTTCTAGCCATAAGCCATTTACGATACTAATTATTTTATTTAAATTTGTCTCTACCTCGGGGGTCAGATTTTAGCCGGATGCCTCGAGTCGGATTCGAACTCGGGTCCTCTTGGTTAGCTGGCTGACATGCTACCGCCTAGCCTCCCCGCCCCCCCCCCCCCCCCAACAACACATTTTGATAGGTTTTATTTATTAACAATTGGATGAATAAAAATGAATCATATGGTTGAATCAAAACAGGTGCAGGAGGTGAGGTGCAGTGGTGGGGGATCCGGGGGTGTAGGGCGAGGTTTCGGGGGTGGGGTCAAGCGGGGTGGGGGGGGGGTATAGTGGGCGAATACTATATATATTTGTATTTTTTTTTAATTTGAAAACGGCTCTCAAATAAAAATCGACCTTTTTATCAGAATTTTAAATTAAAATAAAGGTTTTAACTGAAGCAAGAAGTTACCGAGCATCGCTCGGTGCCTCCAGGTACTCTACTCTTATTAAACGAGCAAAAATTGTATATTTATTTGTTTATATATTTGTTTATATATATATATTTGTTTGTATCTTAGTGCTCTAACGATTTTGATGAAATTCATGGGTTAGAAGGTTTTTGGGGTGACATTTCGATCTGTCACGGTCTCATCTTCGACAAAATTGTTTTTGATGGGGTTTTTCGTAATCAAATTAATTATTCTCAGGTAGACAAATCCCATTCTTAGGGTATTAAAAAAAAGATTTCCCTTTTTCCTTTTGTGCTCAGACAGACAATGGGCTGTTTGTTTCATTATTCAATGGGTCGGGTAAATCCTTTATTCTCAAAGGCCTTGAAGAAGTATTGTGATTGTGGTTTTTAACATATTTTGTTCAACCTAAACGTTAGAAATATTTTAATAAACGTTTTATAATTGTTTTTATAAAGAATTTTATTTATTTAATAGAATAAAAAATAATCAAGAATTTATTTAAAAATATATTTCGCCTAAGCAGGTCTCAATTTTCTGAAAAAATAACACAGTGGTCGAATACATTATATAAATTTGTATTTTTTTTTAATTTGAAAACGGCTTTCAAATAAAAATCGACCTATTTATCAGAATTTTAAATTAAAAATAATATTAAAATAAAGCTTTTAACTGAAGGAAGAAGTTACCGAGCATCGCTCGGTGCCTCCAGGTACTTCTTTTTTAAATCTTGAAGTATTTGTAGTTTTTCTTATAAGAGACAAAAATGATTTTCTCAAGGGTTTTTCGCCATGTTTTACACTGAAAGTTCTTAACGTTTTTTACTTTACCATACAGGATATGGTCAAGTATTGTAATCGTGCATAAAAAAGTGTTTTTTTTTCTTCTTTTTTTTCGAAATATCTCAAAAAACCAATGAAACTATTTTGATTGAAAAAATTGAGCGAATCCATGGCGTTTCGGTCTACAAAAAAGCTCTAATAAGTGAACAACGAAAAAATTATATTTTTCGATAAAATAATTGTTTTGTCAAAATGTCTGTTAGTCTGTTAGTTAGTCTGTGTGTTACCAAATTTTGTGGACGATATAGCTCAAAAACTAGTTTTAATATCGAAACCAAATTTCACACGTAGTTTTGGTCCATTGAGATTAAGAGCTGATTAGATTTTGGTGCATATCGACCCAAAATTAAGGGGGTGGAGGGGGGGGGGGTTAAAAATTAAAAATCTAGGCCGTTTGAGCAAACTCAACCAAATTTTGTATACATAATCAGTCGACCCCCAGAAGTATAAAAATGCAGAAACTAACCGCCAAAAAAGGGGGAAGGGCAAAAATTGAAATCTAGACCCTTGTACCAAACTCAACAAGAAATGTATGGTAAATTCAAGTGGATGGCCACATCAGAACACGTCAGTTTATTTGCCCGTATCTTAATTCAAACAGACAAAAAGAAACGATATCATGTATGAATAAAATTTTTCTTTATATTTCAGATATTTGTAAACAGGATGAGAAAAAAAAATTGAAAAATTTTTAGTACACTGTTAAAAAAATTGTAAATTTACTATATGTTTACAATACAAATAGATAGCAAATTACAAGATTGCGTATAGTAAAATAAACAGCCATACAATATTGGTAAAAAAAATTACATTAACGCATTGCAAAAATATAAAAATAAATTGTAATTTTACTTTTTTCTTGTATTAATTAAATAATAATAGTAAAAAAATATGTTGTAATATTACTGGTATTTAATATTACTAAAATGTTTTGAGGCCGGACTGCCCCCTATTTTTTAATTACCATACAAGGTAAGGTCAAGTATTGTAATTGTGCATGAAAAAAGTGGGTTTTTTTTCCTTCTTTTTTTCGAAATATCTCAAAATTATTTTGATTAAAAAAATTGAGCGAAACTATGGCATTTCGCTCTACAAAAAAGCTCTAATAAGTGAACATCGAAAAAATTATATTTTTCGAGATAATAATTGTTTTGTCAAAATGTCTGTTAGTCTGTGCGTTACCAAATTTTTGCGGACGAGCTAGCTCAAAAACTAGTGTGAATATCGAAACCAAATTTCACAGGTAGTTTTGGTCCATTGAGATTAAGAGCTGATTAGATTTTGGTGGATATCGACCCAAAATTAAGGGGGGTGGAGGGGGGTTAAAAATTAAAAATCTAGGCTATTTGAGCAAATTGACCCAAATTTTGTATATACTAGTATAATCAGTGGACCCCCAGAAATCTAAAAATGAAAAAACTAACCTCCCAAAATGGGGGGGGGCAAAAAATGAAAATCTTGGCCATTTACTAAACTCAACCAAATTTTGTATACATAATCAGTAGGACCCCAGAAGGATAAAAATACAAAAACTAACCCCCTCCTACATGATTATAAATAATTTTAGGGCCCAGGTTGTATGGTAAAGTCAAGTGGATGGCCACATCAGAACACGTCGGCTTATTTATTTTTAAAGATATAAAAACTTTAGAAATTCTAATATTTTCCCGGCCCCTCTGTTAAGAATCACTGTACAAGAGGAAAACCTCATTGATTTCCCTTTATGAATCAACAACAACTCTGCTAAATAACCGACTTCAAAAAAGGAGGAGGTTCTCTATTCGACTGAATTTTTTTTTTTGTGTCTATGTTCCCTGATATCTCCGCCAATTGTGAACCGATTTGGAAAAAAAAATTGCATTGGGTTCAGTCTAGATTCCGATTGGTCCCGTTTTTTTCATTGGTATTAGAACTTTTTTGTTAGGTATGTTCAGGCCTAACTTCTTTGTTTATGAGCCGATTTCGATGATTCTTTTTTATTGGAAAGGGGCTATCTTAGGGATGGTCCCATATTAATTTGGTCAAGTTCTGATGATATGATCAATGACGAAATAACGGAAAACTTCAATTCTTATGAATAAATAATCGAAATTATGATAAATAATATTTTTTATAAAAAAATTATATATAATTCATTTAAAACCCGCAAACGTTTCAAGATAATTCTATATTTATGAATTGAATTTTATTATAATTTTCTGATTCATTCGCCTGACGCTTTCTCTTACGAGATGCATGCAAGGTAGTATATTAAGTCACTATTAATAACATCACTAAAAAGAGAAAAATAAAAATAATTTTTAGAAAAAAAATAAAACCGACTTCGAATAAATTAAATGCAACAAATAAAATACACTAAAAGGTATAAAATAATTATTATCTTATTTAGTTACAACTAAACGACGAAATATTAACATGAAATTACTTTTTGAAGTCGGTGCCAAACAAACTATACCTATAAGCGAGCGTACCCGCCAAACGTACTAAGTAAGATCCGTCGAGTGCGATTCATAAAAGATATATGTTTGGCACTGACTTCAAAAAGTAATTTCATGTTAATATTTCGTCGTTTAGTTGTAACTAAATAAGTTAATAATTATTTTATACCTTTTAGTATATTTTATTTGTTGCATTTAATTTTTGAAGTCGGTTTTTATTTTTTTCTTAAAAATTATCTCGGTAAAAAAAACTTTTCAATTACATACACCAGGAAAACTCTAGTAAATAATTATATCTTAAAAAAGCTGATGCGTGGATGTTTCGGAATTCCCCCACTCTATGAGAACAGGTTATTTCGCTAAGGTCACGGTTATCTCGCAAGGGAATTCGCCTAGAATATAAGAAAGATAAAAGAAGAAAAAGGAGCTTGGCCCAGTAAGAATCCTACATTAGACTGAAAACGATGTTGTATTTTAGTGTTTCGGTTCTTTTTACTTTAGCTTTAGTGAAAGCTCAAGATCCCTCATTTACACAAGATTTTAGTAAAACGGATAAAAAACTCTACACAGATTTGAAGGTAAAACCCAGCCAACTAGAAATCTTTTCATATCTTATCTTAACTTATTATATTAAACGAGCAATTCTTATATATATATATATATATATATATATATATATATATATATATATATATATATATATATATATATATATCCAGTGGGGTTCTCGAAAACGGCTCTAACGATTTGGATGAAATTCACAGGTTAGGGGAGGGGGGGGTTGTGTTGACAATTCGATCGGTCTCATCTTCGGCTAAGTTGTTTTTGATGGGTTTTTGTTAATTGAAATAATTATTCACAGGTGGTTGTCTCGATAAAAATGTTTATTTACATTTTTATTCAATTTCCTTTTAATAAATAATTGGTTTTTTAAGTTTATATCCCACAATAAGATTATTACAATTATTATTATATATTTAAAGTTGGGCTATTTAATTGATTGCTCGATGAAAGGTGGGAGAATGGGTGGGGATTAATTACCAATCGACTTGATTGGGAAATAATGGAATTGAAATTATTATCGGAAAAGAGGTTTTTTTATCTAATTAGATTTTTCCTCTTATTATAAACAAGGACTAAAGATGAATAAGGACACTCGATGGTGGAGAAGTAATCTCCGGAATTGAAGCAAAAATACAATGTATACATTAATTAATGTAAAATAATTGGTTTAATAAAATTTAAAAAAAAAATTTAATTGATTAAAAATCGAGTTTTAAATCCTACAAATATTAATTTGACAATTTAATTGATGAACTCAAAAATTGTTATTTAATTAAAAAAAAAATTAACCGTATTTATTTATATACCTATATATACATAATCTGTGGGACACTGAAGGCTAGAAATGCAAAAACTGGGTGCATGGGCGGGGGTGGGGTAGATGTGGGGGTGCAGGAGGTGGGTTGCAGTAGTGGGGGGTTCGGGGTTTCGGGGGCGGGGGGGGGGTGCAGGAGGTGGGGTGAAGTGGTGGGGGTACGGGAGCCGAACGGGGGTTTTGGGGATTAATATATCTACTCTTATTTAACGAGCAAAAATTGTTTTTTATATATATATTTGTGTATATATATACTACCGATTTTGACGAAACAAATTCTATTAACAAGTTTTGAGGATGAGAATGCGATCTGACTAGGTCTGGACCTCGACAAATTTAATCTTAATTGATCTTTTCTTAATTAAAGTAATTATTGATAGATGAAAATCTCAATAAAAAAAGTTTGTTTACATTTTTTTCAATTATTTTTTTTTATTAATTGGTTTTTTAATTTTAAAACCCACAAATACTTTATACCAAATATTGTTATATATTAGAATTTGCCAATTTGATTAAATTTCCTCTTATTAAAAAACACAGACTTAAAATATTATCGCAAGCTAGAAGTTCAAGTACAGTCGATGGTGGGGGGAAGTAATCTCCGAAATCGAAGCCTCAAATACAATGTATACTAACATTATTTCATGTAAAAAATTGCTTCAATAAAATTATTATTTATTATTTATTTAATTGATTAAAAAACTCGATAAATTGTTATTTAATTAAAAAAAAAAATTATACGGAATTTATTTATATACCTATATACACATAATCTGTGGACCACTAGAAAGCTAGAAATACAAAAACTGAGTGCGGGGTGGGAATGGAGGTGGGGGCCAGTGGTGGGGACGAGGTGCGTGGTTTCGGGGGGGGGGCAGGGGGCGTGTACTATATATATTTGTATTTTTTTTAATTTTGTTACCGTGCATCGCTCGGCGGCTCCAGGTACTTAATATTATTTTTAATAATTTAATCATTTAATATTCAATAAAAAATACCTACCTCCAATTAATCAAATTGACAAATTCTAATATATTTTTTTTTTCTATTTATTTATTTCTCAAAGTACACAAACATAAGACCTTAGGTCCCACCTAGTGTTTATACACAATAGTATACCGGGTGAGCTTTTTTTTTATCTTGAGACAGTCTTATAACTCAAAAATAGTGCATTATATGAAAAAAATTTCAAATAAAAGTTTATTTATATCAGGGGGGAAACTAAACTACGCTATTGTTTGTGGACCTAGAACAAGCTTTCAACGGTATTTCGAGGTCAAGATCTGTTTTCTAAATGGAAACCTATATGTTTCTGTACATATAAATTTTTATTTTAATTATTCATTTGGTTGTGGTTGGGCACGGGTGCGTGGTGCGGGGGTGCTAGAGGGGGGTCAAGGGGGAAGTGCCGCCTGGCTAGCAAGAGGGCCGCCGAAGGCGGGCCTTGCAGCTAGTATATAGGTATATAAGATCATTTTTATTTTTATTTTAGGAATATACGCCGCCCTATTGTCCCCCACTGCCTGAAGTAGAAGACGACAAACCAAAAGAGACGGTGGGTTATTGACGTTTCGGTACTTTTATATATTGATTCCATTACTCGCTATATACGAGTATTTTTATTAAATTATTATATAAAAATAATTTTAGCTGTTTTTAAAAATCGTAATAAATAAAAAAATAAAAATGTACTACACTCTATGTATTTTTTTAAGGGAGAATGGTGTAGGTCTGTAGGTTCTTGGTGAAACACGAGGGGTGAACCGCCTCATAATATGCTGTACACCTACTTCCACTTGTACTTCCAAATATTTCCAAGTACTTCCAAAGATTCCCAAGTACTTCCAAATATTTTCAATCACTTTCAAATATTTCCAAGTATTTCCAAGCACTACCAAATATTTCCAAGTACTTCCAAATATTTCCAAGTACTTCCAAAGATTCCCAAGTACTTTCAAATATTTCCAAGTATTTCCAAGCACTATCAAATATTTCCAAGCACTACCAAATATTTCCAAGTACTTCCAAATATTTACAAGCACTTCCAAATATTTACAAGCACTTCCAAATATTTCCAAGCACTTCCAAATATTTCCAACGTATTTCCAAGTACTTCCAAATATTTCCAAGTACTTCCAAAGTTTCCCAAGTACTTCCAAGTATTTCCAAGTTCTTCTAAGTATTTCCAAGGACTTCCAAATACTTCCAAGGACTTCCAAATACTTCCAAGTGCTTTCAAATATTTCCAAGTACTTCCAAATACTTCCAAGGACTTCCAAATACTTCCAAATACTTCCAAGGACTTCCAATACTCAAGTGCTTTCAAATATTTCCAAGTACTTCCAAATATTTCCAAGTACTTCCAAAGATTCCCAAGTACTTCCAAATATTTTCAAGCACTTTCAAATATTTCCAAGTATTTCCAAGCACTACCAAATATTTCCAAGTATTTCCAAGCACTACAATTCAAATATTTCCAAGTACTTCCAAATATTTTCAAGTACTTCCAAAGATTCCCAAGTACTTTCAAATATTTTCAAGTACTTCCAAATATTTTCAAGTGCTTCCAAGTATTTCCAAGTACTTTGGAATATTTCCAAGTACTTCCAAGTATTTCCAAGCACTTCCAAATATTTCCAAGTACTTCTAAGTATTTCCAAGTACTTCCAAATATTTCCAAGTACTTCCAAAGATTACCAAGTACTTCGAAATATTTTCAAGCACTTTCAAATATTTCCAAGTATTTCCAAACACTACCAAATATTTCCAAGTACTTCCAAATATTTACAAGTACTTCCAAAGATTCCCAAGTACTTTCAAATATTTTCAAGTACTTCCAAATATTTTCAAGTGCTTCCAAGTATTTCCAAGTACTTCCAAATATTTCCAAGTACTTCCAAATATTTCCAAGCACTTCCAAGTATTTCCAAGCACTTCCAAATATTTCCAAGTACTTCTAAGTATTTCCAAGCACTTCCAAATATTTCCAAGTACTTCCAAAATACTTCCAAAGAGGTGTACACCTACTTCCAATCGCGGATCACCCCTCGGTGAAACATATTAAATAAAGTAAAGAAAATTTTTGAATTTTTTTTAAGAAACTTTTGAAAATTTAAAAAATATAAAATACTAGGTAGGTTTCACATAAATAAAAGATCAGATGCTTGTTTAGCACGACTCTTTATATATTTCGGGGTATACCATAAGCCCATTTTCAGGAGTTCACAAAGGACACAAATTTTTTTTAAATTTACTTTATTTTAATCTATGTATTTTAGGCAATTTATAAATTCATACTTATTTAATGAAATTTGTTATATTTTACCTAATTGACCTCAATAATGCAAATTCGCTTCATAATTGGGACCAACTTTTTCTTTTTTTCTTAATCTAGTTTTAATATACAAAAGTTGCTGGTTCCAATCCAGGTCAGATTTTTCTTATTTATTTCTTAAATAGGCTTTAATAATTTTAATATATGTATAATAATAATTCCATTTTCTTATTTATTTATCTATTTAATTGTCATTTCAGATTGATCCATATTGTCTCGAAGAAGATAGAAGAAAAGTAAGTAGAAATAAGCTGACGTGTTCTGATGTGGCCTACCACTTCACTTTACCATACACCCTGGCCCCTCACTTATATTTAATATTTAATAAAATTATTTATAATTATGTAGGGGAGGGGGTTAGTTTTTTCATTTTTAGACTTCTGGGGTCCCACTGATTATGTATACAAAATTTGGTTGGGTTTGCTCAAATGGCCTAGATTTTTAATTTTTACCCCCCCCCCCTCCACCCCCTTAATTTTGGGTCGATATGCACCAAAATCTAACAGCTCTTAATATCAATGGACCAAAACTACCTGTCAAATTTGGTTTCGATATTCACACTATTTTTTGAGCTAGGTCGTTCACAAAAATTTGGTAACGCACAGACTAACTAACAAACATTTTGACAAAACAATTATTATCTCGAAAAATATAATTTTTTGATGTTCACTTATTAGAGCTTATTTGTAGAGCGAAATGCCATGGTTTCGCTCAATTTTTCTAATCAAAATAGTTTCAGCAGTTTCTGAGATATTTTGAAAAAAAGAAGGGAAAAAAACACTTTTTTCATGCACGATTACAATACTTGACCATACCCTGTATGGTAAAGTAATAAAAAATATTTTACTCGGTACACCCGGTGGCCAGGCGAACTCGAAAACGGAATATCGTAGAATGTTCGTTTTTGTGCCAAAATATTGTATATGCAAGGGGGTGGAGTTAAAATTACTATTGATAGGGGGCAGGGAGGAAGAAAGGCGAAATTTTATTTCAATTATTGAATTGTAGTAGAAAAGTACCATATATTTTATAAATTTTAATGAATTTAATATTAGGTAAATGGAGAATCTGCTCCGGAGTGTATCTATCTATCTACTCTTATTAAACGAGCAAAAATTGTTTGTATCTTTTAGTTCTATTTTGAAAACAGCTCTACCGATTTTGTAGAAACAAAATTCTATTAATAAGTTTTGAGGATGAGAAAACGATCTGGCTAGATATGGACCTCGACAAATTTCATCTTAATTGATCTTTTCTTAATTAAAGTAATTATTGATAGATGAAAATCTCAATAAAAAAGTTTGTTTACATTTTTTTCAATTATCTTTTATTTATTAATTGTTTTTTTAATTTTAAAACCCACTAATAGGTTATAGCAAATATTAATATATATAGAGTATATAATAAAATTAAACAATTGAAAAGGGAGAGGGAGAGGGAGGAGAGGAAGGAAGATTAACCAATCGACTTGATTGGGGAATAATGGAATTAAATAATTATCGGAAAAGAGGTTTTTTTATCTAATTAGATTTTTCCTCTTATTAAAAATAAGGACTAAAGACGAATAAGGACACTCGATGGTGGAGAAGCAATCTCCGAAATCGAAGCAAAAATACAAGGTATACATTAATTAATGTCAAATAATTGGTTTAATAAAATTTATAAAAAAAAAAAAAAAAAAAAAAATTAAACAATTGGTGTAGGTTGGATTACTGATAACCAATCGACTTGATTGGGGAATAATGGAATTGAAATAATTATCGGAAAAGAGGTTTTTTTATCTAATTAGATTTTTCCTCTTATTAAAAACAAGGACTAACGATGGTGGAGAAGTAATCTCCGGAATCAAAGCAAAAAATACAATGTATACATTAATTAATGTAAAATAATTGGTTTAATAAAATTTATAAAAAAAAATTAAACAATTTAATCCCGTTAGAAATAAAGCTGACAAAGAATGTATATTCATCTTGTATGAAAAATGTACATCTGTAATTATAATTGTATAATAAAGAATTTCTTAAACAATTTAATTGATTATAAATTTGAGTATTAAATCCCACAAAGAGTTAATTATATATTAGAATTTGCCAATTTAATTGATTATTATAAAACTCGATAAATTGTTATTTAATTAAAAAAAATAATTATACGGAATTTATTTATATACCTACCTATATATACATAATCTGTGGGCCACTAGAAAATTAGAAATGCAAAAACTGGGGGTGGGAGTTTATGGTGCAGGAGGTGGGGTGCGGGGTTGGTGGAGTGGCGGGTTCGGGGTCCAGGTGGCATAGCGGGGGTGTGTTTCGCTGGGGCGGTACGGGGGTGGTTGTCCAGGGTGCGAGGCGGGGGTATGGTGTGCGGGTGCGGTATGGGGGTGGGGTCCAGGGGGTGCAGTTCCGGGAGGGTTTTTATCAGAATTTTAAATTAAAAATAATATTAATATATAACTTTTAACTGAAACAAAAAGATGCCGAGCATCGCTCGGTGGCTCCAGGAACTTTTAATTTAATTGTGGTTAGGTTGTTGCGAGTGGTGATCCGAGATTGTAAGTAGGTGTACACCACTTTGGAAGTATTTTGGAAGTACTTGGAAATATTTGAAAATACTTGGAAGTACAAGTGGAAGTAGGTGTACAGCATATTAGGTCGCGGTTCACCCCTCGGGTTGTTATATCTCACTGGTCTATTCTGAAACGTAGCCGTTCTGAAAGAGTTTAAAGATGAATAACATGCGTGTGCCAAAAAAATGAGCAATTTCCGGTACTTGAAAACTAGAAATAATACAGACCGAGAGCCAAATATAAGATAAAATGATGTATCTAGAGATTGATTTAATAATTTATAAAAATTTGTTTTCCAGTCTTTAAAAAAAATTGCTGACCTGAGAGCTGAAATATTATCCCTGAAAAAAGAGGTAAGAGCGAAGACATTTATTTATTTTAAATATACAATAGAATCTGATTAATTGATGCAACATACAGAGGGGGTGATGCACACCTTTGGATCATCATCATCATTGAGTATACAGTCCTAAGAAGACTGGTCTGACACAACAATCCGTCTCCACCAGCTATCTGTTTGACCTCTCGTTTTTTGTGGGTAGAAATCTAGATGGCTGGCTAAGCTGGGTCCGGAGGCTTAAAATGACGTCACTGAGGGCTGGCAAGCTGGCTAGCTGGGTGGATTTTGTGAATAGGACATGTTCTAATATTCCCGATGGATTGCTTGGTAAATTACGGAGAGAACCAATCGGGAAGCAGAATTTTATCACGTGGGTGACATCCGTAGATGGTATATGTTATGGTCTAAAGCCCGGTTCACACCAGGCGTTTTTCTCTGATGGTAGCCTTGATGGCTTTCCTTGAGGGCTTGGCTGCCGCTAGATGTCGTGATGGATTTTTAGTTGTTGGCTTCACACTCTGCTATTTGCAGTAAGGCTGGATTTATTCTAAAAGGAGGATCAGATGCGTGCGCACACAATCGCTCAGCAGTAGTCCAAAAAAAAAATGGCTGGCAATAATATAATCGTAGACGAACTGCAATTATTGCTTTTTTATTAATTTGTGAAAAACGGCGAAAACAAAAACGTTTGAATAATCCGCCCAGACTGTGGTGTCGTCCATGGTTATTGCGGCTTCCCGATTGGTTTACCATGCGCATGTCACCCACGTGATAAAATACTGCTTTCCGATTGGTTCTCTCCCTAATTTTCCAAGCAATTTATCAGGAGAAAATAGAACATGTTCTAATCACAAAATCCAAGAAGATAGCCAGCTTCCAAGCCCTCAGTGACGTCATTTTAAGCCTCCGGATCTAGCCTAGCCAGCCATCTAGATTTCTATCAACAAAAAACGCCTGGTGTGAACCGGGCTTAAGCTGGG
Organism: Forficula auricularia; assembly: GCA_024734495.1. NCBI lineage: Eukaryota > Metazoa > Arthropoda > Insecta > Dermaptera > Forficulidae > Forficula > Forficula auricularia. The sequence goes on along the minus strand of JALMQS010000074.1, from coordinate 5,055,577 downwards.
TCCGGAGGCTTAGAATGACGTCACTGAGGGCTGGCAAGCTGGCTAGCTGGGTGGATTTTGTGAATAGGACATGTTCTAATATTCCCGATGGATTGCTTGGTAAATTACGGAGAGAACCAATCGGGAAGCAGAATTTTATCACGTGGGTGACATCCGTAGATGGCATAGCTATGTTATGGTCTTAGACCATGAAATATATAGACACGCCCTCTGCTACTCTCCACACAGAGTGAAGTGAGGCCAACATCGCCTACAGATGACGTCACGTTCTCACATAAATATTTTGGTTATATTAATTTAATATTAATTTGCGATTATTGGAATTCAAAATAAATAATCTAAACTACGATAAATTTATCTCAATGTATAATAATTCCTATAGTGGCCATGCTATTTCTGGGTGTTCCTACCTACAGATGACGTCAAGTTCTCTAGGAGATGTTGGCCTCACTAAATCGACACCAGGGCGTGTCTATATATTTCATGGTCTAAGGTTATGGTTATGTTTTTGAATTTTCAAATGTAAAACGTTTCTATTTCGAAGAATAAAGAAATGAATTCCAAATGTCAAAAGCAATAATTGCAGTTCGTCTACGATAAATAACCTCTTCAATTATATTATTACCAGTCATTTTTTTTCTTTTTTTTACAACTGTTGAGAGATTGTGTGCGCACGCATCTGATCCTGCTATTAGAATGAATCCAGCCTTGCTGCAAATATCAGCGTGTGAAGCCAACACCTAAAGATCCACCACGATATCTAGCGGCAGCCAAGCCCTCAAGGAAAGCCATCAAGGCTACCATCAGCGAAAAATGCCTCGTGTGAACTGGCCTTTAATGTCTCGCATCCCATATCCCCAATTATTTGGTTGAAATATTCTAATCTGCCCCTTCCCCTTTTCTTTCCCACCTCCCCCTCCAAAATATCATCCCCTAAGCAGTCCCCCATGTCTCAGTGTGTGCTCCATCATCTGACCTCTTCTCTTCTTCAGAGTCTTCCACAAGGTTCTTCTTTCTCCGATTCTTCCAAGAACTTCTTCATTTGATATTCCTTATTCTTCTGTAGCACGACATTTCGAAAGCCTCTAATCTCTTTCTCTCCGCTACTCGATAATTGTCCAGGTTTCACACCCGTACATGGCTATGTTCCATATTTATGTCTTCAATAGCATTTTCCTGTTTGCTAAGCTGATTGAGGAGGAGCATAGTAGTTTTTGTTTTGAATTAAACCCCATTTTTGCTTGGGCAATTCTTGATTTAATTTCGTTTTCCCTCCTCCCATCCCATGTTATTTCACTTCCTAGGTAGCGGAATTCCTTAACTCATTCTAGGTTTTCTTGGTTAATTTTGATGCATTCCTGTCTCGTTTGTTCCTTTTTGAAGTGATAACTTCTTATGGGAGGGTAAACCGCTTCGTTACGTAACGAGTTACGGCGCCAGTCTGTCTGGCTTCCCCTTCTCTCACACATACGGCAGCGGTATTAATTTTCAGCAACGCTCATAGAATTTTCTTTAAAAAAAGGACTTGTCGGATGTCAGATTAGAACCTGAGACCACTTGCATGAGAGTCCAGACACTTTAGCACTAGACCATGTAACTATTTTAAAAATCTTTGCTTTTTTTTACTTTTACTAAAAAGAATATTTTTGAATTAGACTTTTTATATAATTTCATATTTTATATATAGCTATGTATTTTATAAATAGAATTTATTGAATATATTGCGCGGCAAATTTGAAATATGTATAATTGAATTAACCTGAAAGAAAGACAGCAATTAATTATTATAATTATTCGTTTGCCCCCCCCCCCCACTCTTCTAATTAAAATTAAATATTCAATTCTCTTTTCTCCGGGCAATTATCCTTGCAATTGTCTTCCTAAAAAAATACTTTGTTGGTGAATTTCTTCACAATTGTTACTTTTATAGGATTAAATAATGATACTAATAATGTACATACACAAAATTCTAATGTACATATTCAAGAATTGTAACTAAGAATAAAATATATTTTATAATCAATTAAAGATTTTATGAATAAATAACCTTTCCTTGCATTATCATATTGATATACATAAAATTTAAGTAATAACTTAAGCTTAAACAATTTCAATATTAAATAGTTCAACTTAGATTAGTTTAAGTTATCACTTCTGTTGCGCGTCCCGAGACGCACACATTTTTTTTGTACATACTATTAAAAAAGAGGGAGATTTTTGGTTTGAAAACAGCCATAGAATCATTCACCTTTAGAAAAGGTGGAGACAAATATTCCATTAGCAAAGTTTTCTTATTTATTTATTTATTTGTTTGTTTGTTTAGTTGAATAAAGAGAAAAATAAATTAAATGAATTAAATTATTATATTGAAGAATTAAAGAATATTGTGAGTTTATTTATTTATTTGTTTGTTTGTTTGCTTATTTAGGTGACCGAAGAGAAAAATGAAAACAATCAATTAATTGACGAAAATAAAAAATTAAAGGAAAATGTAAGTTTATTTATTTATTTTTGAAAAAAAATATTAATTAATTTTATTTATTTATTTATTTATTTAGGTGACCGAAGGGAAAAATAAAATCAATCAATTAATTGACGAAAATAAAAAATTAAAGGAAAATGTAAGTTTATTTATTTATTTTTGAAAAAAATATTAATTAATTTTATTTATTTATTTCTTTATTTAGGTGACCGAAGAGAAAAATAAAATCAATCAATTAAATGACGAAAATGAAAAATTAAAGAAAGATGTTAGTTTTTTATTTATTTATTTATTTTTGAAAAAAATATTAATTAATTTTATTTATTTATTTCTTTATTTAGGTGACCGAAGAGAAAAATAAAAACAATCAATTAAATGACGAAAACGAAAAATTAAAGAAAGATGTTAGTTTTTTATTTATTTATTTATTTTTGAAAAAAATATTAATTAATTTTATTTATTTATTTCTTTATTTAGGTGACGGAAGAGAAAAATAAAAACAATCAATTAAATGACGAAAACGAAAAATTAAAGAAAGATGTTAGTTTATTTATTTATTTATTTTTGAAAAAAATATTAATTAATTATATATTTATTTGTTTATTTAGGTGACGGAAGAGAAAAATAAAAACAATCAATTAATTGAGGAAAATAAAAAATTAAAGGGAAAGGTAGGTTTAATTATTTATTTGAAATAATTTTTAAATTAAAAAAATATATAAATATCTACCATTTATATATATAAAATTAAGGTTTTGTCTGTACATTGCGCCAAATCACGCCAAATTTTGGTTGCACACGTTTCAAGCAAAGTTATCAACGTAAACACCCTCAACAAAATTCCTGTCTGTCTGTCTGTTTCCGTGGTTTCCGCAAAACGTTGCTCACGATTCACGTCAAAACGTCTAAAGGGATTATTATGAAATTTCATATTTCTATAAGATGTCTTCTAACTTACGTTTTTAGCTATATAACGTTTTGATATTGTGACCCCAGAAGGAGGTTTGGGGGTGGGGGGCGCACGAATGAAAATTATCAAATAACTCCTAAACTATTAACTCTACGGCAAATTTTATAATGAGTAAAGTTGTAGGGGATTCGATTTCTGACAACTTTTGTTTAAAAAGATTTCCTCAAAAAACCACCCAAAAAGGGGGAAGGGGGGGTCAAAATATGAAAATAATTATATATAGGTATATATATATTTTTTTTTTATAAATTTTATTAAACCAATTATTTTACATTAATTAATGTATACATTGTATTTTTGCTTTGATTCCGGAGATTACTTCTCCACCATCGAGTGTCCTTATTCATCTTTAGTCCTTGTTTTTAATAAGAGGAAAAATCTAATTAGATAAAAAAACCTCTTTTCCGATAATTATTTCAATTTCATTATTCCCCAATCAAGTCGATTGGTCACTCCATCCAATTCAATTTTTATTATATATATATATATATATATATATAACCTATTAGTGGGTTTTAAAATTAAAAAACCAATTAATAAATCTCTTATTAAACGAGCAAAAATTGTTTGGATATTTATTTATAAATACCAGTATATATTTGTATCTTGGTTCTATTTTGAAAACAGCTCTACCGATTTTAATGAAACAAATTCTATTAACAAGTTTTGAGAATGAGAAAACGATCTGGCTAGGTCTGGACCTCGACAAATTTTATCTTTATTGATCTTTTCTTAATTAAAGAAATTATTTATAGATAAAAATCTCAATAAAAATGTTTGTTTACATTTTTTTCAATTATCTTTTATTATTATTAATTGGTTTATTAATTTTAAAACCCACTAATAGGATATAGCAAATATTAATATATTATATTAAAATTAGGAATTTTTTGTTTGTTTTTAATTAACAGGTGTCTAAATCATAACATTACAGGTGTCTTTACAAATAAAGTGGTTGAAGTGGATTTTTTTATATTTTTTTTTTTTTTTTTTTATGATAATGATGAGAGAAGGAGTTACACCAAAAAAGGTGCAACCCCTAAAGGCCTGGGTTGGCCCCTCCATCGTGAAAAGAAGAAGAAAGAATTTTATGGGTTGGGCGGGGGTCGAAGGTATCTGTGGATACGGGTCTTAAATAGCTGAAGGTTATAGGTCGCGGGAAAGATGGTGGCAGGGAGCGAGTTCCAGTCTCTGGAGGTCAAAGGGATAAAAGAGTTGGCGAAAGCGCTTGTTCGAAATTTATCCAATTTGACAGCGAAGGGGTGCTGAGCGTTAGAAAACCGCGTGCTTCGCGCAAAGAGGGCATTAGGGGGGATAATTGATTTCAGCTCGACTGAACAGACACCGTGATAGTATCTGTAGTACAGGGAAAGGGCAGAAACGGTTCTTCGGTGAGCCAGGGAGTCGAGTGAGTTGGTTAGAGCCGGTTCTCCTATTAGTTTAATTGCTCGCTTCTGAATTGCATCCAGTGTGGCAAGAGAATGCTTGGAGGCACCCCTCCACAGATGAGAGCCATATTCGAGACAGGGACGAATTTGAGCCTTATACAGCATAAGGAGTTGACTGGGAGTATAACAGCGTCTAGACCTAAATAGGAGACCAAGCTTGCGCGCTGCAGCTTTAGCAGTGGTTGAGATATGGTCATTCCATGAAAGGTCAGACCCTAGAGTTACGCCTAGCATTGAAATTTTATCCCTGAATTCTAGTGAGTTTGAGTCGAATGATATATTTGGGAGGTTTCTGTCGACGCGCCTAGAAATAAGGCAACACTGAGTTTTCCCTGCATTGAAGTTAACTAAGTTTTGGGATCCCCAGTTTTTAAGTTTGCATAAGTCTAAATTAATTGAAGAGGCAATGTCTGCACGGTTTTTATGCGAAGCAGGGGCGTTATGTAGGGTGCTGTCATCTGCGTAACAATGTACCGGATTGGAGGGCAAGTTTAGAAGGTCGTTGATATAGATAAGAAAAAGCGTAGGGGAGATAACCGATCCCTGAGGAACTCCAGCGTTGGTGTGGAAGGGAATAACTTGGAAACAAATCTTATGTTTTTATTTCAGATCCTATACGAATATTTTTTTTATTATTATTTTCCTTTTTATTTTTTTATAATGTTTATCAACATGAACGAATGTGGGCAAATTGGTGTACGAGTAAATAAATATACACATAATATGTAGACCATTAAAAAGGTAGAAATGCAAAAACTTGGTGAGGGATGAGCTGGATGTGGGACGTGCAGGAGGTGGGGTGCAGTTGCAGGGGATCCGGGGGGGCGAGGTGTGTGGTTTCGGGGGGGGGGGGGGGGGTTGCCGTGCATCGTTCGGTGGCTCCAGGTACTATATATATACAAGAATTGCTCGTTTAATATAATAAGAAAGATAAGATAATATTTGAAATAAAATTGTAATTTATATTTATTTATTTTATTTTATTTTAGATTCAAGAATTGGTTGACCAAGATGGAACTCGAGATATTATTGATGCGTCATGGAAAGGTTCTCTTAAAGGTGTGGAATATTGGTACGGCAAAGACCCCTCCTCTATTCATATAAAGAAGGATATTGAATGGAGTCCTCTGCATGTGGCATCGGATAGCGGTCATTTAGAATTAGTTAATTTTTTGTTGTCCAAAGGAGTGGACGTTAATGAGGTGGATTCTATTCATAAATTTTCACCATTGATTCGGGCCATTTTTCATGGTCGTATCCGTGTAATCGAAACGTTGTTGGACAAAGGGGCAAATATTAATTATCAAAGTAAATACGACTTTACAGCACTGCATTGGGCAGTTGATCAATATAATTTTGCTGTAGTGAAAATCCTGGTAGAAAAAGGAGCGAATAAAAATATAAGAGATGATAAGAATTTCACACCATTAGAGAGGGCTAAATGGTTAGGAAATAGAGCCTGCATTATAGATTACTTGTCCTCCCACTAATTCTCTCACCTCTGTTCTTTCCAAAATAATGCAAATGGTTATTGTCCAACACGTCAGGGGGGGTCAGATAGGCTAGGTGGTAGCGTGCCAGCCTGCTAACCAGGGGACCCGGGTTCGAATCCGACTCGAGGCATCCAGCTAAAATCTGACCCTAGTCGAGGAATAACCATTCAACATTGAATTTTGACGCTTCGATTATTATTGGTAACCATTGGTGAAGACATGGAGAAATCAACTTAAAATCAAAAATAACGATTGATTCTTATCTAATACTAGCGGAATAACCTTATTGCATTCCATTTTTGATGTTTTGACTATTAAACAGCGCAGTTGCTATGGTTACTTATAAAATTTCCTCCCAAATTTTTATCATTTCACAGCGAGAAGCCTAACCATTCTTATTAAAGCAAGTTTAAAAGAGCTATATTACCGATCAAATGAATAAATGTTAAAGTTTTTTTTAAATTTTTGGTAAAATAAGGAATTAAAAAAAGCACTCTATTACTCCAGAGTAAAGTACTTTAAAATATAATTTTACTAAAAACTTTATTTAACCTTTTTTGTGGTCCCCAAGGTACTTAATTAGGATATTAAATTTCATCAAAAATGGTTAAGTCATTTTCAAGATATTTAGAAAAAACTGTACTGAAATAAAGTACTAATGTTTGTGGACCGATATGTACCAAAAACTAATCAGCGCTTCATTTTTTTAAAATAATGGTAGGTTTTCAATTTCAATTCAATCAGTACAACGGTGCGGAAAAAATCGTGGACGAAAAAAACGATAACATACATACATCCCCACGCATTTCCAAAAAAAATGGCACTTTTTGACCTCTCGACGAGATCCCAGGTAATTTTTGGCAAAACCGTCACGTGCTAAAATTCAATCTAATTGAATACTTCAATTTGTGACCTTAATTGAGTCCATGGGTTCCGTAGTCTTTATCTGAGGACCCTTTGAAGTCGCGCTTGCCGCGAGACCGATTACAATATCTGAAAATATAAATAATAATATGATCTGAAAATAGTGGGTTCAGGTCCGGTTCGGGTTCTGGTTCAGATTCACAAAAAAGGTGGATTCGGAATGGTTTTTGGTTTAAAACTAAAAAAAAAAAATAAAAAAAAATTATTTGATTACTTATTCATATTAGAATATTTTGTGGTAAAAATAGTCTAAAAAAATAAAACCGACTTCAAAAAATTAAATGCAACAAATAAAATAATAATAACTTAAAAATAATATAAAATCCACTACAAGGTATAAAATAATTATCTTATTTAGTTACAACTAAACGACGAAATATTAACATGAAATTACTTTTTGAAGTCGGTGCCAAACATATACATTTTATGAATCGCACTGGACGGATCTTCTTACTTAGTACGTTTGCCTTATATAGTTTGTGAATGTTATAAGATTTTTTTTATAAAAGATTTTATTTATCATAATTTCGATTATTTGCTCATAAGAATTGGAGATTTACGTTATTTCGTCATTAATAATATTTTACAAGCACCTCCACTCAAGGATGCTCAAAGAAATTGGATAAAGGATAACCAGAGCAAAGCTGATTTGTTTGCGGATTACTTGGCCAATACTTTCAAGCCAAACCCAGAAAGTACGAACCAACAACCACTTGAATATGCTGCGCTAAAAGATCATGAAATTAAAATCCAACCCACCACAATTAAAGAAATTCAAGAAATGATCAAGTCAGAAATTAAAACGAAGAAAGCCCCAGGATATGACCTAATAACAGGGCAAATCCTAAAAAACCTACCTAGAAAGGCTATTGTTCAAATTACCAAAATCACTAACGCAGTCTTTCGGCTAGAATATGTGCCACAACTCTGGAAGTTCGCAGAAGTTATTATGATACCCAAATCCGGCAAACCCCTAAATGAAATCACATCCTACAGACCAATCTCACTCCTACCAGTCCTCTCCAAATTGTTTGAAAAGCTAATACTTAGAAGAATAACACCCATCATCGAAGAAAGAAAGTTAATTCCAAACCACCAGTTTGGCTTTCGAAAAAAGCACTCGACAATCGATCAAGTTCATCGAATTATCACTAATATAGAACAAGCACTTGAAGAAAAGAAAGTAACCTCGGCAGTGTTTCTTGACGTCTCTCAAGCTTTCGACAAGGTCTGGCATGAAGGACTAAACCACAAAATAAGAAAAGCTCTTCCAGCATGCTACGCAAAAGTTTTTGAATCGTACCTTGCAGATCGATACTTCCGCATAAAACAAGAAGAAGCTTATTCTGAACTTAAAAAAATCAACGCTGGAGTACCACAAGGAAGTGTCTTGGGGCCACTCCTTTATCTTCTCTATACCAGTGACCTCCCAGAAATTTGCTCTAATATAACAGCTACATTTGCAGATGATAACGCAATTCTAGCAACCGGACACAACAACTACGAATCTACACAAAAATTGAACACCTCACTTTCCAAAATCCAAGAATGGACTGCCAAATGGAGAATAAAACTCAACGAAACAAAATCGGTTCATGTTGACTTTACAAATAAAAAAGTCACGCACATACCTGTGTATATCAACAACAACATCATCCCATACTCCAATCAGGCCAAATATCTCGGAATGACGCTAGACACGCGTCTCCGATGGAAGGTACATGTCAAGAAAAAAGGGAGGAGCTTAATATCAACTTTAAAAAGATCTACTGGATAATTGGAAGAAATTCTTCAATGTCAATTGAAAATAAGCTCCTTTTATATAAGCAAGTACTCAAACCAGTGTGGACATACGGCATCCAGCTGTGGGGATGTACAGCACAGTCAAATAGAAACATTATACAAAGATTTCAAAATAATGTACTAAGGTGCATTGTAAATGCTCCTTGGTACATTCGAAACGCGGACCTCCATCGCGATCTTGGCGTGGAAACCGTCAGTGAAACCATTAAGAAGCTATCAGCAGCCCACCAGACGAGGCTGCAAGGGCATGTGAACGAGGAAGCCTTGCAACTACTCAACGTTGACACACAGACTCGCCGGCTGAAGCGTATCAAGCCTCATGAACTTTGTTAAAAACATTTTAATAAAAAATAGAGATAAAGACAATTATATATAAGAAATATATGATTGCTTGTTGTTTTGTGTTTTGTTTTAAGTTAAATCTATAACAAAATTACTTATTAGCTGCGGCTAGCAGCTAGATTGTAATATTACTATTAATAAAAAAAAAAAAAAAAATTAATAATATTATCAGAACTTGATCAAATTAATAGTGCACCATCCCTAAGATACCCCTTTCCAATAAAAAAAGAATCATCGAAATCGGTTCATAAACAAAGAAGTTAGACCTGAACAAACCTAACAAAAAAGGTCTAATACCAATAAAAAAACGGGACCAATCGGAAGCTAGACTGAACGCAATGCACAATTGGCGGAGATATCAGGTAACATAGAAAAAAAAAATTCAGACGAATAGAAAACCTCCTTTTTTGAAGTCGGTTAAAAATTAAATGTAGTATTTATTTTTTATTCATTATATTTAATTAAGGGCCTAGTTTCAAATAATTAATTGTAATTAAAGTTTTGGGTATAATTATGATAAATAAAAGGATTATTATTATTAGTATTATTATTTAATTAAATGTAATAACATAGGGTGAATCACCAAGTTGTAATATTAAACTTTTTGGCATATTTGATAGGAATTTTGTTAACCGAAACATTGTATATATTCTTGTATTTATTTAATAAAAATATTGTCAAATTATTGCTACTTCCGGTTACACGGAAAGTTGTCAATAACATTGTTAATTTAAATAAACAATTTTTGAATTATATATGTTTGGATTCACTATTAAATACCTAAATTCCTGCTATTATTCCTAATTTCTCTACTCCTATTTCCAAAGGCTTGTGAGATGTCTTGATTTTTTTCAAATATTTCGCTTTTTTCTTAAAAATCCCGTGTTAAAGTTAGGTGTTAAAAATCCATTATGAAGATAGTAGCGCGATAGTTTGATTTGTTTTTCAATGTTTGTTTGATTAGAAAAAAAAATGGGAGTCCAAAACACACCCCGTCCGGACTTAACTTTCGGAGGTTCGGTTAATATATATTCAATTCGGCTCGGTTGGGTTCGTATACCCAACCGAGCCGAACTGAATATATATTAACCGAACCGGAGTCGTTTGCACATATTCGGTTCTATTACGTTGTTTGATTTAATAAAAATATTAAATAAAAATATTGCAAATAATATTAATAATATTTATTATATTATTATAATATTAATAATTACATTATTATTGATCTACTGCACTTTTAATTAAAAACCGATTAGACGGAATCAAATTATATTTTTAAATCCCCGGGTCAATATTCGTTGAGTGCTGCTCCCTGGGAGCAGAATGGGGGAACCCTTTTGACAGCGAAATTGGCGGTTAAAATAGGAGACTATCAGCTTTGCTTTTACCTATATTTTATCAAAACAAATATATTTTATAAACCATAAATAAATTAAATAAATAAAATAAAAATAATATACATATAATAAAAGTTTATTTATCATTGTGGTACTAATGTTTCTGTCACAGATCAATTGGATTGCTTTTAACTCAAAGTTGTCAAAATCATAACCTTACTTTTTGGTTTTTAGGTTAAAGACGCCATATTTTTATTTTTTAAATATGGAGCTAAAATTTTAACTGCACCCTCTGACATGGCTTCAATTTTTAACACTTTTGGCTAAATATTAACGCTATAGAGTTAACGTTTTTGCTTACAGAATAGACCAGTCCGAGAGTTAATCCCAGGCTCTTCCCTAGCACAGGGTAATCCAATGTTTATGAAACTGGCCCTAAGAAAACAAAATTTGCTCCTTACCTGAATTCCAAAAATTTTCACAATCATACGTAAATAATCTTCAATATCTTGTACAATATTCGAAAGCCAATCACGTCTCGTGTAATAGAAATAAATCTGACAAATGGAGAGTGTTTGGAATGAGGCGGTCATCAGGGAATGGGAGAAAATAAAATAATTATCATTGGGCGTAAAAAAGAAATTTAATATCAATGATGATGAAATGAGTATAAATTCAATGGAATAACTCGGAAAAAAATCACTTTTTTAACGATCTCTGAAAAGCGACATTGATACAAAGGGGGGACCCTTATCAACTTGATTGAGAATTTAAAGAAAAAAAAATATTAATTTTCAAAAAATTAAACTCATTTTAAATAGTAGATTTTATATAGAGTACCTGGAGCCACCGAGCGATGCACGGTAACCCCTGACACCCCCTCCCGAAACCACTGCACCCCCAGATCCCGCACAACTGCACCCCACCTCCCACAAACACCCCACCCCGCACCCAGTTTTTGCATTTCTAGCCTTCTAATGGTCTACATATTATGTGTATATTTGTTTACTCGTACACCAATTTGCCCACATTCGTTCATATTGATAAACATTATAAAAAAAATAAATAGGAAAATAATATTTAAAAAAATATTCGTATAGGATCTGAAATTAAAACATAAAATTAAATAAGATTTGTTTCCAAGTTATATAACAAAAAAGAGCCACTTCAACCACTTTATTTGTAAACACACCTGTAATGTTATGATTTAGACACCTGTTAATTAAAAACAAACAAAAAATTCCTAATTTTAATATATATATATATTAATATTTGCTATAACCTATTAGTGGGTTTTAAAATTAAAAAACCAATTAAAAATAAAAGATAATTGAAAAAAATGTAAACAAACTTTTTTATTGACATTTTGATGTATAAAAAATTACTTTAATTAAGAAAAGATCAATTAAGATGAAATTTGTCGAGGTCCAGACCTAGCCAGATCGTTTTCTCATCCTCAAAACTTGTAGAACCGTTTTCAAAATAGTACTAAGATACAAATATACAAATAAATATATATATATATATAAATAAACAATTTTTGCTCGTTTAAATAAGAGTAGATAATTTCAATGGAATAACTCGAAAAAAATCACTTTTTTAACGCTCGGTTTGAATTTTAATAAAGATTTGAAGATTGTTTTTTAAAATATTTCTATTTATTTATAAGACAATAAATAATAAACTTTTTCAATATACATATATTTAAATGTATTTATTTATGTGATAACCTCCTTCTTTTCAAAAATTCAGTTTTAAATGATAATAATATCTAATAACAACAACAGTATGACACTTAATTTATAGGTTAGAATATTATTTACCGAAAAAGAATTTAAGGCAAATGGCTTTTGCTTAAGCAATTTTTTTTTTTTTTTTTTTTGAAATTATTCGTTGTCATCTTCAGAGAGGCTGGTCAGCAGAGTGAACACACTGAAGCTGGTCTGGACAATCTGAAAAATCAATAAACAAAAGCATATTAATTAATTTATTCATTCATTCATTTATCTTTTCAACCTCTTAATTAGATGGAATTAGAATTCAACTTACTTGTTTTATACCTAAGTACCTGGAGCCACCGAGCGATGCTCGGCAACTTTTGGCTTCAGTTAAAAGCTATATATTAATATTATTTTTAATTTAAAATTCTTATAAAAAAAAACCGTCACTCCACACCAACGCGACACCCCACCCCCATACCAGCCCCGCCACGCCCCTGGACCCCCGCCCCATACCGCACCCGCACACCACACCCTTGTCTCGCCCCCTGGACAACCGCCTCCGTACCGTCCCCGTTATGCCTCCTGGACCCCGAACCCGCCACTCCACCAACCCTGCACCCCACTTCCTGCATCACCCACCCCCACCCCCAGTTTTTGCATTTCTAATTTTCTAATGGCTCACAGATTATGTATATATAGGTATATAAATAAATTCCGTATAATTATTTTTTTTAATTAAATAACAATTTATCTAGTTTTATAATAATCAATCAAATCAAATCGATTGGTCCTCCATCCGTCCGTCAATATAATAATCAATTAAATTGGCAAATTATAATATATAATCATATTTCTTATTAACTCTGGGATTTAATACTTGAATTTATAATCAATTAAATTGTTTTTATTAAACCAATTCTTTTACATGAATTTATGCATACCAGGGGTGTAGTGGAGCGGGAACGCGTGGGAACGGCGTTCCCACACTGGTTTCATTCAGTAAAAAAAAAATAATAATAATAACAAATAAAATTAAAATCGCTTACGCAAGTAAATAAAATAATATCTTAAAAAATGTGTGAGTGCCTCATATATTGATTTGAGGCATCAGCACCCATCAAGGGCGGATCCAGGGGGGCCAGGCCCCCCCCCCCCCCATAGAGGCCCGTGCCTGGCAATTTTTTTTTTTTTTTAATTTTAAAATTGAAAATAAAGTTCTATATGTGTGTGTGTGTGTGGGGGGGCGGCGTCTCCCCCCCCCCCCCGCTTGGACAATTCGATCGCGAAAACACTTCCGAGATAAAAAGTATATCTTATATACATCGGGCACCTTAATACATTCTCCCCCCCCCCCATAAAAAAATTCCTGGATCCGCCCTTGGCACCCATGCACCGTACCTACCCGAATTTCAATATTCTAATAGTTTACTTAGATTAAGATTCGGTAGTTTAGCGTTCCCACACTGAAAATTTTGCCACTACAACTCTGATGCATACATTGTTTTTGAGCTTCGACTCCGGAGATTACTTGTCCACCATCGACTGTCCTTGATGATCTTTTTAGCCCTTGTTTTTAATAAGAGGAAAAAACTAATTAAATAAAAAAAACTCTTTTCCAATAATTATTCCAATTCCATTATATCCCCTCAATTCTCCTCTCCTAATCAATTAAATCATTAAACCAATTATTTTACATGAATTTATGCATACATTGCATAAGATTACATTGCCCCCCTCTCGCCCCTTTTATATTCCACCCCCTCGAGACGTAGTCCTAACAACTTGGAAACATAATTATTATGCGAAACCTAATTAGTACCTAATTAAACAATCATCACGAAAACAAAAATCAATCTGATTTATACGTAGGTAATTAGCATCGAGGAATATAATTGAAACTGATTTTTAAGAACTTAAATGAATCCGATTTATACGTAATTTGATAGAATTTCAATTGCAGACAACATGCCAGTGACGTCAGACAAATTAACAAAGCCGGTGGATGGCGCCACTAGCGTATTTCATGAAAAGATTAACCTCAAAATATTGTTTCTGCTTACATTAATCATAAGGGCGAGATCCAGAATCACAATATTAAATCCACGAATGAGAATCACTTTCTGGCTTCGCATCATGATAAATCGGATTGCCATGCGATGGGTGGGATTGGGCTCCGTAGCCCAGCCACTCAAATAAATTGCCTCCGGAGTTTTCAGGCCCTAAAATCGAAGAAAAATAAATCGATATATCTCGAAGACATGTCACTCCTATCGTGATTTTCGCTAATGTAAAATTCATACATTGTTATTAATGTTACCATAATTACTAGCCTATATAATTATTACTAAAAAAAAACAATTTTTGTTTTTATGTAAATCGATTTTTTATTTAATTTATTGTTTGTAACTCAAATTACAAATAATTAAATTAGAAAAAAATTGTATTATAGACAAAAGGATCGACCGGGATTCGAACCCGGGATCTCTGCTTGGCGGGTGCATCGCTTTCGAGCAGTGCTTTTTAAGCACAGAAGAAAGATCCCAGGTTCGAATCCTGCCGGGTACTCAATTTGATTTCTCCTTTTTTTTTCAAAAATAATAAAAAATTTATAGATCTGTAGAATTAAAAGCCAGAAATTATTCTTTCGATGTTTATTTAATTGAAAAAAAATGTAAAGTAAATTTAATTATTTTTATTTTTTCCATATTCTCTAATTCAATTTTAAATTGTTGATCTTTTGTTTTGTCCCCCGAAGCTTTATAAAAATATAAATAAATGAATTTTAGGAGACGTGATAGATGAGTATGTTTTTGAACAATGTTAATTAAACCACATTATACACTTATATAGAGAATTGTATTTGTTAACAAACTTAGTAATCTAAAGCGGAATAAAACAGATAGTATTGAAATATGAAATGCAATATAATCTGAATAGTTCACCTCAAATTTGAGGCTATCTGAATTCAGGAGTAGACGAATAACTGCAGAAGGTAAAAAACTAGAAACAAAATTGAAACATATAATTTCGGATCCTGTTTTGTGACCTGAAACAAAATGGCATTGTTAATTATTAGCGGAAAGTAGTTATTATTAGAATTAAAGGATAATATCTAATCAGAATGAATTGGATATTTGGATTAATAACCAATATATTAAATAAACATTGAGGTTAAGTTTAGAAAAGCGTTTGTTTACATTTTTAAATCAATAACAAAGTAGAAATAATGTAAACAAACAATATTATCTCACTATATTTATTTAATTTATAAAAAAAAAAAACCGACTTCAAAAAAATTAAATGGAACAAATAAAATAATAAAAACTCAAAAATAAAATAAAATACACTAAAAGGTAGAAAATAATTATCTTATTTAGTTACAACTAAACGATGAAATTGTTACATGAAATCACTTTTTGAAGTCGGTGCCAAACATATACATTTTATGAATCAAACTCGACGGATCTTACCTAGTACGTTTGGAGGGTAAGCTCGCTTATATAGTTTGTTTAGCACCGACTTCAAAAAGTGATTTAATGTAAATCGTTTAGTTGTAACTAAATTAGATAATTATTTTATACCTTTTAGTGAATTTTATTTTATTTCTGAGTTCTTATTATTTCATTTGTTGCTTTTAATTTTTTTGAAGTCGGTTTTATTTTTTTATAAAAATTATTTTTATTTTTCTCTTTTTAGTGATGTTATTAATAGTGACTTAAGATAATACCTTGCACGCACCACATAAGAGAAAGCGTAGGGAGAATGAATCAGAAAATGATAATAAAATTCAATTCATAAATATAGAAATTCTCTCGAAACGATTGCGGGTTTTAAATGAAATTTTTAAGATTTATTTTTTATAAAAGATTTTATTTACAAAATAAATAATTTCATAGTTCAGCGAGAACTTTTTGTCACGTAGACCGATTTCGATGATACTTTTTTTAATTTTTTTGAAGTCGATTTTATTTTTTTTATAAAAATTATTTTTATTTTTCTCTTTTTAGTGATGTTATTAATAGTGACTTAAGATAATACCTTGCATGCATAACCTAAGAGAAAGCGTAGGGCGAATGATTCAGAAAATGAATATAAAATAAAATTTATAAACATAGAAATTCTCTCGAAACGTTTGCGGGTTTTAAATGAAATTTTTAAGATTTAATTTTTATAAAAGATTTTATTTATTATAATTTCGATTATTTCCTCATAAGAATTGGAGATTTACGTTATTTCGTCATTGATTATATCTTCAGAACTTGACCAAATTAATATGGGACCAACCCTAAGGTACCCTCTTTTCAATAAAACAAGAATCATTAAAATCGGTTAATAAACAAAGAAGTTAGGCCTGAACAAACATATCAAAAAAATCAGTTATTAATAGTGACTTAAGATAATACCTTGCACGCACCACATAAGAGAAAGCGTAGGGAGAATGAATCAGAAAATGATAATAAAATTCAATTAATAAATATAGAAATTCTCTCGAAACGTTTGCGGGTTTTAAATGAAATTTTTAAGATTTATTTTTTATAAAAGATTTTATTTATTATAATTTTTTTTTTTTTTTTTTTTTTTTTTTAATGCAATCGAATGCAAGAAGCGGTGCACCAGTAAAGATGTAGCCCCTATGGATCTCGAAAAGACCCTTGCATTACCGAAGAGAAGGGAAAGTTGATTAAGTGAGAGGGTGTAGACGTAGGTGTCTATGCACCCTGGTTTTGAAGGTTTGAAGATCATAGGTGCTGGGAAAGATAGAGGCTGGGAGAGAGTTCCAGTTCCTTGAAGTCATGGGGATATATGAATTCGCGAATGAAGTGGTCCGGCACTTTTCCAATTTGACCGCGAAAGAGTGTTGGGAGTCGGCAAAACGTGTGCTGCGTGCAAAGCATGCTTTGGGGGGAATTATTGATTTTATCTCATCAGAGCACCTGCCGTGATAGTATCTATAGAAAAGGGAAAGGGCAGAGACATCTCTTCGATGAGCCAGCGAGTCGAGGGAGTCGGTGAGGGTAGAATCGTCAATTAGCCTGAAGGCTCGTTTCTGAATTGCATCAAGGGTAGCAAGAGAATATTTTGAGGCTCCTCTCCACAGATGAGAGCCGTATTCGAGACAGGGGCGGATTTGGGCCTTGTAGGGGTGGTACCATATTAATTTGGTCAAGTTCTGAAGATATAATCAATGTCGAAATAACGTAAATCTCCAATTCTTATGACCAAATAATCGAAATTATAATAAATAAAATCTTTTATAAAAAAATCTTAAAACGTTCATTTAAAACCCGCAAACGTTTCGAGAGAATTTCTATAGATATGAATTGAATTTTATTACAATTTTCTGATTAATTCGCCCTACGCTTTCTCTTACGAGATGCATTCAAGGTATTATCTTAAGTCACTATTAATAACATCACTATAAAGAGAAAAATAAAAATAATTTTTATAAAAAAAAAATAAATCCGACTTCAAAAAAATTAAATGCAACAAATAAAATGCACTAAAAGGTATAAAATAATTATTATCTTATTTAGTTACTACTAAACGACGAAATATTAACATGAAATTACTTTTTGAAGTCGGTGCCAAACATATACCTTTTATGAATCGCACTCGACGGATCTTACTTAGTACGTTTGGCGGGTACGCTCGCTTATAGGTATAGTTTGTTTGGCACCAACTTCAAAAAGTAATTTCATGTTAATATTTCGTCGTTTAGTTGTAACTAAATAAGATAATAATTATTTTATACCTTTTAGTGGATTTTATTTGATTTTTAAGTTATTATTATTTTTTTTGTTGCTTTTAAGTTTAAGTTTTTTGAAGTCGGTTTTATTTTTATTTATTTTTTTTATAATTAATAAGGAGAACTGAATATTTTCTAAATTTTTATATTTTCCGCTGTTTAAAAACGAAGAATATCTCATTATTTAAATGATTTAATTGAGATTTTAATGCGTTGTCATGATAAAGGCAGTAACAAACATAGAAACAGGTGTTTAGAATTTATTATATTAATCAATTTATTTACTTATATATTGAAATTAGTTTACCTTTGCAGCTGTGAACGCAATCAGGATAAATTGTTCCCCGGAGCGGCAACAAACTATGAAGATCATCGGACCCATATACTTTAGATATTTCTCGATAATTCTAAAATATATCAACAAGTATATTAGACATAACGTGTAACTCAAGTAATTAAATTTAAACAGTTTAGGGAAAACAATTTTGACCGAGTATTTTTCTTTTTATGAGTCCGGCGTGAAAAATTGTTAGTATTTTATGTTTTAAGAACCCTCTCTCCAAATTTTATTTCGATAAAAAAAGATTTTAGAGGCGGCTCAAGAAATTCGAAAATCTCAAAACCTAAAAAAAAATTTCGCAAAAATTTTATTTTCTGTGTGGTACTTTTTGTAGCCTCTAAATAGCTTAAGTTTCAAATTTCAAGGCTCTGCAACTTACCGAAGACGAGATATGAACGATTAAAATATTTATTTTACGACATGACTAATTTACACCCCCTTCCTTTATTTCAATCGGATTAAAATTTATACACGACTAATAACTCATAAGACTTGATAAGTACACCAATTTTTAGCAAAATCGTTAAAGGCGTTTTCAATAAACCGATTGTATATCTACTCTTATTAAACGAGCAAAAATTGTTTATATATATTTATATACATTATCAATGACTTATGAGGAGAATTTTCTAGCTTAAGTTTCACTGTGAAACTTAACCTAGAAAATTCTCCTCATAAGTTATATATATATATATATTTGTTTATATATTTGTATCTTAGTTCTATTTTGAAAACGGCTCTACCGATTTTGATGAAACCAACTCTATTAACAAGTTTTTAGGATAAGAAAGCGATCTATATATATGGGAGTCAGATCGTTTCCATATATATATATATATATATATATGAAAACGATCTGGCTAGGTCTGGTCCTCGACAAATTTAATCTTAATTGATCTTTTCTTAATTAAAGTAATTATTGATAGATGAAAATCTCAATAAAAAAGTTTGTTTACATTTTTTCAATTATCTTTTATTTTTAATTAGTTTTTTAATTTTAAAACCCACTAATAGGTTATAGCAAATATTATATATATATATATATTAAAATTGGGAATTTTTTGTTTGTTTTTAATTAACAGGTGTCTAAATCATAATAAAACAGATGTGTTTACAAATAAAGTGGTTCAAGTGGCTTTTTTTTATATAACTTGGAAACAAATCTTATTTAATTTTATGTTTTTATTTGAGATCCTATACGATTATTTTTTTTTATCATTATTTTCCTATTTATTTTTTATAATGTTTATCAATATGAACGAATGTGGGCAAATTGGCGTACGAGTAAACAAATATTCACATAATATGTAGACCATTAGAAAGCTAGAAATGCAAAAACTGGGTGCGGGGTGGGGTGGATGTGGGAGGTGCAAGAGGTGGGGTGCAGTTGTGGGGGATCCGGGGGTTGGGCTGGGGTGGTGCGGTGTGGGGGTGTAGTGGTGGGGGCGTGATGTGTGGTTTCAGGAGGGGGGGGGTCAGGGGTTACCGTGCATCGCTCGGTGGCTCTAGGTACTATATATTTACAAGAATTGCTCATTTAATAAGATAAGATACGATAAACAGTTTTAACAGCAACAGATGGTTATTAATTATTGATTGTTAAATTTAATAGTTGAATATTGTTACTTTCAGCCTATAAATTTGCCAATTTTGCAAAATTAATCCAACAACATTTGACATTTAATTTCAACAACGACATCTCTGGACCCAAGAATACCTTGTGGACATATATGGTAAAAATCTGGACCTAAAAAAAAGCAGTGTGTACTAAGCTTTATTTAGAGGCTATGAGTACAGTCCAGGCAAGAAGTCAGTCAATTGGATAACTTACTGTATCAATTTCTGATGTAGATTAATGCATGTAGCTATGTTCACTTTGAGTGGGTCGTATTCAAATTCACTGGTATATAAAGTACTCATTATGCCGTTAATCTGGAAAATCAGACAATAATTATTATAAACATTTTTTTTTGCGTTTGGACCCTTGGGATCACGCAAAGCTTGATGTCTCTTTTCTGGTTGGACCTTCCACGCCTCTATCCTTTTCCGGAACGTGTTATCAAGTTCCTTGGTCAGGCTATTTTTCCTGGCCGGATGAATGTGTTGATGTTAAAGGTGCCCGGGTATGTATGGATTTTTTGGCGTTATTCTTCCATTGTTTCTTCCTTGATTTCGTGATGGTCCGGGTCCCCCAGAATCTGAATGCCCGGTTGCCACTTGAGGGTGGGTGGATTGGTTACCACCTGGGGTAATCTTGTTTTGCCTATCACGATTCATGGTTGCTTGTTACGAAATTTTGTCCTGCGCATGCGCGAGGTTTTGTAGAACCAGAGATTGTCAGTTTCTGGAACCGAGGGGGCGGTTTTTTATTATTTTCAAATAAATTCACTTTGCTTCTTGCTGGGATCGAACTGATGAACTCTAGGTTGATGTTCTCCTAATCGGATTAGAAAAGTTGGTTATTTAACCGATTGCGCTACCGACCCCTAAATTATAAATATTATTATTATTAACAATTATTCAACTTAATCTATATATATAAAATTAAGGTTTTGTCTGTACATTGCTCCAAATCACGCCAAATTTTGGTTGCACAAGTTTCAAGCAAAGTTATGAACGAAAACACCCTCAACAAAATTCCTGTCTGTATGTCTGTCTGTCTGTCTGTTTCCGTCATTTCCGAAAAGTTGCTCACGATTCACGTAAAAACGGCTGAAGGGATTATGAAAGTTCATATTTGCATCAGAAGTTTTCTATTAAATTGAAAGTTTTTTTGCCGAGAGTAGCAGAATTTTTATATATTGAAGGAGACAATAAAAGTGTGGCTTTTGCTGGAATTATAAATTAATTCCTGTGAATCCATTGTAATAGATTGACGAAGAGGGCAAAGCCCTCGAAACTATAGTCTCGTTATAAATAAATAAAATTTATAATTCCAGCAGAAGACACACTCTTTTATTGTCTCCTTCAAGAAGTCTTCTAACTTACGTTATAGCTATATAACGTTTTGATATTTTGACCGACCCCAGAAGGGGTTGGGGGAGCACGAATAAAAATTACCAAATAATTCCTAAACTATTAAAAATTCCCCCAAAAAACCACCCAAAATCGGGGGGGTCAAAAAATGAAAATTCTTACCTTTAGAGCCAACTTAACCAAATTTTGTATACATAATCTGTGGGTCACTAGAAGGCTAGAAATGAAATAACTGGTGCGGTGGTGGGGTGCGGGGCGGTGGTTGGGCACAGGTGCATGGTACGGGGGTGGGAGGTGCTGGGTGGGGTTCGGGGGTCATGGGTTGAGGGTCTGGCTAGCAAGAGGGCCTTGCAGCTAGTTATCAAATAATGATTAAATCGAAAAGTTTCAAAAATGTAAATAAGTGTTTATAATGATCTTAAAACTTCATTATACACAGATTTAAGAGATTATTTTCTACTTAATTGAACTACTTAAAATTCTTGAGTTTAAAAAAGTTTATTTTTCGTGTCAATCCAGTAGATAGTTATATTTGGTATTGGCATAATAAAAATTAGCTGACGTGTTCTGATGTGGCCATCCACTTGACTTTACCATACACCTTGGCCTCTAAAATTATTTAAAATCATATAGGGGGGTTAGTTTTTGCATTTTTAGACTTCTGGGGTCCCACTAATTAAGCATACAAAATTTGATTGAGTTTGCACAAATGGCCTAGTTTTTAATTTTTAACCCCTCCACCCCCCTTAATTTTGGGTCGATGTGCACCAAAATCTAACCAGCTCTTAATCTCAATGGACCAAAACTACGTGTGAAATTTGGTTTTGATATTCACACTAGTTTTTGAGCTAGCTCGTCCGCAAAAATTTGGTAACGCACATACTAACAGACATTTTGACAAAAAAAATTTCATCTCGAATTATTTATTTATCCATTTTTTTATTTTAATAATTAAAGTTTTGAGCATTTTTTTTTTTAAATAGTTGGTAGTTTTTTCAAAAAATCAGCTCGGGTTCAGATTAACCAAGATGTATTTTAAAAGAGAAAGAATTCAATCAATCTTTTTCGCGGAAATTCTAAGATTTTAGTAGAAATATTATTAAATTGCGATATCAGAGGGGATTCATCCCCAGGAGTCGAACCTGAGAGCTAACACGCTATCCGGGCAGTCAGCTCACACCCTCGAGACAAAAACCTCTCTCTGAATCGCAATATATGATAATAAGCACAGAAATTTCTTACTCCGCCCGGATAGCGTGTTAGTTCTCAGGTTCGACTCCTGGGGGATGAATCCCCTCTGATATCGCAATTTAATAATATTTCTACTAAAATCTTAGAATTTGTCCGAAAAATATTGATTGCATTTTTTTATTATTCATTTATTTATTTGTTTGTTTATTTGTTTACCTATTTATTTATTTATCTATTTATCTATTTATTTGTTTATCTATTTATTTATTTATTTATCTAATTATTTATTTATTTGTTTATTTCTATAATATTCTTAATTATATTTCCAATTTCATCTTTAATTGAATTCGTAATAGTTTTTGTCTCATCTATGATCTTATATAATTCTTCATTTTCTTCTTTTATCAATTTTTTAATTTCTTTCATTAAATTCTTTTTATCATTTAAAAAAAAATAATTCAATGGAGAATAAAATCCATTCATTGAAAAATGAAATGGCAAATTTATTTATTTATTTATCCATTTATTTATCTATTTATCCATTTATTTGTTTATTTATCCATTTATTTATTTGTTTACTTATTTATTTATTGTGGGAAAAGCAAATTTTGTGTTACTTACATGTTTAATTAAGGCGCATGCTGTCAATAGAAATCCAAAATAAGCAACATCGTAGAACATTAAATTCATCATCTGGAAAATGAGCGTCAAGAGTTGCATGACGAAGAGGATCTCGTAGGTGGGCGAGGCTTCTGTGTCCGTGTACAATTGCACTTTTACACGCAGGTCGTAGAATCTTCTTGAGGGTGTAAACGTTTCATTTGTCTGAAATGGATACAAAAACAATAATATACCGGGTCTCTCGTATCACAACGATAAACCGTCAACAGGGGATAGGGCAATTTACCTGTCCTCTAAATATTTTTTTTAAATAAAAGTCTCATAGTTTTCGAGTTATTAGGCATTTTTTGAAAATGGTGAAAATCATTATCCTGCTCTAAATATTGACCTACTGTGTCTACAAATTTACATATTTTATTATTCGAATTTTTATTACGCAATCCTGAATAAACCTGCTATTGACAAGAATTCAAAATAAAACCATAAGTAGTGTTCAAAATTGCCACAATTTTTCACCATAGTCAAATCGGTAACTTCGCCCAAATATGGTACTGTATATAGCAAGGAGCTAAGGAGGAACAGCTAGGCTAGAAAAGCAGGAGTGGGGGTGTCTCCAGTCAGGACAGGCATTTCCCCTCCAGCCGCCATCTTGTGATTGGTGCAAAACCTTCTCTTCATCTGAACGTATGTTAATAGTATCCATCTTTAAGACAGTTCTTTTTATTATTAACACTGATAAAAAACAAGTTTGATTTTTTTCATATATTTTTTGTTTTTTATTAAAATTGTTTATGTTTTAGATTAGACTGTATATATTTTAATTTTCCTTTAAAACAATAAACTAGTTTCATGTTTTTTGACACTAGAGTTAGGTTAATTGACGCACTTTACGGGTATTTATTCTATTTCTCGTGTTCCAAATATTAATTCGTCAAAATTTTCTTACAATTGTACCTGATTTAAAAACTATATTTTAGTTATTTTTATAATATGTATTTAAAAATTGTTAAATAACCCATTCATGTGTTTAATTGTTTTTCGCTTTTTCTTACAATTGTACCTGATTTAAAAAACTATATTTTTGGTATTTTTATAATATATATTTAAATTTTTTATTTGTTTTATAACTTTATTAATTCTTACTCTTTGAATTGAGTAAAAAACATTGGTTTAATAAATAAATAAAAATTGATTTGTTCATCCATATAACTTTACCATACACCTATTTCCTCCCTTATATTTAGTATTTAATAAAAAAATATTTAATCTTTTACGAACGAACCCTCCCTTCAGTTTAGATTAGATTTCGAACCCTATTGTTCTGCCCCCATTTAGACTGTTCCTATAAAAACAATTTCAGACAAAAGTTGTAGAGGTTAATTATCAGAATATTAGGTATCTGCAACCAAATTGGTATCAGGCATATTAACGTTGTCATGAATTTTTTAAGATTTCAATCACCCACCATTTCCAACCCTTTGGGGCTGAAGTCACCAAAAACTACTCCGTTCTTGTTTACATCAAGACTGAATTTAGAGTCAAATTTTATTGCAATCGGTTGAATGTTGCGTGCGCTGCGCACATACAAAATTGGGATACATACATACACATATATTCTTTGAAATCTACCTAATAATGGGTACGAGTGCGCTCTTTTGTTTTATCAAATTTTTACTGAAAGTAGCTATTTAAATTCATTTCAGATCTAAGAAATAACATTTTTGAATATTTATTTATATATATATGTTCTATTTAAGAACCTTTTTATTTAAAAATATATAGTTTAAACTATATAAATATTAGCATTGCTCTTATGGGCATTCTTTATTCTTTCCAATCACAAGATGGCGGCTGGTGACGTCAGGTGGAGACACTTTCTCGAGCTAGCCTTCCCTCCCTACCTCCCTGGTATATAGCAATACAGGACAGCCTGTCAAAAATATGGTACCCTGAAAACAGCACGCTCTAGCGAGAAAAAAGTAAACCACATAAAGCGCATAATATTAAAATGCGTAAATTATTTAAAATCGATCTTATTAAATCATATATAACATTAAACGGACACAATATATATTTTTTCCATGACGCTCAAGTTTTTTACTTTATCCAATGCAAAGCATGGGTAAAGTATTGTAATCGCTCTCGGGGCAAGCGTGGCTTCAAAGGGTCCTCAGGTAAAGACTACGGAACCCATGGACTCAATTAAAGTCACAAATTGTAGTATTCAATTAGGTTGAATTTTAGCACGTGACGGTTTTGCCAAAAATTACATGGGGTCTCGTCGAGAGGCCAAAAAGTGCGATTTTTTCATTTAGTGCGTGCGGATGGATGTATGTATGTATGTATGTATGGATGGATGTATGTATGTATGTTATCGTTTTTTTGGCCCACGATTTTTTCCACACCGTTGCACCGATTGAAATGAAATTGAAAACCTAGCATTCTTTTAACAAAATGAAGCGCTGATTAGTTTTTGGTACATATCGACCCACAAACATTAGTACTTTATTTCAGTACTTTTTTAGTTTTTTCTAAATATCTTGAAAATGACTTAACCAATTTTGATGAAATTTAATATCCTAATTAAGTACCTTGGGGACCACAAAAAAGGATAAATAAAGTTTTTAGTAAAATTATATTTTAAAGTACTTTACTCTAGAGTAAGAGAGTACTTTTTTAATTTTTTAAATTCTTTAGAATTTATTCATTTGAACCTTTTAATATAGCTCATTTAGCCGTGCTTAAATAAGAATGGATAGGCTTCTCTCTGTGAAATGCTAAAAATTTGGGAGGAAATTTTATAAGTAACCATAGCAACTGCGTTGTTTTCTTATCCCTTACCGTTGCAGAAGACATAGAGGAATCGACTTTAAACCAAAAATAGCGATTGATTCTCATCAAATACTTGAGGAATAACCATTCTATATTGGATTTTTGACGTTTCGGTTTTTATTGGTAACCATTGCTGAAGACATAGAGGAATTGACTTTAAACCAAAAATAGCGATTGATTCTCATCTAGTACTTGAGGAATAACCATTCTATATTGGATTTTTGACGTTTCGGTTTTTATTGGTGACCATTTCTGAAGACATAGAGGAATCGACTTTAAACCAAAAATAGAGATTGATTCTCATCTAGTACTTGAGGAATAACCATTCTATATTGGATTTTTGACGTTTCGGTTTTTATTGGTAACCATTGCTGAAGTCATGGAGGAATCGACTTAAAATCAAAAATAGCCATCGATTCTCATCTAATACTTGAGGAATAACAATTCTACATTAGATTTTTGACGTTTCGATTATTATTGCTAACCATTGCTGAAGACAAGGAGGAATCGACTTAAAATCAAAAATAACGATCGATTCTCATCTAATACTAGAGGAATAACCTTATTGCATTCCATTTTTGATGTTTTGACTATTAATGGCAACCTCTACTGAAAACGTGGAAGAATAGACTTAAAATCTAAAAGACTAAATTCTTTTTTGGTAAACAACTCAAGTTTGAGTTGTTTGCCATAAAAGAATTTAGTCTTTTAGATTTTAAGTCTATTCTTCCACGTTTTCAGTAGAGGTTGCCATTAATAGTCAAAACATCAAAAATGGAATGCAATAAGGTTATTCCTCTAGTATTAGATAAGAATCGATCGTTATTTTTGATTATAAGTCGATTCCTCCATGTCTTGAGCAATGGTTACCAATAATAATCTAAACGTCAAAAACCTAATGTAGAATTGTTATTCCTCAAGTATTAGATGAGAATCGATGGCTATTTTTGATTTTAAGTCGATTCCTCCATGTCTTCAGCAATGGTTACAATAATAACCGAAATGTCAAAAATCCAATGTGGAATGGTTATTCCTCGACTATTAAATGAGAATTATTTTTGAATTAATGTCAATATGAACTACAAATTGCAAGTGATATCTGATTAATAATAAAGGAACAAACATATAATATTTCAAATGAATTTGGATAAAGTTTAGCAACGATCCGTTGCAGTTTTTTTTTTTAATTTTGCCGATAGCCGAAAGTCGGATTTGACTGCAAGATTTCCATTTTGCTCGCATGGTGGCGCTCAAATTCATGAGACCAAAAACGGTTTGCTTTTCTATTGTATTTTGACAGACTGTCCTGTATTGGTATATACAGTATTTGTATTAGTTAAATAAAAGATTTCACTGTCGATGGTAACAGAATTGTTTTTATTTTAGGTTAAAAATAAAATAAAATGAGAGAGTCTTCTGTTTTTTAAATAATTAAAAATTATTTTATTTAAAAAACAGAAGACTCTCTCATTTTATTTTATTTTTAACCTAAAATACAGTATTTGCTTCGCCATCGCATTCGGACCCCTATAGTCGGCATTTGCAATTACACTCCCAACCAACTTTTTTGCTCTCGAAACACTGGCTAATGCGCCCACTCGTTCTTATACTCTCAACAACCAAAGGGTAAACATCTCTTAGAATTACTCTATGTGTGTTATTCGCTAAACTTGTATGGGCCTGAAAGGTAAGAATATTCTGATAGCTAAAATTCATATCCTTATGTGTTCATATCTTAAATTACACTGGGCAACAAAAAAATAATTTTTAAATGCTTCGAGCACTTGATGAGTCAATTCCTACCAATTTTGGGTTGAGAAAAACGAATATGACAATGAAAGATTTTTCTTAGCTCTAGTTTCTGTGAAATACAGTAGGTGGCGGATCAAGAGAAAAAGATACATTTTAATTACATATGCTAACAACATTGAAAGTGCATTTTATTTTTTTACAAATTGTAGTTACATTCTAAGAGTTACTACATTGCTGGAATAATACTTGACAGATGGTCGTGTCTGAAGAGATTTATGTGGTGCCTTCATCAGATCGTCGTTTTTTAGCTTGCCTCTTTTTTGTTGCCCAGTGTTATTAGTCCATCAGGAATTTACAGATTAGTTTTTAACCTGTAAACTCCTGATGATGGACTAATAATCCGAAATATATTGAGATTGTATACACCTCTTTGAGTTTTATTTCATTCACTCTGAAACTACACTCCCTTTACTTTATTAATGTTTATTATCCTTTATAATCACGTAGTTTTAGTTTTTTAGTTATAACTCGAGTTCTAATTGAGCTACAAACAAGTAGTAATTTGTAAATCCAAGAGGAAGCTGTTTTCTATTAGTTCAACAAAATATTGTGATCTCAAATATTGTTGTTTAATATCTAACGGAACTCGAATATAGGTCAAAATGGTCTTTTTTACCGTTTTGATCGATTATATCTCCAAAACAAGAGCTAATCGGTAATCTTTATAATTATTGGATAAAAATACTTGGTAGGTTTCACATTAAGTGTAAGTGTAAATGTGAAACCTACCAAGTATTTTTATCCAATAATTTTAAAAAATGTTTCACCAAGTACCAACACCAAATTCCTTAAAAACTAGGTAATCTTTATGGTGATTTTTGAATTCAGCAGGTGGAAATACATAAGAATCAGCTATTTTTGAGCCCGAAGCATTTTCATTGTTGGGCAGTGTTATTTGTCTCTTTTATCCTGAAAGGTCCTTCACTACTAAGGTTTTTCTTCAACATAACTAAGCCACGCTTAGCCAAATGTATGTTTTGTTCACCCGAATCGCTTGGCAAACAACAACATATATATTCCCTTGCCCACCCAGGCGGCAAGAAATCAACCTTTTTCTTTCTGAATAGCTTCAGAAAAGGGCATTTTAGAGCTCCGCCTTGAGCAGCTCCCAAAGCCCACACACGGCGTATTCAATTTTACGCCAGGCATCGCGGAACGGGAACCAGGCTCCAATAATGGCCTGTACCCTTCCTAAACACTCTTCTTAATCAATCCACCACACTCCACAATATCCAAACCTTCCCCTTTGTTGATTACTGAATAAATTTTTATATAAACGTTAAATTGTTTTACCTTTTATTTCATACAATTTTGAAGAGAACTACCCTTGTCTTCCCCCCAGTTTTTCTTTACAGGATATCATATATGCATAACATTAATTAACTAGATGATCAAACCAGCCAATATCGAAACATATTTTTTAATACTTAAAGTTCGATACCAGCTGCCTTGAGGCCTTACAACCCTCATAACAAAAAGGCGCGATAGCTTTCAAACAAGTAGTATACTTTTGGAGAAAAAAAATATTTTTTTCTGGACTTATGTTTTAAAAAATTTCATCAGCTAACTTTTAATCATCTTTAATGTAAACAAGCATGGCAAATTATTTTAAAAATTGGCCCATTTAGTCGAGATTTTAAAATAGTACAACAATTTGTACTTCTTTTTTTATCTTTTTCATTCTTTTGTGAATATATTGATTCCAGGGTTGATTTTTCAATTTTTTTATATAACATTTGGTCTATAAGGCTTGCCTCGTACCCATTATTTACCGCGGTTTCTTTAATTATCTCTAATTCTTGTGAGTATGCTTTTTCTGACCGAAGTATATTTATTAGTCTATGTATCATTGAGTGAAAGGCTGCGTGTTTATGTGACATTGGTCTACAGGAATTAGATTAATAAAAGGAGAAAGAAACCTAAAATTAATTAGCGCAATTGAATCGTTAGAAATTTTGAAATCATTCAATAAAAATTCAAAACTTTGTTTCAACAGCCAAATTGAATTATCAAATAGCAATTTGCTTAAGATGTTTGCTAACAAAAGATAAAAGAAAAAAGAAAAACAAACCACCTCCCCCTTCCATTGTCAGCCTATTTCTTTGTAAAACAATGAGAAAGGGAAACATATGGTTATATTTGAATGTGAACCAAAAGAATGTCTTTAGTTCTAAGCTGACCACCAGTGAAGAAGGAACATCAAATTTTCAATATCCATACGATATTGACTCCATGAAAAAGAACATTTATAATTAAAAAAAGACTGATGATGAAGACCAAGTCTTCGAAACTATAGTCTCAAACAAATAAATAATATATATATATATATATATATATATATATATATATATATGTGGGATCGGATACACTAATCCCAGGCGTGTTCTTCTTTATTCAATGAACTGGTTGTCTAGGGTAAGAGATTTATCCAATAAAAGTTTCACTTATAATACAAAATATATTTATTAACAAGTATAATATTATATATACAAATGAATGATAACTTTCATTAGAAGGGCGTTAATTTATAATGACGTAAGAGAGTTCGTAAAGGGGTTGCTGAATCTATCGTGTATCGTTATGCG
Source organism: Forficula auricularia (assembly GCA_024734495.1). NCBI lineage: Eukaryota > Metazoa > Arthropoda > Insecta > Dermaptera > Forficulidae > Forficula > Forficula auricularia. The sequence goes on along the minus strand of JALMQS010000074.1, from coordinate 5,024,954 downwards.
TATTCGTGTGTCTTGACTTGTTCGTCTGATGGTCAAATTGCAAGTGTCGTTGATTCGAACGTTGGGTAGGTACTGTCGAATAAACAGGTAGTGGGAAAACTGGCATATTTCCTTACACTCACTTTCTCTTCAGAGAAATGGTCTTTGTTGAAAGGAATCAAATACCTTTGTGCAAGGGTTCTTGTGTTGACGGTCACATTGCTTGGCAGATGAGTGCGATTGAAAAATTTTATTATAATATTTCAATTCCACATATATATATACAGATATTTATTAAATTTGTTGTAGCCAGTGTCGCTAGATGGCAGTACCCTAGCTCATTAGAAGAATTAAAACTTAAGTTTATTAGCAAATTAATTAAAAGGATTTGAAATTAAATAAAATTAAATAAATTGAAAATGTGATAAGATTATGTTCAAAAAAACATATTAACCCTATCATATAAATAGTTGATAAACAAATGTTAAATAAAGGAAAAGAATGATTGTAAATAAAAGCGAAAATGTTAATATTTTATTATAAATAATAATTGTTAAAAATAAAAATGTGTACTTTAAAATGAATAAATATCTTTTGTTATAAATATACAATTCTTTTAATTCATCAGACAAAGTGACCAAAAGGAAAGTAAGAGTGCCTATGACAATATCATAGGTAAATCAGGCTGGTCCCAGATCAGTCACTCTTGCTTTCCTGACAATTTCATGTGGACCCAATCAAATGCTTAGACCGCCTTGAAGAATATTCTCGGCAACCAACTCTGATCTAAGATCGGAGGGTCTGACCATTTGAGACAGACAACCACAATTGGTGACCCCGACGTGATATGAACACGCAACCTTCTGATAAGTGACTTGATTTAAATTTTACGTTAAATTGAAGGGTTGGTTTTGTCACAAATATAATAAAACAATAATTTTAATAACTATTTGAATTATTTAATTGATAACTATACAGTTTCGGTCACCACTGCTCGACCATCCTCAGTAGTTCTAAAATTGAAATGAAACATTTATTTACATTTTTTTCTTTTTATAGAGAATTATATAACACAAAATTTTTTTACAATAATTTGAAATCATACATACATCTCGTTCAAGAACCGGAATTTGTCATTTCACATGAAACATTCATTCTTAAATCTTCAATATAGATACATCAACAATTCATTACAATCACACACATACATATATATAGCAACAATTTATAAAAACGTTTATCACTGAACTAGAAACTATTTTGAATTAATGATTATATTAAATATTATTTTCAATTTTATTTTTATTCTAATTATCTCATTGCATAGTCAATTATTATACAATTAAAAAACCCATTATAAATAATACGACCAGTGGTGACCGAAACTGTATAGTTATCAATTAAATAATTCAAATAGTTATTAAAATTATTGTTTTATTATATTTGTGACAAAACCAACCCTTCAATTTAACGTAAAATATACAGATATATCATCTCGATATATATGTGTGTATGTTTATTTACACCAAGCAGAGGACAACCTCTTTGTTTCTCTTTGTGAATCAACAACTCTGCTACTCTCGGCAAAACAAAAACTTTTCAATGTATAAGAGTCTGAAAAACTCTATCTTTGGAATTTAATATCTCAGTAACTACGAGGAGGAGTTGAGAAATAAGTTTCCCCTGTCGACTGTGGTCAGAGTTGTGTATGAGAGTCAAAAAATAGAATGAGACATTAAAGATATGACATACCTTTATTTTATTATTCTCGTACGAGTACGTTGAGACATTTGTCATATCGCTTGATAAGCTTCAAAAAGTCCTCCAGGAAAAATTCAGGGCTTTGCATATGGAAGAAGCGTTGAACGGCTATGGGCGAAAGGCGACACAGCAGGAAAACGCGCAAGTCACCGATACACCATTGGGTAGAGGTCGCTGCAATTCAAGCAGATGGCGCTGTTGCAGTGCCTGCGCAAAGCGGATGCCAGCCTCTCATTTGAGCCCCGGTAGGTATGGAGAGAAGGTGCGTTTTGAATTCGTGGTCAAAGGAGGAAGTGAGAGCGGTTATCCGCTATGAATTGGCACGTGGAGTATCAGGAACAGAAATTCATAACCGCCTCGTGGAAGTCTATGGGCCAGGTGTGATGTCGAAGCAAATGGTGCGGAGATGGTGTCGCACATTCAGTGGTGGACGTCAGCAAGTGGAGGACATGCCGAGAGCTGGACGGACGCGCACGGCCACTACAGATGCAAATGTCAGGAAGGTGGATGACATGATTAGAGCGAACCGGCGTATCACCATCGATGAAGTAGCGGATGAACTTGGAATCTCACATGAGCGAGCTCAAAACATCATCCACGACATTCTTCGATACAGAAAAGTGTCAGCACGATGGGTGCCCCGACAATTGACCTCGACACACAAGGAACAACGCACCAAGCGACTTCCATCTGTTTCCGGCTTTGAAGACAAATCTCGGGGGAAGGCGCTTTGGAAGCAATACGGAAGTGAAACAAGCCGTTCAACGCTTCTTCCGTATGCAAAGCCCTGATTTTTTCCTGGAGGGCTTTTTGAAGCTTATTAAGCGATATGACAAATGTCTCAATGTACTTGGTACCTATGTGGAAAAATAAAGGTTTGTTATATCTTTAATGTCTCATTCTATTTTTGACTTTCATACACAACTCTGACCACAGTCGACAGGGGAAACTTATTTTTCAACTCTTCCTCGTATATTGTTCATAGATTTTGTTTTTGCCACCAATCGATGCAGAAGTATTTAAATAATAATCTGTTTTCCCTACGTAGATCGCTTCGCAATCTTAACATTTCAAACTATAAACCCCTTCTTTTTCTATATTTGGTAATTTGTCTTGTTTATTTGAACCTAAATCTTTCTAATCTGTCTAAATTTCAAAAAAAATCCTAAGAAAACAACCCATAAGGGTGAAACAACTACCTTAAATACACTATAGTTGTTGTTTGTTTTGGTTGAATTGATTTCCAATGGGTGTGTTTGTGTTGCTTACCCCAGCCATAAGTTCAGCGAGTCTACTCTCTTTTAGAGAGCGGATTATGCCTTTGATTGCCGGAAGAAGAGACCAGAAGAAGACCACAGTGGTCCATAAGCCCAGCCAGCCGTAATAGATGCGCTTCACTTGCCGATTACCGGACTCCAGATCTCGAGAGAATTTCTACACACACGCAAGAAACAGACTAATCAATACAATTACGTTTATTATATTCTTAAACAAGCTTCTCAATTTTCAATTTTTCATCTACCTTATACCGAGTGAGTTATTTACATTATCCAATGCGAAGCGGCAAGCGTGACTTCAAAGGGTCCTCGGGTAAAGACTACGGAACCCATGGTCTCAATTAAAGTCACAAATTGTAGTATTCAATTAGGTTGAATTTTAGCACGTGATGGTTTTGCCAAAAATTACATGGGGTCTCGTCGAGAGGCCAAAAAGTGCGATTTTTTCATTTAGTGCTTGTCTGGATGTATGTTATCGTTTTTTCCGTCCACGATTTTTCCACACCGTTGTACCGATTGAAATTAAATTAAAAACCTACCATTATTTTAACAAAATGAAGCGCTAATTAGTTTTTGGTACATATCGGCCCACAAACATTAGTACTTTATTTCAGTACTTTTTTAGTTTTTTCTAAATATCTTGAAAATGACTTAACCAATTTTGAAGAAATTTAATATCCTAATTAAGTACCTTGGGGACCACAAAAAAAGGTTAAATGAAGTTTTTAGTCAAATTATATTTTAAAGTACTTTACTCCAGAGTAAGATAGTACATTTTTTAATTCTTTATTTTAAATTTCTTAAAATTTATTCATTTGATCGGTTTAATATAGCTGATTTAACATAACTTAAGTAAGAATGGATAGGCTTCTCTCTGTGAAATGCTAAATATTTGGGAGGAAGATTAAGTGGATATTGATGAGGCATTCCAAAAAAAGAAGAAGATAATTTACACTATCTTTTTATTCATAAAACCGACGTTTCGGAGGCTATTCCCTCCTTCTTCAGGGTTTTGAAAAGTCAGTGAAGGAAATCCAATGCGGCATTCCCCTCATTTCCAAATCATTATTACATTATAATTCTGCTGATAATGAAATACAATATATTATTGTTACTGCCACTGAAAGAGGAGACAGAGGGGAATGCCGCATTGGATTTCCTTCACTGACTTTTCAAAACCCTGAAGAAGGAGGGAATAGCCTCCGAAACGTCGGTTTTATGAATAAAAAGATAGTGTAAATTATCTTCTTCTTTTTTTGGACTGCCTCATCAATATCCACTTAATTCACTTATCAGTCCGTCTCCAAAAATTACTCCAATCTTATTTGGGAGGAAATTTTATAAGTAACCATAGCAACTGAGTTTTCTTATCCGTTACCTTTGCTGAAGACATAGAGGAATCGAGTTAAAATCAAAAATAGAGATTGATTCTTATTAAATACTAGAGGAATAACCTTATTGCATTCCATTATTGATGTTTTGACTATTACTGGCAACCTCTACTGAAAACGTGGAAGAATCGACTTAAAATCAAAAAGACTCAAATTCTTTTATGATAAACAACACAATCTTTCTACTAGTATCTACTAGTACCTAGGACTCTCTACTTCTGCAAATAGTGATATCTTAATAATTAATTTACGAGCAAGTTCTACGACACTTAGAGTCAAATAAATTAATCCACTATAGGTAATACGGCTTCAGGCAGTTCCGGTCGACCGGTGACATCTTAGCATATGTAACTCATATCTGGAATAAAACCCTGGAAGCTGGGAATGAGACCCTCGCGGTAGCTTTAGACATTTCAAAAGCCTTCGATATGGTCTGGCACAAAAATCTTCTTGCCAAATTGACCTCCGTCGGCCTTGCACCGAAACTCAGTAAGTTGTTCGAAAGTTTTCTTTCAGACCGTAGTATTAAGGTTGTCATCGATGGAATATCATCTTCCCCCTTCCACACCAACGCTGGAGTTCCTCAGGGATCGGTTATCTCCCCTACGCTTTTTCTTATCTATATCAACCACCTTATAAACTTGCCCTCCAATCCGGTACATTGTTACGCAGATGACAGCACCCTGCATAACGCCCCTGCATCGCATAAAAACCGTGCAGACATTGCCTCCTCAATTAATTTAGACTTAGGCAGACTTAACAACTGGGGATCCCAAAACTTAGTTAACTTCAATGCAGTGAAAACTCAGTATTGCCTTATTTCTAGGCGCGTCGACAGAAACCTCCCAAACATATCATTCGACTCAAACTCACTAGAATTCAGGGATAACATTTCAATTTTTGTTGCGATTAATAGATGTACTATTGTCAAGGATCTGGGCATTTATTTCGACAAATCATTGACCTTTCGGTATAATATTGATAGCATTGCTAATAGAGCTAATAGATTACTGTTTTTTATATTAAGACATTCTAAGGATTTTAATATAACAACCACTACCTTACTTTATACATCCCTAGTCCGCCCAATATTAGAATATGCTACATTCATCTGGTCACCTTACTACAATAGTTACATAGGACAACTCGAAAAAATTCAAAATAAATTTCTAAGACTGGTAGGCTGTAGACTGGGTTATACATATCGCGACGCTCCAATAAATGATCTTTCCATTCAATTAAACTTATCTTCTTTGGAATTAAGACGCTCAAAATTTGATCTAATATTTCTTTATAAGATTATAAACAACATGACTAGTTGTAACGAACTATTAGAATTGATCAATTTCCATATACCTAGCAAATCAACCCGTTTCTGTCCATTATTTTACACCCCAACCTCTGTTACAAATTATATGTATAACTCACCAATTAACAGACTTCATCGACTTGGAACCAAAGTTAGTTGCCAGGTTGACTTCTTCAGTGATAGTCTGAGAACTTTTAGGTCCAAGCTCTCTAGCATATTATAGTGTGGGTAAATCAAATCTTAATTAATTGGCGTTAATTGTGTTTTTTGACATGGTTGATCTAAATGATTTAAATTTATATTTATGTTCTGATATTATGATTTAAATTTATATAATTTATTTTAAGTTTACTTTGTTTTTATATTTATATTTAATTATATTAGATTTATGTTGTGTTCTGAATTTATATTTTAAATTTATATAAATTGTACTAAGTTTATTTATTGTTTTTTGTATTTATATCTACTTATATTAGATTTATAATCTTGTTCTGAATTTATATTTCAAATTTATATAATTTGTATTAAGTCTATTTATGTTTTTTTTCTTTTTTTATATATATATATTTAACTAATAATCTATAATTTTTTTTTTATACCTTTATCATTGGACTTTGTTTTATAATTATAATATGTTTATGTTATCATCTATCTTTTCCTATTGACTTTGTCATTTATACTTTATTTTTATATTATTTTTTTTCTCATACTTTACTATTTATATACATGTACTTGTGATTTGTGAAAAAGAGTGTGACTGCCCGTTAATAAATAAATAAATGCTAGGCGTAACTCTAGGATCTGACCTTTCATGGAATGACCATATCTCAACCACTGCTAAAGCTGCAGCGCGCAAGCTTGATCTCCTATTTAGGTCTAGACGCTGTTATACTCCCAGTCAACTTCTTATGCTGTATAAGGCTCAAATTCGTCCCTGTCTCGAATATGGCTCTCATCTGTGGAGGGGTGCCTCCAAGCATATTTATTTGATTCATTTGAATATAGATTCTACATCAAATGAATATAAATTATATAGGCTTTAATATTATTTATTATAAATAAAAAATATTCAAGTTTATATCATTTCTTGTCGTAATTATATATTATTTCATTTAAATACTCAACTATTAAATTTAACTATTCCACTATTTTACTCAAATAACAATATTTTCATAATTTACTTATTGGCGCTTGGTTCAAATAGCGGCATCTTAACTATTAATATATCTAGAGTTGCTCCAAAAATATGAGAATAATTAAAATACGTATATAATTTATTCATCGATTTCGCCAAGATTAACTTCACCATCTATTAATATCAAATATAATTTCTTAACTATATTTTCAGTGTACCTGTTTTCCGAAAATCTGCAAACATTTTCTAGCATACTCCTCGAGTCGGAAATAATTTCCGAATACGCTTTCTTTTGTGCGTAAGTGCAAATGAGTTGGAAATTGCCGAACCACATTGTCAGAATCAATTTCATGCCTAAAGAGACGTCAGCGACTGTCGGATAGGAGGCCGAGACAAAGTACAATGTGGAGGCGACGGACATGCAGGCGTTGCAGGTGCCCATGACGAAGAGCGCGATGGTCAGCAGGTGGTCGAGGACCCGGAACCGGAACCGGGTCGGATACCAGGCGCCCACGTACCCCAGCCCGATGGCGCATTCGCGGTAAAACAGCACCTTCCAGATCTCCGCGTCGTAGTTATGCATTTTCCACTTTTCACTTCAAGGGTTCCAACTCCAAATGTAGACGGGCTCGGAAAATTCAATCATTTAAAACAATTATTCGTAATGATTTAATAGCCTCTAATTGACTATTTTATTATTATTATAGACAGGGTTAATCTACCTTTATTTATTTATTCATTCACTACATTTAAAAGTAATTAAATTCATTAAATCGATTCTTGAAATTATTATTTTAATTTTCCAAAACGCAAGGATATGGATAATAAGATATTATTTTAGAAGTCCTTAGTGTTATTATTATTATTATTAATGGGGGTTTATAAATGCGCATCGACTGTTAAGGCAAAGTACCTGGAGCCACCGAGCGATGCACGGTAACCCCTGAACTCCCCCTCCCGAAACCACACACCTCGCCGCCACCACTGCACCCCCACTCCGCCCCACCCCACCCCCAGATCCCGCACAACTGCACCCCACCTCCCACAATCACCCCACCCCGCACCCAGTTTTTGCATTTCTAGCTTTCTAATGGCCTACATATTATGTGTATATTTGCTTACTCGTACACCAATTTGCCCACATTCGTTCATATTGATAAACATTATAAAAAAATAAATAGGAAAATAATAATAATAAAAAAATAATCGTATAGGATCTGAAATAAAAACATAAAATTAAATAAGATTTGTTTCCAAGTTATATAAAAAAAAGCCACTTGATGCACTTTATTTGTAGACACACCTGTAATGTTATTATTTAGACACCTGTTAATTAAAAACAAACAAATTTTTTTTTTTTTTTAATTTTATTAAGTAATTATTTTACATTAATTAATGTATACATTGTATTTTTTTGCTTCGATTCCGGAGATTACTTCTCCACCATCGAGTGTCCTTATTCATCTTTAGTCCTTGTTTTTAATAAGAGGAAAAATCTAATTAGATAAAAAAACCTCTTTTCCGATAATTATTTCAATTCAATTATTCCCCAATCAAGTCGATTGGTTTATTCATCCATTCTTTCTCCTAACCTCAAAAAAAAAAAAATTCCTAATTTTAATATAATATATTAATATTTGCTATAACCTATTAGTGGGTTTTAAAATTAAAAAAACCAATTAAAAATAAAAGATAATTGAAAAAAATGTAAACAAACTTTTTTATTGAGATTTTCATCTATCAATAATTAATTTAATTAAGAAAAGATCAATTAAGATTAAATTTGTCGAGATACATCAAATTTATTGGTATGATTTATTAACTAGGTAGCCATTTTGAAGGATACGCCTTGTATGTGCGGCTATGCAAGCGATACGCACAGGTGTCGTATTGAATGCAGAACCTACAGGGGCTCCCAAAGTCGCCTTGACTTACTCAGTAAGTAGACTGTTGAAGAAAAAATTTGTTATCTGTAAATATAACAAATGGATGCATACTAGTAGAATTTTATACGTTGATCCTTACAGTGTTTTTAGATTTTTTACATCAGGTCAGGGTTTTGAGAAATTTTTGATCTAAACACCAAAAAAGGAAATTTTGGTTGGTCTAATGTTAAAACAACATAGAAAAAATAATTTTTAGAAAACGAAATAAAACCGACTTCAATAAACTGCAACGGATCGTTGCTAAACTTTATCCAAATTCATTTGAAATATTAATATGTTTGTTCCTTTATTATTAATCAGATATCACTTGCAATTTGTAGTTCATATTGACATTAATTCAAAAATAATTCTCATTTAAGAGTCCAGGAATAACCATTCTACATTTGATTTTTGACATTTCGGTTATTATTGTAACCATTGCTGAAGACATGGAGGAATCGACTTAAAATCAAAATAGCCATCGATTCTCATCTAATACTTGAGGAATAACAATTCTACATTAGGTTTTTGACGTTTCGATTATTATTGGTAACCATTGCTGAAGGCATGGAGGAATCGACTTAAAATCAAAAATAACGATCGATTCTCATCTAATACTAGAGGAATAACCTTATTGCATTCCATTTTTGATGTTTTGACTATTAATGGCAACCTCTACTGAAAACGTGGAAGAATAGACTTAAAATCAAAAAAGACTAAATTCTTTTATGGCAAACAACTCAAGCTTGAGTTGTTTACCAAAAAGATTTTAGTCTTTTTGATTTTAAGTCTATTCTTCCACGTTTTCAGTAGAGGTTGCCATTAATAGTCAAAACATCAAAAATGGAATGCAATAAGGTTATTCCTCTAGTATTAGATAAGAATCGATCGTTATTTTTGATTTTAAGTCGATTCCTCCATGTCTTCAGCAATGGTTACCAATAATAATCGAAACGTCAAAAACCTAATGTAGAATGTGTTATTCCTCAAGTATTAGATGAGAATCGATGGCTATTTTTGATTTTAAGTCGATTCCTCCATGTCTTCAGCAATGGTGACCAATAAAAACCGAAACGTCAAAAATCCAATATAGAATGGTTATTCCTCAAGTATTTGTTGAGAATCAATCGCTATTTTTGGTTTAAAGTCGATTCCTCTATGTCTTCTGCAAAGGTAAGGGATAAGAAAACAACGCAGTTGCTATGGTTACTTACAAAATTTCCTCCCAAATTTTTAGCATTTCACAGAGAGAAGCCTATCCATTCTTATTTTAGCAAGGCTAAATGAGCTATATTAAAAGGTTCAAATGAATAAATTTTAAAGAATTAAAAAAATTAAAAAAGTACTCTCTTACTCTAGAGTAAAGTACTTTAAAATATAATTTTACTAAAAACTTTATTTATTCTTTTTTGTGGTCCCCAAGGTACTTAATTAGGATATTAAATTTCATCAAAATTGGTTAAGTCATTTTCAAGATATTTAGAAAAAACTAAAAAAGTACTAAAATAAAGTACTAATGTTCGTGGGTCGATATGTACCAAAAACTAATCAGCCTTCATTTTGTTAAAAGAATGCTAGGTTTTCAATTTCATTTCAATCGGTGCAACGGTGTGGAAAAAATCGTGGGCCAAAAAAACGATAACATACATCCATACATACATCCATACATACATACATCCGCACGCACTAAATGAAAAAATGGCACTTTTTGGCCTCTCGACGAGACCCCATGTAATTTTTGGCAAAACCGTCACGTGCTAATATTCAACCTAATTGAATACTACAATTTGTGACTTTAATTGAGTCCATGGGTTCCGTAGTCTTTACCTGAGGACCCTTTGAAGCCACGCTTGCCCCGAGAGCGATTGCAATACTTTACCCATGCTTTGCATTGGATAAAGTAAAAAAATTAAATTCAACAAATAAAATAATAAGAACTCAAAAATCAAATAAAATCAAATAAAAGGTATAAAATAATTATTATCTTATTTAGTTACAACTTAACGACGAAATATTAACATGAAATTACTTTTTGAAGTTGGTGCCAAACATAGACATTTTATGAATCGCATTTGACGGATCTTACTTAGTACGTTTGGCAGGTAACCTCGCTTATAGGTTTAGTTTGTTTAGCACCGACTTCAAAAAGTGATTGCATGTAAATATTTTATCGTTTAGTTGTAACTAAATAAGATAATTATTTTATACCTTTTAGTGCATTTTATTTTATTTCTGAGTTCTTATTATTTTATTTGTTGCATTTAATTTTTTTGAAGTCGGTTTTATTTTTATAAAAATTAATTTTCTTTTTCTTTTTTTACTGATGTTAAGAATAGTGATTTAATATAATATTTTGTATGCATCTTGTAAGAGAAGGCGTCGGGTGAATGAATCAGAAAATAATAATAAAATTCAATTTATTAATAGAGAAATTATCTCGAAACGTTAGCGGGGGGTTTTAAATGTATGTTGTAAGATTTTTTACTTTATCCAATGCGAAGCATGGGAGAAAGTATTGAATCGCTCTCGGGGCAAGCGTGGCTTCAAAGGGTCCTCAGGTAAAGACTACGGAACCCATGGACTCAATTAAGGTCACAAATTGAAGTATTCAATGAGATTGAATTTTAACACGTGACGGTTTTGCCAAAAATTACCTGGAATCTCGTCGAGAGGCCAAAAAGTGCCATTTTTTTTGGAAGTGCGTGGGGATGGATGGATGTATGTATGTGTGCTATCGTTTTTTTCGTCCACGATTTTTTCCGCACCGTTGCACCGATTGAAATGAAATTGAAAACCTACCATTAGTTTAACAAAATGAAGCGCTGATTAGTTTTTGGTACATATCGGCCCACAAACATTAGTACTTTATTTCAGTACTTTTTTAGTTTTTTCTAAATATCTTGAAAATGACTTAAACAAATTTGATGAAATTTAATATCCTAATTAAGTACCTTGGGGACCACAAAAAAGGTTAAATAAAGTTTTTAGTAAAATTATATTTTAAAGTACTTTACTCAAGAACATATGAATATTTCAAATGAATTTGGATAAAGTTTAGCAACGATCCGTTGCAGTTTATTTTATAAAAGATTTTATTTATTATAATTTCGATTATTTGCTCATAAGAATTGGAGATTTACGTTATTTCGTCATTGATTATATCTTCAGAACTTGACCAAATTAATATGTGACCGCCCCTAAGGCACCCTCTTTCCAATAAAAAAGTAATTAAAATCGGCTCATATACAAATAAGTTAGGCCTGAACAAACATATCAAAAAAGGTCCAATACCAATGAAAAAAAAACGGGACCAATCGGAAGCTATACTGAACCCAATGCAAAAAAATCATCAAAATTGGTTCACAATTAGCCAAGATATCAGGTAACATAGACAAAAAAAAATCAGTCGAATTGAGAACCTCCTCCTTTTTTGAAGTCGGTTAAAAATCCAACTTTCGAACAATAAAGATCGACTTAACAATTCCATCTCTCTAAACAAATCTCAACTCTTATTTTATTTAACCTGTATATAAAAGTTATAATTTCTGCATTATTAAATATATTATTTAACCAAGTTGAAATACCTTTTATTAACCGACTTCAAAAAAGGAGGAGGTTCTCAATTCGACTGATTTTTTTTGTGTCTATGTTACCTCATATCTTCGCCAATTGAACCGATTTTGATGATTTTTTTTGGGTTTTTTTGATATGTTTGTTCAGGCCTAACTTCTTTGTTTATTAACCGATTTTAATGATTCTTGTTTTATTGAAAAGAGGGTACCTTAGGGTTGGTACCATATTAATTTGGTCAAGTTCTGAAGATATAATCAATGACGAAATAACATAAATCTCCAATTCTTATGAGGAAATAATCGAAATTATAATAAATAAAATCTTTTATAAAAATTAAATCTTAAAAATTTCATTTAAAACCCGCAAACGTTTCGAGAGAATTTCTATGTTTATAAATTTTATTTTATATTCATTTTCTGAATCATTCGCCCTACGCTTTCTCTTAGGTTATGCATGCAAGGTATTATCTTAAGTCACTATTAATAACATCACTAAAAAGAGAAAAATAAAAATAATTTTTATAAAAAAAATAAAACCGACTTCAAAAAAATTAAAAAAAGAATCATCGAAATCGGTCTACGTGACAAAAAGTTCTCGCTGAACTATGAAATTATTTATTTTGTACTATAAGAACTTCGTTTCAATAATCAATATTTGCTGTTATTTTGAGAGATTCTTTTGAGCACAATCAATAAACTCTTTATAAGTTACTTATAAATAGTCAATAAACTGTCATAAGCTTGATATTTCCATGGTTAGTTATAATTAAATTCATTAAAAAGTAATTTTTCACAAAAAAACCGGCTTTATTAAGAAAACTTAATGTTTTAGGTATATTGAAGGAGACAATAAAAGAGTGTGTCTTCTGCTGGAATTATAAATTTTATTTATTTATAACGAGACTATAGTTTCGAGGGCTTTGCCCTCTTCATCAGTCTATTACAATGTATTCACAGGAATTAATTTATGAATGAAAGGTTAAATATTTCATGTGGTAAGGTTATAAATTACATAGAGTGGGCAAGTTAAGAATTGTTTTTTTTTTTATCTGTATCTCCTGAAGATGGGTTAGTCACCCGAAATATATATATCGAGATTAAAGATTCTCTAAAAATAAATTCGTTTTATTTTTTATATCTTAATGTGAAACCTACCAAGTATTTTTATCCAATAATTTTAAGTTAAGAATTGACAATTGTCAATTCTTAACTTGCCCACTGTATGTAATTTATAACCTTACCACATGAAAAATGTTAACCTTTCATTCATAAATTAATTCCTGTGAATACATTGTAATAGACTGATGAAGAAGGCAAAGCCCTCGAAACTATAGTCTCGTTAGAAATAAATAAAATTTATAATTCCAGCAGAAGACACACTCTTTTATTGTCTCCTTCAATATATAAAAATTCTGCTACTCTCGGCAAAAACTTTCAATTTAGTTTTAGGTATAGGTATGTGATATATCGTCTTAAAGCATTTTTCTTCGTCTTTCAATTTATTAAGTAATATACAGGGGGTCTCATTTGAAAAAATGAACTTTTGACTCCTTTTATGAATAACGGATATAATAATAATCTTAGAACGCCCTGTATAATATGGAGTCGATTTTTCGGCGTAAATTAAATACTTCGGGTGTGTCTAAACTACCACCAAAATATCAACTTTTCATGAATTGAGGGCACTAATTTATTTAAGTTTAATTAGGGCGCCATGTTTTGAACCATATTTAACAGAAATTATTTTTTATCTCGAAAACCGATAGAGATAGGTATAGGACACTATTAACAAAAAAGTATTTTAATAAAATGACGATTCTAAAAAAGTGTTAATATACGGGGTGTTCCATTTAAAAAAATAAAGTTGCTACGACTTTTCGATGGAAGCCGAAACGTTGCAATGGTGAAAATTTTTTAGATCGATAGAACAGGTAAGAAAATATAAGGTGATAAATTTTCAGAAAAATCCTGCGTTCCGTTTTCCATAAACGTCTAACGTGCAATCGAGCGTGAATCACCCTGTATATTCCAACTTTTATTATTGGCCCGATTGCTTATACAAATACGCCATTTATTTTGATATTGAGCGAAAAAATTTAACTTTTTCACCCTCAAAAAAAAATCTGGAATGAATGCAAAGGGTCCCCCTGAGGTCTCAATCCTTAATTTTATAAGAAAAATAAAATATGAATTCCCAAGTTATTTTTATCAATTCTAATATAAGATTATTTAGAGATAACAAATACGCTATTTATTTTGATATTAAGCGAAAAAGTTAAATTTTTTTAAAGTTTTTTTTTTCAAAAATTTTTATATTCCCTCTCATGAATATTTAGTTATTATTTCCTCCATTGCCCAACGAGGCGTTACAGATCTTGTGTGCGCCAAATTTACATTGCTTCTATAGGGAAAGGAGGGGTGATTAGCAGTCCATATGTATAATGTACTAGCTTCAAGGCCCGCCTTAGGGACCCCCACGTGGCTGCTTTATTGATGTTTTATTAGTTACAGAGAATAAATATATTATATATAATATATATTTGGTTTTAATCTTTAAAATATATTTTTAAAGAAATTCCAAAAGCTAATGAATTCCTTTCAGTTAGTTTAGTTAGTATAGTTTCAATAATCCTTTATAATTAACTTTGAAATAAATAAATAATATTGGAATGAAAGAATGAGCTCGAATACAAAAGCCAAAAGGCTTAGTTCTTTTGAAATGGCTGAGGGTCTTAAATACAATAGAAAAAAATGAGGTGAGATCCCAAGGGTATTTTTAAGAAAAATGATTTTTATTTTTATTTTAAATTAAATATTTTTCATCTATATATATATATATTAGTATATAATCAAAAGCTTGGCTGAAAATTTTTTTATTATTTCTACCCTATTAAAGACGGTTTTCAGAATTTTTTAAAAAATATTCACCCAACCCAAAAAAAGTTAGGGTTTTTTGAAAAAATAGCTTTTTTTAAATAACCATAACTTTTTCAAAAATTTAGTTATCATGACGTTTTTTATTAAACTTACTTTAAAAAAAATAGATAGTTTTTTTTAATGTTTGTTGTAATATTAAATTCTTCTTCAACGATAATGTAGTTAGAACTATTGAGAATGAATGACATTCAAAAATCTTACAAACAGGGCTGCCAACACTTGTTTTTTTGCTAGTTTAGTTCTTTTATAGTTTGGCAAGCTATGTTGGCTAACCTGAATTTTTTTTGTTTTTCCTGAATTTTCCAATTTTCCGGGCAACTTTTCCAATTTTATTTTACGTATTAACCTGAATTGGACTATTACGAACATTTAAAAAAAAAATTAGCCAAATCGGTCCAGGCATTTGAGAGATCTGCGCTTACGAAGAAACAGAAATTCATTTTTATTATATAGATATAGTCAAAGGATATATTAGAGTCGGCCGAAATAAAGAAAGCAATCTTTAACAAAAAAAACAATTCTGAATAACCAACATGATATCAAAAGCTCCACTATAATAGATTTATTATTTAAATAGTTTCAATCACCATATAATCCTCTCTCTAATTGTTCCCCTTTTTCAGCTTTCAGCCCAAAATCTATTAAAAAACAAAGCCTTAAATATTCCCTTTATAACAGG